>OX463225.1:1573243-1915640 GCA_949820135.1 Sylvilagus floridanus | reverse complement strand
GCTGCTCCAGCCGCAAATCAAACACACAGCCAGCGGCTCCCCCGGCCACCTCCCCAGCCACGTGGGTTGAGCCATTCACCCCCAGCCTGGACCGAGCCGCCTCTAGGGAGTGGGGAAAGCAGACCAGGCTCAGCGCCTCCCACCCACTTCTCAGAGGCCCGCAGGCCAAGGCCAGCCCCGCCCAGTCCTGGTAGGGCGCGGGGAGGAGAGGTGTCGGGCTTCTGTGTCATTTGGTGATAGCAAAACCGACTCACCACCCCAAAACCCCAATATGGAGAGGGGAGTCCCGACACGCAAAACGCCTCCTCCAGCAGGCCCCATTTCCGGAAAAGCCTGCAAACGCTCAGGGCTGTGAGCCGTTGCACAGGACGCCTGCCCCGCCCGGAGCCAGGGCACCACGACCGAGGGACGCGAGGACTTGCCCTTGGCCTTCCAGGCTCCCTGGGACGCGCCTGGCACCTGGGCCAGCACGCACACGCCCGCTCGCTGGGGACAGCCTGTCTCTGAGTCTCTCTCCAGGTGGAGATGTGTGTTTGCACCGTGTTTGCCCAGCCCGTGACTCCCCGTGGAAAGTCGTCCCCGTGTTAAATCTGCGCTGGGCTGGGTGGAAGACAAGATTCCGGAGCCGGGGGTGGGGCGAGGCCTGCCCACGTGTGCTGCTAACACGCACGCACCTGTGCCTCCCCGCCGTGGCCTCCAACAAGTCTTCCCAAACCTCGGACAAGGTGGACAAGCTCTGTGCAGCTCTGTGCGCACGGAGAACTCCGTCTCCCAGGACCAGCGGCTGCTCCTAGCTCAGGGGCTGCTCTCCCCCGGGCCCCTGCCTCCCAGCGCCGCACGAACTCCTCACTCGTCCAAGTCTGCGAAAACAGAGTTCAGAGATAAGCTGCTTTGGGTGCCAGGGAAATTATGAAACCCACGCTCGGGAGAAGTCTCCAAAACACGCATGGAAAATGCAATATTAAATGTGGGGGGGACTCTGCCCCATGGCCTCTTGGGAGCAGATCCAGGGCCCCCCCAGGGTAGGGTTGGGGACAGATGAGCCAGCTGCCCCACGGCACGGCACGGACGGGTTATCGGCTGCCCAGTGGGGTCAGTGTACAAGGAGGGGGGAAGCCCACAGGCGGGCAGTCTCTGTCCCCCCTCCCGTCTGCCTGGGGCAGTGAGAATGAGCCTCATCGGTGCCCGAGCCGGGACACTTGCCCACGCCACTCCCTCCTCCTCTGGGACAGAGCGGGGAGGGGAGCCCCCTAAGAGGGGGGCAGTCACATGGTCGCAGCCACGGCAGGGTCGTGTGGCTCCCCTCTGCCTTGCCCTAGAGCTGGTCACCTCTGCAGACAGCTCCGTGGGAGCGTGGTGTCTGCGGCCCAGCCCAGGCGCCCCCGGCCTCCAGAACCCACTCAGGGCCCCGGCCCCGGCCCCCCCACGAGCACAGTGGCTCGGGTGCAGACGTCTCGGCCCCAGCAGTGGTGAGGAGCTGCTCCGGGGCCGCGCTTTGTGCGGGAGAGCAAGGCCTCCCCGACCCCGGCCCCTCGTCCCCGCTCAGGAAGGAACCCACCCTCGCGCCAGCCGCTTCCTGCCGGGGCCTGGAACCCGGGGCGCGGGCAGCTGTGCTCCTGGCCCCGGGGCCACCCTGGGAAAAGCAGGATGTGACAAGGCTGCCCCCCGCGCTGCCGGCGCTGCAGGAGGAAGCGGGACCCACGGGCAGCATGGACGAGGGCTCGGATTCCCAGAGACCTCCATGTTCTTTCTTCTTTGTTGGGCCGAACTTTCTGGGTCGCCCCGCCCACCCATCTGGAGCCTGCGGGTCAGTGACCCTCAGTGCGGTCACCGCTGTCCGCCTGGAGCTCGCTCCCCACAGGAGACCTGCACCCCTGCGCTGTCCCCCCCAGCCCCCGCCCCAGCCCCAGGCACCAGCCTCTCCGCACAGATCCGCCTGGTCTGCACGCTGCTCTGCACCTGGGCGTCTCCCTGCCGTGGTGGCTCCCTGTCCTCACAGGCGGTTGCACCCGCAGCGGTGTCAGCACCTCCATCCTGGCTCTGCCTGGTCATCGCCCCTTTGCCCATTCGTCCATCAGACCCCGCTGCACCAGGCCCTGTGCTGGATGAGGGACACAGGTGTGGACAGAACCCAGCCCCAGGGGCCAGCGGACAAGAGAGGCTGCCGGCTCTCGTGCTTGGGGGGCGGGGGTCCCTGGCCCAAGTGGGCCCCTCTTTGCCCCCCTCCTCAGCAGCAGCTGGCCAGGGGTCATCTCTCCGCTGGTCACTTCCATTGCCCCTCTGCAGGCTCTGCCCTCCAGGGGCCAAGGGGGTGAGCAAACACCCCCAGCACCGGGCAGGGCAGTCGGGACCACACATGCGGGGCTGTGCTGGGGGGAGTGTGGGGGGCTGTGGGGGGCCACCCTGCTCCCCCAAGGAGGATGCAATGGGCTGCATTCAGTGATTCTGTGGGCTCCTGGGGAAGTCCGGCGGCTCAGGGTGAGGCCTGGGGAAGGCTCGCTGGCCCAGCTGAGGGGGCACTGGTGGCTCAGAGGCTCTGGCTGCGGCAAGGACCCACTGGGTGACAGCTGGGTGTTCCCAGCCGTGCCCCTGGGGCCCCATGGTGCTGAGACCCGGCCACTCGTGCGCTGTGGTCATTGACGAGAGGGTGGCCTCTCCCGGGAGGGGCTGACGGCGGTGGGGGGGGGGACCCTGCTCCTCCCACAGGGGCCCCAGGGCCCTGCTTTGTCCTGAACGTCGGTTCCTCTCCTGCTTGGACATTCCGTGTTCTGGCTTTGGACTGTTTTGAACTCCCAGACCTCGCCCGGCAGGTGCTGTGGCGTCCACAGGGCTCTCTCCAGACTCCTCTCCTCGCCCGGGGTCACCCAGCACCTGAGTCCCAGCTGCCACCCACATCCCCCAACCAGGGCTGGCTCTGCCCTTCTCAGCCCCTCCCCCCATTTGACAGCTTCCCTTCCCCCACCCAGGTCAGTGACTGGGGCCCAGCTCAGCGGGGGTCACGTGGGCTGCAGAGGGCAGAGCCGTCCGCTCACACCTTTGGCCACGGTGTCCAGCTCCTGCACTCTGGGCCACCTCTGTGGACCTGCTCTGTGACCTTGAACTGGTCACGCGTCCCCAACAAGAAGGGCCCACAGGACATCCTTTCCTGCACAAACTTCCAGGTACAGGCCACTGGCTGCAGCCGGTGCCACCCGGGAGCCCCTCCTGGGGCGCGGTGCCAGGTCCCAGGCAGCCGGACAGCGCCTTCTCAGGCGGGAATTCCTGACACGCAGGAGGGGGTGTGGGTGCGGGGGCGTGGCCCTGTCCCCGGAGGGGCAGGTGCTCTGTGCCACACCCTCCCTGTGCCTCTCCTGGGAAGGCACTCCCCCCCCCACCGGGGGCGGAGGCCGGAGAGGATTTGGGCGGGGACAGAAGCTGCAGGACATCCGCCCTCCCCCAGGCAGGTTCTGAGCGTCCGGTGTGTGCCATGCGAGGCCTAAATCCCGGGGAGACGAAGGGTAAGAGCCACAGACAAAACCTGTGCTCTCACAGGGATGGCATTTTATTGGGGAGAGAGACAATAATAGAACGAGAGCATGTGTTATGTCTAAAAGTGCAAGGCCGGGGGCGGGCATTCGGCGCCTCGCTGGAGATGCCATTTGGCATACCCACCTCCCGTGTCAGAGCGCCTGGGTTCACGTCTCAACTCGGCTGCCCGCCGATGCCCACCCTGGGGAGCCAGCAGGGCCTGGCTCGAGCGCTTGGGTGCTGGCCACCTGCGTGGGAGCCCAGAATTGCGTCCCAAGGTCCGAGCTTCACTGACCCAGCCCCCAGTTATTGCAGGCATCCGGGGAGTGGGCCGGTAGGTGGAAGACCTCTCTCTCCCTCTCTCTCTCTCCCTCTCTTTCTCTCTGTCTCTCTCTCTCTCTCTCTGCCATTCAAGTAAATAAATAAACAGACAAATTATTAAAGAAAATGTGCAGGGCTGGGCCTCAGGTAGAGGAATCTGGGGACGCTGCCCATGACGTGGCCCTGCCAGGGGGCCTCCCAGGAAGGGGCTTCCAGGCTGAGGTGGGGGGGCACTGAGCCCGTGCTCCTGTGGGAGGGGTCTCTAGGTGGAGGGGAGCGGGCATGCAAAGGTCCTGAGGCCGATCCAGGGCAGCAAGGACCCTGTGTGGCTGGGAGTGAGCTGGGGTCAGTGGGGAGAGAGGACCCGCTTCCCTCGGGGGCTGGGGTGGGGCAGGTCCCTTGACCAGCGTTGAGATGGGAATGCCGGCCAGACAGGCACTATGACCTGGGCTGCTGCCTCCTGTCCACACCCCCACTCCGTGGCCGGCCTGCAGCTGCCTCTGGGGTCTATCTTCAAACTAGGGTGGGACAGCGGGTGGGCAGGAAGCAGCCCGAGGCTCCCCACGCCTGGGGTCACCCTTCCTTGCCCCGGGGCTTCGGGGACGAGGTGCCCCAGCCGTTAGAAGATGTCCTGTGGGCCCTTCTTGTCGGGGATGCGTGACCAGTTCAAGGTCACAGAGCAGGTCCACAGAGGTGGCCCAGAGCGCAGGAGCTGGACACTGTGGCCAAAGGTGTGAGCGGACGGCTCTGCCCTCTGCAGCCCACGTGACCCCCGCTGAGCTGGGCCCCAGTCACTGACCTGGGTGGGGAAAGGGTGCAGATGTCTCATCCTGCAGACGAGAGAGGTGAGCTGGCGCCTTCCCCAAGCCAGGATGCCGGGGCAGTGCCGGGGCACAGGGGTCCAGGCTGGAAGCACAGCTTGTGTCCCCAGACCCCGACACAGGACCCGAGCCTCGCTCTTGCCCAGAAGAACCCCACCGTGTCCCTCTCCCCAGCTCAGAGCAGGCGACGGGGGTCTCGCTGACCAGTGCCTGCCTGACCAGGTCCCCTGCCCTCGGCCTCCGGACCAGCGCATCTCACAAAACAAACCCACAGCTCCCATCCTGGGGGCTGCCTTTCGCACCACACTTTTCTTGAGGGAAAAAGCAAAAAAAAAAAAAAACAGTGACCCGGCCGTCTCCTCCACCCACTGGGAACCCATTCATCTCTGCCGGGTCTCAGCTTTGCAAATCCCACGCCCCCTGCTCTGTGGCCCAATGGCCCGGCCACCCACACGCCCCCTCCCGCCTCCCCGCCCGCTTCCTTTGGGCCGGCTGGCTCCGCAGGGCTGGCTGTCAGCACAGAACTTCCTGGCATCTGGTCCCTGCCCTCCGGAACATTCTGCCCTTCCTGGGAACACGCCTTTGCACTTTGCACAGTCTGCTTTGCCTCCTACACACCCCGAGTCTTGCCCAGCCCCCAGCAGGGCCCAGGCTGCCCACCCTGAGGCAGAGCCGCCTGCCCCCCGGCTCCCCTGCACCCCGAGGCCGGGAGCCGCGACGGCACCGGTGACGGACGATCACTCCTGCCGCTCGGTCACCGCGGGTTGTTCCCTCGCCGCCCCTGCCCGGTCATTTTCCTTAACCATCCCATTACAGGAGGCTGCTGCCGGCAGGCATGTCTCGATTTCCCTATTTCCCACTTGATGGCAAATGGAGACGGCCACGGGCAGCCTCCTCCCCCGCCTCCTCCCGGTTCTCCGCACATCGCTCCCGAGCATGCTGAGGGCCTCCGACCCCAAGGACGCGGCTGCGCCAGGCTGGTGTGGGGGCCTTGATCCGACACCTGCTTTCCTTGTGGACCTGGTCCCCAGGCAGGCAGGATGGGGCGAGGTGGGGGCAGGGGCCTCTCCGGGGGAAGCTGCAGGCAGAGCCACAGGCAGCCCTGCCACAGCGTGGAGGGGCCACCTCCGGGCAGCCGCTGGGCAGCTCTGGCCGTTGAATGTGGCCACACATGCAGCTCCACGCCGTGTGTGCCAGCATGGGGCAGGGCGGCTAGGCCCCGGCATTCATCCCCGGCAGGTGCTCGGGGTTTGCCCACTCCCGGCCCAGCTCCCAGGGTGGGGCTGTGGGAGGACAGAAAGCAACAGGCCAGGGTTTCCGCCCCCTGCCCCAGAACACCCGAATCCCTGGATCTGTGTCTGCGTGAGACCCGCACGCGTCCGGCACTGCGGCTCAGGCGCCCGGAGATGAGCTACCGCACTCACTGCTGGGGAACGGCGGCCAGAGAGCCCAAGACGGTCCTGGCGGGCGCAGGTCGGTCGGTTGGTTTTTGCGAATATTTCCCACCTAAGGTTGGTTGCATCCGTGGACTCCGAGCCACAGGCAGGGACCCCACGGATGACCCCGTGGATGGGCGCCACACTCAGGCCCTGCTCCCAGCCCTCAGCCCCCTCCCTGCGTGCGGAAGCCCAGGTGTCTTCTGGATACACCTGGGCTGTGAGGGCCCTGGGAGGCAGCTGCTTCAGCAGACCAAGAGGGACAGCGGAGGCCAGGCCGAGGGCCGTTGACCACCGGGGCCTAGGACAGGAGCCGGGTCTCGGCAGCTGCGAGACAAGGGGTCCCTGCTCCAGGACGCGGGAGAAACGGTGTTTTCCGGAGAAGGTGGGCACGCCAGCACTCTCCAGAGAACCATCACCGTCTGCGGGGGCTTCAAACGCAGCATCCGGCCAGGGCCGCAGTCGCTGGCCTCACGTGGTCCCCCGGTCACAGGTCACAGGTGGCCCCATCCGCTGGGCCCTTCCCGATAGGGAAATGGGGGCGCTGGGAGGAGGGGCCGACGCCGCTGCTGGGGCCGTGCGAGTGAGCGCCGGCTGGAGCCTGGGTCTGCCGCCTCTCCTTCCTGTGGACACACCTGCCCTGGTTCCCTCCCACGAAGGCCCGGAGGTGCCCCCAGGCGAGGAGACTGTGCGCTCTCCACCGTCGCCCATCTAGGAGACTCCCTGATGACATCAGAAGGGGCGCTGGGCTTGAGGAGGCCCCAAGAGTTCACGCTGCCGTCAGTGTGGGTCCATCCTGTCCACCGTGGTGGTCGAGGGCCCCATGGAGAGCCCCGGTTACTTGTCTCTAGAACGGGGTCAGCAGCTCTCACAGGGAGACTCAAACCCAGTGATTTCAACAAGAAAAGTGTCAGGGGCTCATGCTGTGGTCTAGTGGGCTAAGCCTCCACCTGCGGCCCCAGCATCCCACATGGGCGCCAGTTCAAGTCCCGGCTGCTCCTCTTCCCATCCAGCTCCCTGTTGTGGCCGGGGAAAGCAGGGGAAGATGGCCCAGGTCCTGGGGCCCCTGCACCCACGTGGGAGGCCCAGAGGCAGATCCTGGCTCCTGGCTTCGGATCAGCGCAGCTCCAGCCCTTGTGGCCATTTGGGAAGTAAAACAGCAGATGGAAGACTTCTCTCTCTCTCTCTCTCTCTCTCTCTCTCTCTGTCTCTCCAATAAATAAATAAAGTCTTTAAAGTTATAAAAATAAAAGAGAAAGAAAGAAAGTGTCTGCCTTGTGTCCCCTCCCCGTCCGCCGGCAGCGGCCTCCTGCCCGGAGCTCCATGGGGAGCTGGGCTTCTCCCATCCCCGGCCTCAGCCACCCTCAGCCGCTCAGGGAATCACCCCCTCCCCAGGGTGGAAGCCGGCCCAGCCCACAGACCCGCGTCACGGGGTGGGGGGGGTATGGGTGAGGAGAGAAGAGAGCTTGCCCTCCTGCTGGGGGTCACTTTCCCTGGGGGACAGCTCAGCCCGGCAGCCGGGTCTCTGGCGAGGGCGCAGGGAGCAGCCGAGCGCCCTGGTAACCAGCCAAGGCAGAGCTCTGGACGCAGATGGGAGAACGGCCGGTTCCCGCAGGGGCAGTCACCCTGGGCCCCTGGCTTGCTGGGAGGACCCGCGGGAGCTCTGGCTTACGAGGCTGGTGCCGGCTGGAGCACCGGAGATGGGCTTACGTCTGTCGTCACCGTCGTCACCACCATCGCCCTGCACGCGGTGTGCCCGCTGGCCTCCAGCCCCGGCCGTGGCTGGGCCCTCCCCGACCCTCCCACTCCCGACTGCCTTCCTTTGCGTCCAGAACTCAAGTGAAAATGGCCCAGCTGGTCAGCGCGGCCGGCTCGGCTCGGGCTGATCAGATGCACTATGCCGGCGTTTGATCACCAGTCGGGCACAGTCGGTGCTGCCAGGGGGAGGGCAGTTCCGGCACGGGCGACTCTGACCCAGAACCAGAGAGAGGCGGAGCCATGGCTCCTGAGCGATATTTATAACCATGGAAGGGTTGGAAGCAGCCTGAGTGTGGAAGAAGCGGCTCGGGGAATGAATGGAGCCCGTGGCTTCAAGGCGCTTCCGTGGAGACACATGCACGGGGTATTCGCTAAGTGAGAAAGCCGACTTCAAAGGGGAAGAGGATCTGGCCACAGGGGCCCGGCAGCTGGCCGCAAGCCCAGCTCATCCCCAGTGAGCCCGTCTCCTGGGCCGGACGGGGCGACCCCGGGCCCCCAGGGACTTGGGAGCCCAGGCGTGGCGTGGCCCAGTCAGCCTGTGTGGTTGGCACTGGGTCAGCTGCTGGGCAGTGGCTGGCACTGGGGGAAGCAGCCCCACCCAGGAGCAGCTCCCCAAGGACTGCCACGGCTCCTTGGATCTCTGATGGCCTCCCTGAGTGTCGTCCCCACCCCGGACTCAGGCCCCACCCACCCAAGGAAACCAGACCCTCCCCCACTCAGCCCCGAAGTCCGGGAGAGCAGGAGGCTTGGGAAAGTCTGTGGCAGAACCCGGGCGCGGTTTTGACCAACGTTGGCGCCACAGTTAGTTCAGCTTCCGCAGACTTTCCGAAGCGCCCCAGTCGTCGCTGACAGCAGTGAGGGGAGTCCCGCAGCCCTGTGCCGGGGTGGCTGGCGGGAGCCGGCGGGGGTGGCCCAGAGGCTCCTCCCTGAGCTCCAGGTGGCTCCTGGACAGCGTGGACATCTTGCATCTGTGCACACTGGAAACACGTTCAGATTTGTCTGTCCATCAAAAATACATTTTTAAAAAAGTTTTTTTTAAACAAAGAACCAAGCAATGCCTCGAGTCGCTCTGACCCCAGGGAGACTCGGGTTCCACGTGGTCTGGATGCCCAGGTCCTGAGCAACCGTAGCTAAAGGGACCCCCCAGGATCCTGGTGCACCCCAGGCCGGCAGCCACTGCTTAATCCCTGGGATCCTGAGGAGCGGGGGCGAAGGTTCCTCAGGACTGAATCGGGGCTGAGAGTGTGTCATCAGCTCGTGTCCAAGTTCTGGCTGGTCAGTGCTGCCCGTGCCTGCCTTCGATTGGCCGGCGATGGCCACGGGGCTGCAGCTGGTGTGAGGGTTATGTACAGGTGGCAGTCACACTGTGCCCAGGCCTGGAATTCCTGGGACAACGCTGGCCACCAGGGTCCTTATCTGCCAGAGAAGCAATGAGCCCTCGCGTTGGTGGCCAGAACCCGTGGGCCAACCATGTCCTCCAGGCAGTGAATTCCATTTGGCCAAGGACAGGCAAGGACATGGGGGCACAGGGAGAGGCTGGGTCCTGCCTTGGCACAGCAGGGGCTCGGCGTCCGCTGTGCGACAGAGAGAGGTGGTCAGCAAGGTGGCAGGTTTGCCATCGCAGGGCATCGTCAGAGGGGGCGGCCCCTCCACAGACAGAGCTGAGAGACAGTGCGTGTCATTCAGACCAGGACGCACCTGTCAGGCCTGGCGGGCGTCTGGGCAGAGACCCGGGAGCTGACCACGAGGTCTGTGTTCAGACAGGGGCAGGTGAGGTCACGGGCCCGGGTCTGCCAGCCGCTTCTCCTCCCCCACCCCCACCTGCTCCTCCTGGATGGACAGAGGGTGTGCTGGGTGTGCAGCAGGCAAGACCCCTCCCGCAGGACTCTGCTGTGAAACCCAGGCTGCCCCAGCGTGTGCTAGGCCCCTCCCGGGGCTGCAATCTGGGCCAGTGCAGGGCCACCAGGGGCTGGGGAGAGGGGGTGCACCCCAAGGTTCTGTGGCCTTTCCCAGGGAACGTGGGGCACACAGCCCCAGACGGGGGGGGGGCCTCCACCAGCCACCCCCCCAGGGGCTTTGATGCTTTCCGCCTGAAAAATATTTCTTTCTCACAAATAGTTTGAATGGGAGAGGGAGCGGGAGATGGGAGGGTTGCGGGTGGGAGGGAAGTGATGGGGCGAGGGGGGGAGCCACTGTAATCCAAAAGCTGTACTTGGAAATTTATATTTATTAAGTAAAAGCTAAAAAAAAGTTTCTTATTTTCATTTTATTTGGAAGGCAGAGAGACAAAGATCCTCCATCTGCGTGTTCTACTTAGTGACTTTTTGCAAAACTCAAAGAAACCAAAAAATAAATAGACTAAGGTCTAATGGACCAATCCATTGCAACGCCGCTGGAAATGGAAGACACAGACAGTGTGCACCTGCGCTGATGGCGAGGGTCCTTCCCGAGCATGGGGGGGGGGGGCAAATGGCACCGGAGGGAGCCCGGGAGCCCCGTCTTTGTGGCCGCGACTCTCTTTATAAACGGATTCTTACCAGAAACACTGGAGCTCCTTGCACAGTGCTGCATTGTTTCCGGACCCCCCCTTCTTTGAATCAAACATTCCCTTTAGAGGAACAGTGGGGGGGGGGGGCTGCCAGGGACAATTTCCCAGCCCCAGCAGGTGGAGAGGCTCTCAGAGCCAGCCAGGAGGCTCAGCCCATTTCACATGCAAATCCTGCCTTGTTCTGGGAGAACAGCCGACCTTTGGCCTCCACAATTACCCGGCTTCCTGCGGGGAAACTCAGCCTTCCTAAAAGCAAGTCCTCCGAACAAAGGACTCCTGCAAACTTTCCTTTTAGCCAGGCTGGGGAGCCCAGGGGGCCTGGAGTGCTGCTGAGTGGTGGACCCAGCTCTGGGGCGCTGCTGGTCCCTGCTCTTGCCCAGCAGGGCCCCTGTTCCAGAGCCCTGGGGCAGGCAGCCAGGACCACGTGAGCACGCAGTGGAGCCATGGTTCAGGGCCACAGCACGCTCCGTGGCACACAGGGAGGGTGGGATTGTGGGCATTGGACAAAGGAAACTGAGGCAGGGCTGATGGGGAGAGGCGTGGGGGCTGTGCTGTGGTGGGTGACGCCCCGCCCACCGCCCCGGTTACTGAGGGCTCTGCCGGAGGAGCTGCGTTCTGGGGGGGGGGGTTCGTCTAAAGGGTGGGAAGTGAGCACAGTTGGGCTCAGCTCCGCCTCTGGGGTCTGAAAGAGGAGGGCGTGGCTGTGATGCCACAAACCCCATTTACAAGAGCAGGCGAGGGGGCGCGCAAGGCTTGTCCCAGGAACCCTCTGTTGCCGATCCCTGATCTCTAGGGCAACAGGGCATCCAGGGAGGGCAGCAGCAGCGCAGGACTGCACATTTGGCGTGAGCGCCAGGAGAGAGCAGCCGGGAGCCGGAGCCTAGCCGTCCTCCACGGCCCGCCCTTCCCGCGCTGCCACCTGCCCGCTGGCTTCCTACCAAACAGCTTGGCAGGTCCCCAGGGGGCGTGGCAGGGCCAGGTGAGCCAGAAAGCAGGGTCTCTATGGAGGCCAGGACGGCTCTGGCGGGAGTTCGGGCACGCTCACCAGGAGCAAGGCCGAGGCCGTTAGCAAAGCCTTCAAGTTAGGAGAGGGGCGGGGACCCGGCCAGCACTTAGCTGAGCACTCAGATGGGGGCGGATGTGGAGCAGGGCTGGCGTACACCCACCCCCACGCCCATTTTGTGGGCAATCTTCAAGTGCATGATGGGAGCAGGGTCCAGGTGCGTGATGGGAGTGGTTTCAGGTGCATGATGGGAATGAGATTCCAATGCATGATGGGAGTAGGGTCTAGGTGCATGATGGGAATGGGATTCAGGTGCATGATGGGAGTGGGGTCCAGGTGCATGATGGGAGTGGAGTTCAGGTGCATGATGGGAGTGGGGTCCAGGTGCATGACGGGAGTGGGGTTCAGGTGCATGATGGGAGTGGGGTCCAGGTGCATGATAGGAGTGGGGTTCAGGTGCATGATGGGAGTAGCTGTACTGAGCCTGCAGCCATGATGGATGTTTGTAGCCCACGCTGTCTCTTACGCACTGCAAACCCCAGCAGCTGTGTTCTGCATGGAAGGGGTGGGTTCAGGGCACTGACACTCAGGGTCCTCATTTCCCTGCCGCCTTTGTGCCTACATCACACCCAGGAGCCAGCTCCCAGGGGCCATCACCACGGTCATGGGCACGCAGTCCTGGACCTCGGGTCCTGAGCCCTGTGTGTCCCAGTTCACCCAGGGCGGGCCCAGGTGGGGCTGTGGCCCCAGGGAGTCTCCAGTGATCCCCATCCCCCTCCCTCCCAACAGGCCATGGAGCCCCAGGCACCCACACTCTGTACCGCCCCACAAGACTCAGGTCAGTGATTGAAGCGGTGTGGGTGCATGTGTGCATGAATGCACGTGTGTGCGTGTGCACCTGTGTGCGTCTGAGTGCTCACACTGCCCCATGTCACGCAGCTGCTGGCCCAGTGGAGGTGGAAAGGATACAGCGCCCTGACCGGAGAGTGGGGAGGCCCCTGTGCCAGGAGAGCAAGCAGGACGGACTTCCTGGAGGAAGGGGCGTCAGGGACAGGCTTTAGGGAGTAATGGAGGAGCGGAGAGAGAGCCCGGAGCCAGCAGGGTGCGTCCCAGCGGAAAGGGCCACCCACACGCTGGAAAGCAGGGATCTTCTGGGGAAATCGTATTCCCAGACACAGGAACACCCCCCTGCTAGGCTGGGCTCCGCGGATCAGCGAGCTCGTGGTCCACGTGAGATCCATCGGCGGATTAAGCCCTCTCGGCAAACCTCTCCTCCAGCCCGGGTCTCGCAGCGAGCAGCGGAGCCGGCGGACGGCGCACAGCCTTCCGCGCCCTGACAGCGCCCGCCAGCCCCCTCGCAGGACAAGACGGGAGCCTGGCTCGGGGTCGCCTGCACCCCTCCCTGCCTCCCACCCACCTGACGGACCATTGTGAACCAAGAAAAGTAAGAGTCCCACAGGTGGACGTCCCGCCCTCCTGGGCACCTGCTGAAGCCGACTGAGAGCGGCTGCTCTTTGCGAACTGTGGGTCGCCGTTTGGGGTGAAAGGAGAAGTCTTGGAGTTTAGTCCATCTCCTGATAGAGGACAGGATAGAGTGGGCTGGGCTGGGCTGGGCTGGGCTGGAACACAACAGAACAGAACAGGACCTGGCAGGAGGCCTGCGTGGCCTCGGCTCAGCTCTGTGCCTGGTCACGCGCGCCAGTCAGAGTCAAGGGCTGTTTGTTTTGCTCTTCGCTCGGTCGCCGAGGGCACTGAGATCCTGAAGGAGCTTCGCACGACTCAGGCGCGAGCATCGCAGTCCGTAGGGATTTGCTTGCAAGGATAACTTCAATCAGGAGCGAAACGGGGCACGCCTCGCGTTCAGTGTCGGGCGGAGGTCCCGACCCGCGCAGCAAGACAAGCGGAAAGCAAGCAAACGTTACGAGGACTGACAAGGCGGGCACACAGCACCCTAGCTGCCAGCCCGGCAGCGCAGGAAGCCGGAGAGAGCAGGGAGGGGCTCGCGCAGGCACAGCGGCCTCGGGGAGCTGCGGGCCATGCCGCCCGGTATCACCCCCAGCAGGCAGTGAGCTTGAGCCCAGCACCAAATAGCAGCAAAATGCAAAGGGGGCTAAGCCACCGCCTGCAGCCAATTCAAGTCCTGGCCGCCGGACTTCCGACCCAGCTCCCTGCTGGTGCGCCCTGGAAGGCAGCAGAGGATGGTCCAAGTGCTCGGGCTCCGGCACCCACGTGCACGTGGGAGACCCGGATGGAGCTGCAGGCTCCTGGCTTCAGCCTGGCCCAGCCCGGGCTGTTGCAGCCACTTGGGGAGTGACCCAGTGAGAAGAAGCCCTCTCTCTTTGCCGCTACCTCTCTCTTCATCACTCATTGAAATAAATAAATAAATATTTAAAATTATGTCATGAAAGTTGTCTGTCCTCCCCCCCATTGATCTATAAAGTCAATGCAATTTCAATAAAAATGCTTTCAGGATTTTTCATGAAGCGTCACACACCTAAACTCAGAGGGAGGATGGAGCTGGGAATAGCGCGGGATATTTTGAAGAAGAAAAAGAAGAGTCTGGAGTGTTCCCCACCGCGCACCGGGACGATGCTCTCTGCCCCTGAAACGTGCGGGAAAACCAGGCGTGGGCACAGCGGACGGCGCCCGGACCCCACCCGCCTTCCCGCTCGAGCCGGCGCAGGGCAGCGGCCCCGTCAGGGACCAGTCGGGTGAGAAGCCGGGCGTCCAGAGAGGAAGCGGTGCAACGAGCCCGAGACGTGTCCCCCTCAGCAATCCTCGGGGTCTGCGCAGGCCCCCCCAGCCCCACCTCGTGGCTCCCAGCTGCTGGGCACAGGGAGACACCGCCAACGCAGGGTCCTGATTTCCAAAGGTCAAACCCAGAAACCAGCAGCCTGCTCACTGCGTCTGCAGACAGCTGAGCCCCCGTCCCCCCGTCCAGTGCCAGGGGCCGGGGCAGGGCAGGCCTCCCTGCGGTAGGGACGGACCCGCCCGGGAGAAGGCCCACAGGAAGTGGCCGACCCGAGGCTGCTGGCCACGCTGGCCGATCCCGGGGCCCTCAACTTCCTGTGATGGGGACAGAAGGGTGAGAAGCCCACGCCCATGACGCCCACAGGTGAGCGGGACTGGCAGGCCGGGCAAGGAGGGTCCCCAGCCGTCGCGGGCACGCAGGTGCCTCTCGGGGTCTCGGGGGTCCGCGCGCCTGCGTGTGCATAACGGGCACGCAGCTTCGCGTCACGGGGAGCTGTGTTGGGGGAGGACTTCCCTCTGATCACTTTTTTTAAATGTTGGGTTAATATAGAATATTTGACATTTTTGTGGAGGAAGGATTTTTTTAAACATGATGCAGAAGAACAACCCATGAAAGGAGGATCGGTGTGCCTGGCTGCGTTGGAATAGGGGTCTTTTCAGATTATTATAAAATAACGCTAAGGAGACCCAGACAGCAGTGGGGTGAAGGACGCTGTGTCTGCTCCGGCTGCCACACCCATGTCCCACGGAGTGGGTGGGGCTTAGGAGCCGAGCCGGAGACGCACCTGCCGCTCTGGGGGGCTGCCCCGCCTGGGTCCGGGATGGGGCTTTCCTTGGTGCCTGCACATCCCGGCAGGACAGACAGCCCACGCCAGCCCACTGGTGTCTCTTCCTAGAAAGGAATCAACCCAGAGACCAGAGCTTCCTTATCGTTTCCAGAGAAAGCCCCACGCCAGGTTGGGACTTCGGCTCAGTTCGGCGGCTGGGCCAAAGCCTGCAGCCTGCAGCACACGCAACCTCCTACAGCTCGAACCCAGAGCAGGCGCTCACTGCCGCGGTCAGGAAGGAAACCCACTCACCAGGCCGGCGGGCACCGAGGGCCGGGACCAGATCCCGGAACGTGGGCCACGGATGTGTCTGGCAAAGGCAGAGACTGTCTCGCGGTGCGGGGATTTAGAAGCAAGCGAGCTGCCCCGGCAAGGGATGCACAGCTGAAGGCCGTCCTGTCCCCAGCTGCAGGTCAGGACGCCACAGAGACGCACCGGGAGGAGCGTCAGCAGATGGAGACGCCACACTCGTGGGAAGGAGCTGAGGGCGTCGGCGGCCGCTCCCTGTCACTGCGTGCAGCCTCCGACCGGTGACAAGATCCCTCACCACACGGACCCCTGGGAGAGAGAGGTGGGGGCCCCATGACAAGGTGCTCCCCCCACTCCCCTGCCCCCTCCCCACTCACCTCCCTCCCCCCACTCCCCTGCCCCCTCCCCACTCACCTACCTCTCTACTCACCTGTCTCCCCCCACTCACATTCCCCCCACCCACCTGTCTCCCCCTCATCACCTGCGCCCCCACCTGCCCATGGGTCCCCTCCCACAGACAGAACACTTGCGGAGAAGGGGCCCCTGCGTGTCCCCGGCGGGCCGATACCTGAGACTCATGCAGGTCCCGTTGTGAAGTCAGAGCGTTGTCCCCGGAGCCTGCCCGGAAGAGCTCTGTGGAGGGCACATGCATGGGCTTTGTCACCGTCGCCTGCGTTCTGGGAGGCCGGACCTCTCGCTACTCCGTTCTTCCAATCCGTTCCCTGCTCCTGGCTCCCTAGACCGGCAGCAGCCACGCGGTCAGCCCCGCCCAGCCCTGGTTTGACCTCCCTGCCTCTTAGCTCTGCGAGGGGGTGAGGGTAAGCACATCCGGGAGACACCCACTCCGAGTTTTGCTCTTCTCCCGGGCGAGGCACCTGCAGGTCGGCTCTGGACAGCAGCCGCCCAGCTCCCAGGCAGCACACGCAGCCCCCACACTGGGTGCCCGGGCGCTGGGTGTGTCAGATGCACGGCCTGGGGCATTTCATCTCAGAGTGGGCATTTCGGACCTAACTCATCCCATCCTGTAATGACCAAAGCCTTCATTGCAGCCGCCAGTTCTCTGGTGTCCCCCAACTGCGTGGCTCTCGGGGAAGATTGGGGGGCTCCCAGGGGAACCCTGCAGAGCTCTGAGCAAGTGGCTGGACCTGGGGTGTGTCCGCAAAATTGAGGGGCACGGCTGCGTTCTGCTCCGTGTCTGGCTGGGTGACGCTCTGCAGGGACCCAATGGAAGTGATGAATTTGGGGCCGGCGCTGCGGCTCACTAGGCTAATCCTCCGCCCTGCGGTGCCGGCACACTGGGTTCTAGTCCCGGTTGGGGTGTCGGATTCTGTCCCGGTTGCCCCTCTTCCAGGCCAGCCCTCTGCTGTGGCCAGGGAGTGCAGTGGAGGATGGCCCAGGTGCTTGGGCCCTGCACCCCATGGGAGACCAGGAGAAGCACCTGGCTCCTGCCATCAGATCAGCGCTGGGCGCCGGCCGCAGCGCGCTGGCCGCGGCGGCCATTGGAGGGTGAACCGACGGCAAAGGAAGACCTTTCTCTCTGTCTCTCTCTCTCTCTCACTATCCACTCTGCCTGTCAAAAAAATTTAAAAAAAAAAAAAACGAATTTGTCCATGACTCGATCCTTCAGGCACCGAGACCTCGTGGAAAACATGGCAGCCGGGGTCCCTGCGGCTGCCTCCCCCACTGGAGCTCTCTGTCACCCGGACCCTGACCCCAGCTAAGCCTGGATGGGGTGGCTGCATCGGGGACACGGTTAGCCTGTGTCAGGGCAGCCGTGTCTCTGTGTGGCTGAGTTACAGAGCGAGCTGGTGTCCGGCGGCTTAGACGCAGGAACCTGCACTCTCACATTCCGGGGCTGAGGTCTGAGCATCGCCCGGCTCTCCTGACTTGGGGGTGCCAGCTCCTCCCCGGCTGTCCCCCGGCTCTCCTGACTTGGGGGTGCCAGCTCCTCCCCGGCCGTCCCTCCTCGTTGAAGGGCAGCTGTCATACTGGATTAGAGCCATGCCCAGAATCTCATTCTAATGTCATCTCTCTCAGGACGCCACCTCTGAGAACAGTCCCATGCTCAGGTCCCGGGGGGTCAGGGGACGCACGCAGCCCCTGCTGCTGTCTGCGCATGCAGCCCCCTGCTCCGCCGTGCACTGTGTTGGGTAACGCGGTGGGATGAGCCTGGGTAGCTGTCATGTACAGTTTGTGGCATCGGTCAGTCAGAAGATAGACTGGTCATGGCTTACTTCCTCACCCTAGAGGAAGATCCACGCTCAGTGTGAATCCCTTGTCGGGGGATTCGGAACCGGGCGAGTCCGGGACTCAGCCAGCCCTCCCCACCCCACCCCTGGTCTGGCTCTGCCTGAATCTGGCTTTCCGGTGAAGCCAAGACAAAGAGGCAGCACCAGCCTGATGTTCCTGTGGAAACAGCCCAGAACCACACACGGAAGCTTCTAGAAAGCGCTAGCTTCTCCGATTTGTGACCCCAAGAGGGGCCCAAGACAGGACTTGGGCACGGTGGGAAGTGGGCCTGGGAAGGAGGCCTGCTGCTGCGGACACTGGGACTCGGTGCCGACAGGGAAGCCCCAGGGCAGCGCTCCCAGCTCCCAGCGGGCAGGGCTGTGCCACCGAGGGGGAGGGTCCGTGTCCACTCCCTGCCCTGCTGTGGGCTGAGGGCCCCTCCCGGGGACCACCATGGCCCCTGACTCCCAGAGAGAGGTGCTGGCGAGGTCGTGGAGAGGTCGGAGCTCAGGGCTCTGACGCTGGGAAAGTGAAGCCGAGCTCAGCACGGGGCCTCAGACGTTAAAGATGGGGGGCGGTGCTGGGGGGCAGCAGGCGAAACTGTCCTCGGCCGTGCCCATGTCTCATATGGGCATCGGTTCAAGTCCCGCTGCTCCACTTCCGATCCAGATTCCTGCTACTGCCTCTGGGGAAGCGGTGGAGGATGGCCAAGTGTTTTGGCCCCTGCACCCGCATGGGAGACTCAGGTGAAGCTCCTGGCTCCTGGCTTCGCCTGGCATTGCAGGCCATTGCGGCCATCTAGGGAGTGAACCAGCGGATGCACAGCCTCTCTCTCTCTCTCTCTCTCTCTCTCTCTCTCTCTCTGTAACTCTGCCTTTCAAATAAAAATAAAATAAATCTTTAAAAAAAGACTTATTTATTTATTTGAATGCTGGTGGGTGGGGGGAGACAGAGAGATCTTCCATCCACTGGTTCACTCTCCAAACGGCCCCAGTGGCCAGAGCTGGGCTGATCAGAAGCCAGGAGCCAGAAGCTCCGTCCAGGTCTCCCACGCGGGTGCAGGGGCCGAGCACTTGGGCCATCCTCCACCGCTTTCCCAGGCCATAGCAGAGAGCTGGATCAGAAGTGGATCTTCTCCAGTCTCTGACTCCCCTGGTTTCAGTTCCTCCCCCTTGCAGCAGGGCTCTCTGTGGTTGGGTGAGGGACCCGCCCGTTTGCATTCATTTCAGATCCTACCCAGGAAACGCATCCAGGGTCAGAGGTCACTGGACAGAGCGCATTCACGTGGAAGGAAGCAGAACAGAGACAGAAAACAAAGCCTCTCCTCCCAGCTCTGCACAGAGGACGCCCACCGGAGCCGCGGCTGCCTGGGCCTGCTCCGATTCCCCTGGTGGAGAGGCCGGGTGGGCCAGCGGGAGCCCCGCCCCCAGCCATCCTCTGCAGCCAGGGCTCCTGGCCTCTGTCATTCGGCCACACCTGCGGGGGGAGGGCGACCCCAAGGGGCGAGCGTCCACCCTCTCTGCTTCTTTCAGGACTGGGTTCAAAGGCAGGAAAATCAATTATTTCTCTCCCTCCCTCGTCCTCGAATCCCAGGGACAGGACCGGCCTGGCTGCTTGGAGTGGTTGACAAACGACCCCCGTTGGAGCCGGAAAGAAAGAAAATGTCAGGCAGGTGGGGGTGAGGGATGCAAATCTCAGCTGGGTCCCCCATCGCCCGCCCGTGGCCCGCGTGAGTAACCAGCGCCAGCCTCCCCACACGCCTCTCCGAGAAAGGACTTCCCCGCTCTTCTCCTGGAATGGAGACTTCTCCATACATCTGGGAGAAACCCTCTGCCAGACTGGCCACTGGGAGCCTGCTGCCAGCTGGCTGCCCCACGCCACAGAGGCCGCCCCTCGGGGAGGACGAGGCCCCTGGAGAGGCGGCAGGAGACGGGCTGGGCCCTCGCCTCGGGGATGGGGTCGCCCGGGTGGGCGTCGGCAGCCCGAGCACCATGGCAGCTTTGGCTCGCACCCGCAGGGTCCTCCGTGGAGAGCCCCGGGCCCCGGGGACCCGCCAAGCTGCGATCTGGGAGTCCTTTGTCACCGGAGGCAGGGTCTGAGACAGAAGCCCACGCCCCAGGGGCGACTCAGCTTCCTTCTGAGCGTCAGCTCACCGGGGTCACCCGTGAGGACGCGGGGGCCCCAGGAGCATCCGTTATCATCTCAGGAACGTGAGTTTGTGCCCCCAAGAGCAGCGCTGGAGGCCAGCGTCCCTCCGAGCCCTGTGGGGAACGAGCCCTGGAGCCCAGCACCCACGCGGCCGGGGGACGGGCAGAGCCGCTGAGCGCTCCCGTGCGCTTGGCTCTCAGGGACGCTGTGCTGACTTTGTCTCCACTGAGCTCCGCATCTGTCGAGCTCCGGCCGGAACACCAGCTGACGGCCCCACTCCGGCTCTTCCCTGTGAAGATGCAGATGTGGATTCCTTCAGACCTGCTCAAGCCAAGGTCGTGGACGCACCTGACTCACAGGTGCACCCTGGGGGGGGGGGTTGCCTGCCACATCCCTGCCCGCCAGGCCCGGAGCAGGGCGCAGTCTTAGGGGAGGTTGCGGGGTCCCCCTGCAATGACTCAGTGGACAAGCAACAGAGGCCCTGGGCACCCAGGCCAGCCACTGCCCCAAGAGTGCCCAGGGGAGCCTCCTGCCCCGGCTGGAGGGCACCGCCCTGTGGCCAGTCCAGGCTGGCCTCAGCAGCCCTGGCATCAAGGCCTCTCTGGTCTCACGTGGGCAGCTGGCCACCCCGGTGCCATTTCCTGTGGCAAAGGAGCAGAAAAGCACTGACTCAGCAATTTCACAACCTGCTTGGTCATGGCGCCGGAGTCCCCTCGGCCACAGCGAGGCCCGGTCACTGCTGACACAAGCAGAAGGGGAGCATGCGGCAACCACGGCGACCAGAGGGGCTGTGGACCCAGGAGAGTGAAGAGAGAGACCCCCGCCCTCCCGGCTGCAGGACCCCAGCTCCTCTGGGAAACCAGGGGGCGCTGTAGCGGCAAAGCTCGCCTCGGGCAGCCCGGCCGTCTCCGCGTATATTTGTCTAAGATTTATTTATGTGAAAGGCAGAGCGAGAGAATGAGAGAGAGAGAGAGAGAGAGAGAGAGAGAGAGAGGATCTTCCATCTGCTGGTCCACTCCCCAAATGACCACAGCAGCCAAGGCTGGGCCAGGCAGAAGTCAGGAGCCAGGAGCTTCTTCCAGGTCTCCGATGTGGGTGCAGGGGCCCACGCACTGGGGCCATCTGACACTGCTTTCCCGGGAACATTAGCAGGGAGCTGGATCGGAAGTGGAGCAGCCGGGACTCCAACCAGCGCCCATAGCAATGCTGACCTCCCAGGGAGCAGGGATGAGTCCGGGCTATGCACCTGCCAGGCAGGGAGGAGGCGGGCGAGGTGGTGGGCGCGGGTGCCCTGGTGGGGGCAGCGTGATTGGGTGTGTGCATTAACCTCGGCGAGTGAGAGGAACCCGTGTTTGAGCTGGGGTCCCAGAGAGTGTCCCGGCCATTCCTGTGCTGGTGCCCGATCCTTCTGTGTCGCCCACCGTGGTGACAGTTCTTCCTGGGGACTGTGACACAAGTGGGCACCGGCCACCTAATGACCGAAGCCGTGCCCAGCCCAGCAAGCAGCACGGGCGTGGTTATCTGGGGTGTGGCTTCCGGCCACCCTTCCCTACTGTGAAACCTGCGATGCCCGGATCCAGGCCAGTCCCGAGGTCCTTGGGGGGCTGGGGAGGACGCTCAGGCTGCACGCCCACACGAGGGTCTGGGGACGAGCCGCCCCCAGGAGCTGCTCTCTCTCTGCAGAAGCCAGCGGCTCCCAGCCCACCCAGGTTGACCTGGAGCTGAGATGAGCGCGGTTCTGTCCCTCACGTCTTGTCATTCCCCAGCGAGCCCAGCTCTGGCCTCTCATCACCGGGGAGCCGCATGGCTCAATGGGACATCAGTGCCTCCTCCGCAGGCCTCGATGGTGACCCAGTTCCCTGTGCGGCCCTGGCCAGTGCGGGTCACAGGGCCACAGCCCAGGGCACTGCCAAGGAGACAGCTCTGTGTGGAAGGCCCTGGGGTCCCACGGCAAAGGGAGGAGCTTCCTCGCTGTGCTGCGGGGACAAGCCAGGGGCAGGAGGGGCCCGACCAGCCACTGAGACCCCACAGGCCTCCCGGAACCCCAGCAACTGCACACGGACCCCGCTGCCCTCTGGGATAAGGTCAGCTGCTCACGGAGCCGCTGGAGACGGGTGCCCGGCGGAGCTGCCGAAGGAAACCAGTGTCCCGCAGCCCCGGGGGCTGGCAGCGGGAGCTGGAGCTGCTGGCGGCGGCCGTGGGCCTTGCGCCCCACGCACGGGCGGCCCCTGCTCTCGGGGCCTGTTGGCAGGAAGGGGGTGGGAGCCGGCTGGGGCCTGGTGGTGGGGGCCCTCCTCCCCCTGGGGGCCCCACCCCAACACCGCTGGGCACTTAGGGTTTCCACGGAGGACGTTTGGGCGCCTTCTCCTCATCCCCACGTGCTCACCAGCGACCCACCTGAGACCTCCCTCCACGGGGGTCTCTAAGGCGGCTCTCGCTCGCGGGGGCCGCGGGGGCCATGTTCCCTGTTCACACTCACACTCATGCTCACCCTGACACACTCATGTTCATTCTCTCACACTCACTCACAGACACACTCGTTGACACACGCTCACACACACATGCTCACTGTCACACTCATGCTGACACACACGTGCTTACACACTCACGTTCACACTCGTGGTCACACTCACTCACAGACACACACTGACACACACTTGCTCACTCCTGACGCCAGGCCTGAGGGGGTTCCCACACCCACCAAGCAATTCTGCAGGGGGGGCTCATTCAGCTCAGAGCTGACCCTGCCCGCCCCGAGTCAGGCCAGACCCCTGCCCCGCACAGGCCGAGGGCCCCCCTCGCTCCCCTGTCAGGTGCCAACCACACGTGAGGACTTCCGGCCGATGGGTCCTGTCCGCGTGGCGCCCCGCGCCTGCTGGCTGCTTTATTGTGCTACAAGAGACACCACAGAGGACTCAGACGGACGCGCAGGTGGGACCCAGGTCCCTGGGGCTGAGCCGAGCAGAAGGGGTGAGCCAGTCACAGGGCGCGGTCAAGGTGGCCTCCGAGCAGGAAGCCCTGGTGGAGGTGTTAGGTAGGAAGTCAGTTATGAGCTTATGTGTGTGTGACATAAAGGCCTAAAGAGAAGACATCTATGTCCAGCACATGCACCTGCATCTCAGAGTCATCCTGACAACATTTCAGGGGCAGCCCGGCCTTCGCATCCTGCCCTGCCCCCTCCTACCTGATAACCTGCCTGGTGGGGGTCCCCGCCCCTTCTCCCAGATGCAGCCCAGTATCTGCACTTCAAACACCCTGCTCTGATCCCCATTCTCCAGGGGTCTTGCTCACCCTCCCTCCAAACTCAGGATGGCGCAAGCTAGGCTTCCTCCTGTCTGATACCTTCAGGGAAAAACTCAGATAGGAGTTTTTCTATTTACATCCAAAAAGCCCTTTGTTCCAAGAGGAGCAGAGGTGGGGAAGCAAGACCCATCTCCTTAAAAACCCCCAGACTCAACCGGACTGCGTGCCCAGCCCTCTGCCCTCTGCCTCTCTGCTGGGCTGCCCGCCTGACCTGGTCAGGTGTACTCTCTCTCCACTGCCCCCCCCCCAGTCTCTCGGGCTCTGTCTGGAGAGGTGCCCATCCGTCCTTATGGATGTCCCTTCCCTAATAAACCTTGTTATTTTACCTCCCACTATTCTCTGTCTCACGCCTGAATTCTTTCTTGCGCGAAGAAGACAAGAACCCTGCAAATTTCTCCGGTAACAGAGGGAGGGAGCGGAACGAGGCTGTGAGCATCAGGGGAAACTGCCTTCCTTCCCGAGGCCGTTAGAGTTGTGACCACAGAGCACAGGCTACCAAGAGCCCAGTGCCATTCCCTGCGTGAATCCACGTCCACAAAGGGGTGACGCAAAGAAGGGAACCCCAGAAGGTCATCAGTGCAGGGGAGATGCCAGGGCTCCGAGCAGGAGTCTCCCGCGGAGCCCAGCCCGGCCTCTGAGCCCCAGGCGGAAGCCCCTCTGCCTCCCCCAGAGGCTAGGGAGCTCCGGGGCAGCCAGGTCCCACGCCAGGATGCCTCAGTTCCGGTTCCGGTCTCTGCTCTGCTTCCGATCCCAGCTTCCTGCTAACGTGGACCCGGGAGGCAGCAGACGGTGACCCCAGTGCCTGAGTCCCTGCCACCCACGTGGGAGACCTGGCCTGAGCACCCAGCCCCGGCGTGGACCGGCCCAGCCCCGGCTGCGGCAGGCACTGGGGGAGGGGACCAGCAGATGGGAGGTCGTTTGCTGCCGGCTCCTTTCAAACATTAACACATTTAAACTCTGAAGCGCAGCCCAGCTGCTGTGCTGCCTGGGGACTTCTGCAGCTGGCCGTGGAGGAGGGTGTGACCAGCGGGGCACCGGGCAAGAGGCCGGCGCCAGAGGCCGGCAGAGGCTTCCGGAAGGTTCCGGCGCGTGACCAGAGTGGGAAGCGGGGATTCAAAGCAGATGCTGGAAGATCCCAGGGGAAGAGGACGCATTGCTGGGTGTCGGTGAGTGACAGGTAGGTCTGGCCCCAGGAGCCTGCCCCCGATCTTCAGGACCCCATCGCCCCATTCTGTCCGTGTGGCCTTCACTCCGCTCTCAACACTGCCCAGCCCAGGGCAGCAGCTCCCCAAAACCCCTGAGATCCTTTTTAAGATTTATTTTGTTTATTTGAAAGGCAGAGTTACAGAGAGAGAGACAGAGAGAGAGAGAGAGAGAGAGAGAAAGGTCTTCCATCCACTGTTCACTCCCCAAATGGCCACAACAGCCGGGGCTGTGCCAGGCCCAAGCCAGGGGCCAGGAGCTCCATGGCTGCAGGGGCCCAAGCACTTGGGCCATCTTCTGCTGCTTTCCCAGGCCACAGCAGAGAGCCGGATCAGAAGTGGAGCAGCCGGGACTCGAACCTGCATCCATATGGGATGCTGGCACTGTAGGCGGTGGCTTAGCCCCCTACGCCACAGCGCCGGCCCCCGCTGCCCAGATTTTACACTAACTTAGCTCTTGGCCAAACAGCCTTTGCCCAACCCGGGCCAGCAACAAGGAAACAATCCCCAGGCAGAGGCCACAGCAGGCCTGTTGACACGGCCCCGTCCTGAAGGAGGCCGGCAGGACGCCGCCGCCATCCGGGCACAGACGACCATCTGAAGGAAGCACATGACAGCAGTGACTTCTCCCTGTCAGCTTCACTTGCAACACAGCACATTCCCGGCCAATCTGCCCGATGACGACTCCAGCTGAACACTGGCCTCGCGGAAACGCGTATTCTAAAGCCCCCCCCCCCCCCCGCCCAGTGCCTCCTACGACAGGTGCCTCTGGGTGGCGGTGGGGGAGGGCACCCGGCCAGCGCCTTCCTGACGGCCTCGGGCCGGAGACCGCAGAGCTCGTGGGTCTCCCAGCTGGTGGCAGCTCAGTGCCCACGGACAGCCTCGTGCCAACAGACAGACCGCACCCGACAGGGCTCGCCCGGCCCGGCTCTGCCTGCCGCAGTGACCCGTCCCCCTGGCTGACCTCCCAGCAGTGGTGCTGACCACAAGGAAGACCCGGCCGGCCCTGAACAAAGCCTGGGGACTCGGCTCCGTGAGGGACGGGCAGGGCAGGAGGGGCGGGGCAGGACCACAGAGGACGCAAGGGCCACGCCTTCCTTAGCGCACGCACCCGCTCACGTTCTGGAGGCTGAAGCCACAGTCCTGGGGTGTGGGCAGGGCTGACCCTCCGAGGCCCGAGGGAGGCTCTGTCCCAGCCTGCTCCTGCGTCTGGCCGCTCCGATGACCTTCGCCTTGTCTGGGCGTCACCCCCTCCTCTGCCTCCGTCCCCCCAGGCCGTCTCCCTCTCCATGCCCGAGTCCTGCCTCTTTAGGGGAACTTCAGAAAGGTCCCGGGAAAACACAGCAAGAAGATTCTGATTCTGCTGCGACAGGCTGCCATCCTCGGCGTTTCTCCACGAGACACGTCTTCCAGGAATTTCTGGACGATCCCCCCAAGTGCCTGCATTTTGGAGTTTGTGCCCCCAAATAAATGAGACTCTGAATTCAAATGTTCAGGAACTGTGTCGAAGCCGTCTGTGTAAGTTGTCACAGAAATAACGATGAGCCCCTTGTCAGACGTCACCGAAGACCCCAGCAACGGGGGGGGACCGGGCTCAACTCCAGACGCATCCGGGGGTCGTGGGAGCAGCTGCTGGGCAGAAAGTCACCAGGGGCCCTCAGGGTCAGGAGCCGCAGTCCGCGGGGTCAGCGGGGTCAGCGTTGTCCGTGGGTCCGCGGGGTCAGTGGGGTCCCGCCGCAGTGAACACAGGGACAGGGCAAGGTCAAGGCCTCGTGTCAGGGTCAGGAGCCACGGTCAGTGGGGTCCGTGGGGTCAGCGGGGTCAGCGGGGTCCTTCCACACAGACAGGGCAAGGTCAAGGCCTTGTGTCAGGGTCAGGAGCCACGGTCAGTGGGGTCAGTGGGGTCAGCGGGGTCAGCGGGGTCCTTCCACACAGACAGGGCAAGGTCAAGGCCTTGTGTCAGGGTCAGGAGCCGCAGTCCGCGCGGTCAGCGGGGTCAGCGTTGTCCATGGGTCCACGGGGTCAGTGGGGTCCTTCCACACAGACAGGGCAAGATGGAGAAGAGGGCTCAGATGGAAACGCGGCTGAGGACGGAGTCACTGTCCAACGACCAGGCCGACTGGGGCGAGGCCAGCCCGATGCCCGGCCGACCCGGGTTCCAGGCCACACTCGGGGCGCTGGGGGCAGCACTCACTCCTCCTGGTGTGGGGGTGACGTCAAACCACAGCAGGGCATCTTCACATTAAAGTCCCCAACCGGGAGGCCTGAAGGCAAGGGGGCTCCCAGGACAGAGCCAGACGCAGGGGCGGGGCCTGGGCTGACATCACCCCAGGAGAATTCTGGGTGGGGGAGGGGTGGGGTGAGGAGGGCTTCCTGTCCCAGGCCCAAGCCTGCACCCCTCAGGGTGGGCCTCCCTCACGTCAGACAGTCTGGGAGTGGGCAATACCACCCCACGCCACCCTCGAGGGAGTCTCCAGGGGGCTGGTCCCCCCACGGAGGTGGCAGGAGGCAGGGCGCTCCAGCCGCTGGCCTGGCAGCCCAGCTGGGGCTGCACGGCCCCCCTGCTCCTGCCTGAGCTGGCCCGGACCAATCGCCGGGAACTAATGCCCTTTAATGAAATCAAGCGACAGTGACAAAAGCCCTGGCTTCGTGTCCGATTCTGCAGCAGCAGCCGCGTGTCCTGAAGATGTGTCGTGGGCCGAGAGCCATTTGTCTGAACAGAGGAGGGGGAGAGGCAGGCGCGCGCGCTGTGCCCGGGGACACTGTGGGGACATCGGGGACGTCACGGCTGCGGCTCAGAGGGCTGGCCACGCTGCTCTCCTCGGTGGACAGTTTCCAGTAATCTAACCCCAGGAGCAATTCCAAGCGGCTCTAAATTGAAGAGAAGAAATCTCTGTGTTCCGGCCTCCAGAGCTTAGGGGAACGAACTCGGCTTTAAAAGGACTTAAAAACACACACACGGCGCCCTCAGGGTGGCACTGGCGAAGGCCCTGACCTTTTTCTTGGATTCTTAAAGAAAAACAAAAACAAACCATCTGTGACTGTGGGGGAGAATGGAGGGTGTGAGATTTTGTTAATTCCTTTAAAAATGTTTTTTTTTTAATGTTTTCCTAAACCACAAGGCAGGAGGACCCTAAATCTTCGGAGGATAGAATTTGGGGCTAACTTTAAACCAGTCTCAGAGTAGCAGTGCTCGGTTTCCATGGGAACCTGAGGATGCCTGCGAAGGGCTATTTTTACATTAACCCTTCGCGTCTCAAACCCAGGGAAGGCCGGCGGGGAGGGGCCTCGCCCTTCACCGTGGGCAGGGAAGCCCGAGAGTGGGTGCTGAGCAGCTCCCCTTCAGTGGACGCTGGGGCAGAGACGGGCAGATGGCCTGGGCTCCGGGTTCTGCTCAGGTCACGCCTGCTCTGATGCACGGGGTTCAGGCTCACAGAAGCCCTGGGCCCCCGCCCCCACCCCAGGGGCCCCCAGCACGGAGCCAGCACCTCTCAGCACCCCTCAGCCTCACTGCGGCCTCGCCCGCTCCCCAGGCTGCTGGCGGACGCACACCCCGGCCCTTTTCCCGCCTGAGAAAGGAACAGCCGGGTGCCTGTGCCCGAGGCCCCCTCCCCCCCGAAGCCCCCACAGGGCTGGTCACGCGTCGTCACACAGAAACCGGAGTCGCAGAGCCGGGAGGGGGCTTTTCGGGTCACACTTCCCCCCAAAATAAACCTGTTTTAAAAATAATGTGTGAATCAAACAGCAACAGGAAGTTGATGAGCTGAACACGAGCACCTGCCTTTTTCCTCCACAAGCAGCAAAAATAAACATAAAATCAGCTCCGGCCACGGAGGTCGGCGCCTGACTATTGACGCTCACCTGAGCAGCCGTGCTGGGACAGGGCCGAGGGGGCAGAGGCGGCTCTGGCTGACCCCTGGGACCGGGAAAGGCCCGAGTGGAGTTTCGGGGCCACCGGTCAGGGGCTGCGGCCCAAGGCAGTGCGTCCCGCTCGGCTCCCAGCCCCACTCTGCTGTCCGCTCCGGACGCTCCAGGAAGGGAGCGGCGGGCTGGGCTCAGGGGGCTCCCTGAGGCACCGCTCTGTCGCTGACTGGGGAAGGCGTGCCCCTGGCGCCTGCCCCGTCTAGCCCTCGTCTCAGCGCCTGCCCCATCTAGCCCTCGTCTCAGCGCCTGTGATTGGCAGCGTCTCCTCCCCGCCAGGCAGCCACCTGCGGGCCTCGCCCAGCACACGCTGGAACAGGCCACCAGCCGGGAAGCGGGAGCAGGGGAAGGAGGCACGGGCAACCCGGGTCGGTTCCCCGGCTGCTCTCACAAACCCGCACAAAATCACCGCAAGGAATCCGCGCGTGTGTTCTCTCGAGGGGTCTGAAACCCGTCTGTCGTGGCATAAAACCAACACGTGGCAGAGTCTGGCTACAGCCTGTGTCCTCGCTGTCCCAGCTCCCAGAGGCACCCGCGGTCCAGGGGGCTGGGGGGGGAGCTCCTATCCCCAGCACCAGCGACTTCAGCCACATCTGTCTGTCACACCTCAGCTACGTTCTTCTTTCTTAAAACAATCTCTATTTAATTTGAAAGGCGAGAGAGAGACAGAGAGAGAGAGACAGACGTAGAGAGACCGTCCACCTGCCGGTTCACTCCCCAGAGGCCTGCGACAGCTGGGACTGCCGGGAAATCAGTCGGGTGGCAGGAACCCGAGTACCGGGCCCACCGTCCCCGGTGCGTCTTAGCGGGGAGATGGATCGGAAGCGGAGGCGCTGGGACAGGAACCGGGGCTCCGGGGTGGGAGGCGGGGCCATCCACTCCAGGAGCCTCTGCGTCGAGCCTGCCCCCTCCAGGTCGGCCAGTCACCCCCCATCCGCTGATCCGCAGCTCATCTCTGCACCGTCGATTCTCTTCATTGCCGCGTACAGCGGTCAACTCACAGGATTCGAGAATCGCGACATAGACGCCTCTGGGGGCCGTTATTCTGCCAGCCACAGACACCCCCGGACAGCGCGATGCTTTGAAAAACCAGCAGGGGGCGACGTGGAGGTGAGCTCCCCCTCATCCTTGAATTGCGCTCAGGGCCAAGCAGGGGGCTCGGGCAGCGAGGGTGTGGTTGCTGAAGGCTCGTGGCACGGGCGCACTTCCCAGACCCGCCATGGCACCCAGCACAGGTGGACCCTGCCTGGGGCTGGCCACCACGCCGTCCGCGCCGCTGAGGGCAAACGTGCGATGGGAGGCACGGAGTAAGTGGGTCAAGATCTAACAGCTGTGGAAGCCAAGGCCGCCTCCCCCACAGGAGGAGCGGAGAGAAGATCAGCCAATCGCTGCCTGCATGACAGACTCAGGAGGCTCACGGGGGCCTTGGAGCGAGGTCCACGGCAGACCAGAGCGTGGAGAGGGGAACAGCTTCCACAGGTGACCAGAGGGGCCGCCGGGGCAAAGGGACACCTGCGCTCTTGCACAGACCCCGGGCATCCGAACCCTCAAATCCTCGCTGCAGGGGTGCGGGGCTCCACCTCGCTCCCTGCTGGGCGAGACTGTGGCTCCTCCCCGAGCCAGCGCACCAGCTCCCCCGTCCCTCGTCGGCTGGGCACTCGGTGAGGGTTTCTTTGTGCTGAATTCCCCACACGTGCCTAGTGCCCGGCAGGCAGGGCGTGCAGGGGACCCAGGGGGACACATTTCCCTGGCCGATCCCACCCTGAGGTGGTTATGTCCCAGAGGAGGGGACTGGGAGGGGAGGAGGAGGGAGCGAGGACAGACAGGTTCCCGATGGCCGTGGGGGCCGTTGTCAGCTTTTCTCGTGATGCGTGAGCGCGAACTCTTGATGTGCAGTTGTGAGAATCTTCCTTCGCCTCCGTCCTCTCTGTGGCCCAGACCATCCGAGGATTTCTGGAGGGACGTGCGCACGGAACAGCAGCGGCTGTGACAGTCCACCTCCACGGCCCTCGTCCACCCGCGGGGCAACCCATGACCCGCCCTCTGCTCTCCCCACGACCCCGCCCTCTGCTCTCCCCACGACCCCGCCCTCTGCTCTCCCCACGACCCCGCCCCCTGCTCTCCCCACGACCCTGCTCTCCGCTCTTGCCCGGGCAGAGCCACTCCCACCAAGTGCCGGGGAAGCGCCACAAGGCCGGATGCTGCGGGGGGGGGGGGGGGGGTGCACTGAGCAGCCGGCTGCACCCGGACGCCAGGGCCCAGTGCACTGATCCGGAGGAGTGGTGAGGGTGTGAAGACAGAGCCCCGCCCTGGGGAAAGTACCTGGAGCCCCAGGAATGGTGAGGATTCGTCCCCGATGGCCACAGGGGTCACGGTCCGACTCGGCAGAACGGTGGCAACCGCTTAAACAAGTGACGTTGAGGAAGACAAGAAGGTCCACGGCCGCGGCCAGGCTGGAGTGAGCCCCCCATCAGGCTGGGGCCGCGCACAGGTGGAGGCCCTGCCCACAAGGGGGCGCTGAGGGGAGGAGCAGTGCGGTGGACCCCCACAGGGAGAGGGGACCCCCACAGGGAGAGGGGACCCCCACCCTGCCCCCAGCCCCCGCATCCCATATGGTGTCCTGGCTGCTCCTCTTCTGGTCCAGCTCCCTGCTGATGACCCGGGAAAGCAGTGGAAGACGACCCAGGTGCTTGGGCCCCTGCACCCACGTGGGAGACCTGGAGGAAGCTCCTGGCCCCTGGCTTCAGCCATCGAGGCCATTTGAGGAGTGAACCAGCGGATGGAAGACCTCTCTCTGTCTCCCCCTCTCTCTGTCTGTAACTCTCTGTAACTCACGGGGCTGGGGCTACCCTGCACGTGAGTCTAAGTCGGTCTTGTTTGCCGGAGGAGACAACCAGGCCTCGCGCTGCACACGGGGACCCTGGCCAGCCCGTGCGTGTGGCTGGGGAAGCTCTGCGTGGCGAGACGGCATGGTGCCTCCGTCCCCTCCCAAACCACAGGAAGAGGGTGTGAAAACCCAACAGCCCTCCTCGTGCATTTCCTGGGGGGCCCAGACACAAATATTTGGGGATTTCTGTGCCCCCCACAGCAGTCTGGCTCACGTCCCAGCTCACGTCCCGGGTGCCGCACACCTGGGGTGCAGCCGGCGATGCCCAAGGTCTCGCTGCCCGGCCGCTCACAGGGGAGACCCGGACCGAGCCTTAGGCTCCTGGCTTCAGCCCAGCCCAGCCCTGGTTGTCGTGAACATTGGGGAGAGAACCAGTGGATGGACGACCTCTCTCGCTCTCTCTCACTTCTAATAAAATTAAAGAGATGCTAAAAGCCAGAAAACAGGGGAACAACAAGTAGGAAAGACGTGTGTGAATATGTCTGACACAGTTCCTGGAGTTCAGGACTCCGGCCACAGGAGTCCTTAGAGCTCACAGAAGCGCGGCCCCGCAGCCGGGCTCCGAGGCACAGCCGATGCCGCCCTTTCAAAGCACATGCGTAGCTCTCAGCGCGGTTCTCTAATGGAGAACCGCGAACGACGAGCCGTCGTTGGAGAACCTGCCGGCTCTAGGAAGAGCAGGGAGACCAGGGAGGAAGGGGAGACCAGGGAGGAAGGAGACGCTGGTGAGGAGAAGCAGGAAACCGAGGCTTTGGCGCCCCCAGAGGACGTCGGCGACGGGGCGGGAAGGTGGGCTGAGAAAGGAGCCACGCAGGTGCAGCGGGACGTGGGGACCCAGCGCACGTGGAGACAGGGAAATGGTGTCCTAGGCAGAAGGTGTGGAATCCACCCCGACGGCAGGTGCCGGGCGTTTTTCAAAGAGAGTTTTCCAAAAGCTTCACAGAACAGAAAATTGTTTCTTATACAAATTGTTCCCAGCACTACACAAAGCGAATAAAACACCGGCTTGTTTTTTTCATGCCGGCATAATTTGATATCAAAACTGGACAGGAACATTCTAAGAAGGACAATCATCCGCCAGCCTCACGAACAACACAGCGGCGAAAGTTCCGAGTGGATTCTGTGAAACCCCAGCCTCACGGGGCGGCCACAAACCACGGGGTGGGGGGGGGCAGGAGCGGCTGCGGTGCCGGGGGCCAGGGATGCCAGACGGCTCCGTCCCCTCCCCGGGAGCGGGGGCTGGGAGGCCACCCCTCCCCTCCACACCGCAGAACGCAGCACCCACGCTCGCAAGGAACCCAGCAACACAAGACCGCGCTCCAGCCCAGCCAGAGGCCTCCCCGCAGGGCTGGAACCCAGGAGGGAGGTCGAGGGAGGGCAGGGCTGTGTGCGAGCCTTGGTGCCCAGACAAAATTACGCCCTGGGAGGCTCCGCTGTCAGGACGCTGCTGGGGGGCACGGCTGCTGGCCGAGACCACGCAGGGAGAGAAGGTGAGGGCCGGGCTGCCCCGCCCTGCGCGGCCGGCACCGTCCTGCGTGAGCCCACGTCCAGCTCCTGCTGCTGGGGAGCTGTTCGCTGGGTCCAGAATCCACAGACGTCAGAAATAGCTCCAGTGTTAGAAGATGCAGATGAAATAAAACCAGGACCCAAACCCTGTATACCAGACGTTACTACGGAGCAAGTCTAGGGAAACATGAGCTGGGAAAGACTTTGTATAAAATTCGATCGGAAGACAAAGCATTCAGCAGGTGCGCGAGGAAGCGACCACTCTGCAGTGAATTCCGTAGTCAGAAGCGTCGACGCTCACGTGGCAGAGTGCAGGGAGCACCCAGGCTGGCGTTCCGAGGGAGGAAGGGGAAGAGGAAGGACGCTGCTCCGCCCATCCCGACGCGCCCCGGCTCCGAGCAGGCCGTAACGTGTAGCGGTGCTGTGGTTTGAACCCGGTTCAGGTCCCGAACCTCCAGATGTTTGGGGATAAATCGTGGATTCCTGGACGGCACCGCACAGGGTCGAGGTCTGCGCCAACCTGGGTATCGCAGGCGGGGTCTCTGGAGGTGACTGGACAGGGCTGCCAGGGTCACGGCGTGGTGGCTTTGCAAGGAGAGACCACGGAGACAGGAGCGACCATGTGCCCTGCGTCAGACACACGTGAGCTTCCTGTGTCAGAGACATGTGAGCCTCCTATGTTAGACACACATGTGAGCCTCCTGTGTCAGAGACATGTGAGCCTCCTGTGTCAGAGACATGTGAGCCTCCTGTGTCAGACATGTGAGCTTCCTGTGTCAGACACACATGTGAGCTTCCTGTGTCAGAGACATGTGAGCCTCCTGTGTCAGACACACATGTGAGCCTCCTGTGTCAGACACACATGTGAGCCTCCCGTGTCAGACACACATGTGAGCCTCCTGTGTCAGAGACATGTGAGCCTCCTGTGTCAGACATGTGAGCCTCCTGTGTCAGACATGTGAGCCTCCTGTGTCAGACACACATGTGAGCTTCCTGTGTCAGAGACATGTGAACCTCCTGTGTCAGACACACGTGTGAGCCTCCTGTGTCAGACACACATATGAGCCTCCTGTGTTAGAGACATGTGAGCCTCCTGTGTCAGAGACATGTGAGCCTCCTGTGTCAGACATGTGAGCTTCCTGTGTCAGACACACATGTGAGCCTCCTGTGTCAGAGACATGTGAGCCTCCTGTGTCAGACACACATGTGAGCCTCCTGTGTCAGAGACATGTGAGCCTCCTGTGTCAGACATGTGAGCCTCCTGTGTCAGACACACATGTGAGCCTCCTGTGTCAGAGACATGTGAGCCTCCTGTGTCAGAGATATGTGAGCCTCCTGTGTCAGACATGTGAGCTTCCTGTGTCAGACACACATGTGAGCCTCCTGTGTCAGAGACATGTGAGCCTCCTGTGTCAGACACACATGTGAGCCTCCTGTGTCAGAGACATGTGAGCCTCCTGTGTCAGACACACATGTGAGCCTCCTGTGTCAGAGACATGTGAGCCTCCTGTGTCAGAGACATGTGAGCCTCCTGTGTCAGACACACATGTGAGCCTCCTGTGTCAGAGACATGTGAGCCTCCTGTGTCAGACATGTGAGCCTCCTGTGTCAGACACACATGTGAGCCTCCTGTGTCAGAGACATGTGAGCCTCCTGTGTCAGAGATATGTGAGCCTCCTGTGTCAGACATGTGAGCTTCCTGTGTCAGACACACATGTGAGCCTCCTGTGTCAGAGACATGTGAGCCTCCTGTGTCAGACACACATGTGAGCCTCCTGTGTCAGAGACATGTGAGCCTCCTGTGTCAGACACACGTGTGATCCTCCTGTGTCAGACACACATGTGAGCCTCCCGTGTCAGACACACATGTGAGCCTCCTGTGTCAGAGACATGTGAGCCTCCTGTGTCAGAGACATGTGAACCTCCTGTGTCAGACACACGTGTGAGCCTCCTGTGTCAGAGACATGTGAGCCTCCTGTGTCACAGACACGCATGAGCTTCCTGTGTCAGACACGCGTGTGACTGAGCGTCCTGTGTCTCTGCTTCCTGGGCTGCCACGTGATCCGGCCCCTGCGTTCCGCCCCGCACTGCCCTCATCAGCCCAGACCGACGGGGCTGCCGGCCTTGGCCCAGGGACCTCCAGAACCAGGGACACAATCAAGCTGCTTCCTCCGTAAGTCGCTCTCCTTGGGTATTTTATTTATAGTGGCACAAAGCAACTAATACAGAAAAGCAGCGAAATGTGCGGAACAAAATAAAAATCCCAGAAATAGATATTGTACATAATGTGAGGGGAATTCAAAACATTTGTGGAAGGGGATAAAAAAGGTAATTTCATTTTTGTGCAAAAAAATGTTGAAATCCACATTTAGTTTTTAATAGCGCACATTCTCCATGAACCATTTATTTTATTTTTAAAAATATTTTATTTATTTATTTGAGAGGTGGAGTCACAGAGAGAGGCAGACACACTCACAGAGAGAGAGAAAGAGAGAGAGAGACAGACAGAGAGACAGAGAGAGAGAGAGAGATCTTCTATCCCCCGGTCCACTCCCCATATGACCGCAATAGCCAGAGCTGGGCTGACCCAAAGCCAGGAGCCAGGAGCTTCTTCCAGGCCTCCCACATGGGTGCAGGCGCCCAAGGACTTGGGCCATCCTCCACTGCTTTCCCAGGCCACAGCAGGGAGCTGGATGGGAAGCAGCACCCACATGGAATGCTGGCACCGCAGGCGGAGGCTTAGCCGACTACACCACAGCGCTGGCCTCTCCAGAGCCATGACCAGATCCCTCGCCTAGGGGCAGGCACTGTGAGGCCGTGAGGTGAGCTACTGCGTCCTGCGTCCCGGGGCCCGGGTTCCAGGCCCAGCTGCTCTGATACCGGTCCAGCTTCCTGCTGACCCACCTGGGAGACAGCAGATGACGGCGCAAGTGCCGGAGCCCCTGCACCCACCTGGGAGACAGCAGATGATGGCGCAAGTACCGGAGCCCCTGCACCCACCTGGGAGACCGGCTGGAGTTCTTGGCTCCTGGCTTCAGCCTGGCACAGCCTTGACAGTTGCTAGTATTTGGAGACTAAGCCAGAGGATGGACGATCTCTCTCTCTCTCCCTCCCTCCTTCCCTCTCTCCTCCCCTCCCTCCCTTTCCCCTAGGTTCTTGCAGACATTCCTTGGGGATTCCAGGGGACGGCCACAGCCATGGGCGCCGGCGGGCATGAACCAGAGACGGCCTCCCCAGGCTTCTCCGCAGTCGTAGCCGCATCAGCCCGAGCAGGGGCACAGCCGCCGCACGGCACAAAGCTGCCAGGTGGGACCTGCGCGTGAGCCGCTCGGCTCGGGCCCCACGCCTGCCCTGCCGGGCTCCCCGGAGGCCCCGCTGCCACTCGTTTCCCTGCTCCTGTCGTGCCGGGGGCGGTCTGGATGAAGGCAAAGATCCCACCCGACCGTCACGTGCGGCGGCATCTCAGGCCTGCACGGCTCTTTGGGGACACCATGTGTGTCATTTGGCCGTTTTTATTGCTTTCTATCCTCCGTCAGCCTGCAGGAAGGAAAATGAAGACTCTTTGTCACACACAGGGAGGCCTGGCCCAGCACCGGGCGAGCAGCTGCGCAGAGGGCAAGGCAGCCCGCGGGCTCGGCGGACGATGTGCCCGGGAGGAAGCATGGGAGGCCCCGCGGCACGTCTGTGTCCTCCCGCCAGGTCTCCAGACCCCACACACGTGACCCCCAGCCCCGCACGCCGCCCGGCCGCGATCCCGGGGCTCAGAGGCAATGGACCCGTTGACCCCGGCTGTGTCACAAGGGAGCACCCTGCGGCCAGCACCGTGCTGCAGGAGGTGAAGCCACTGCGGGTGACAGCAACAGCCCGGATTTTACTGCCCTGTGTCCCCAGGAAGGGGGCACGAGGACCGGAAGTGCCCCCCTCTGAGTTTTCCTAGGAGACAAGCGGATCTTCAACGGCTGACGAAATACCTTCCCAGGAGGTGCCTCCCAGCGGGGGCTGTTGGCCCATCACTGTGGAGTGAGAATGTAGGAGAGCTGGGGCTCTCTGGTGCTGGGGACGAAGTCGGGGGCCCCGCGGCTGCAGGCCCCACCCGCACTGTGTCACCGCCTCCAGCCCTGTGCCTAGCGGCCCCTCGGAGGTCTGTCTCCAGCTCAGTCCCATTCCTGGGGGCACAGTGTCTCCATGCTCGGAGGGGAATTGGGCAGAGCCTGGGCTGAGAGGCCTCGGCTGTGACCCTGCCCCGGGTGCTGCTGGGGGCCTCACTCCCAGCGTAGGCCCCTGCACCTCTGTCACCAGGAGGCCCTGCCCCCCCCCGTGGACCCACCTGACCGGAAGTGCACACAAGTGAACCCAGAGCCTCTTCACAGGGGTCAGGGCAGGGGTGAGGCTGCTCCACGCACGGCAGTCCCGGGTCGTCAACTCATCGCTGATGCCAGCACCAGGTCCCCTCCTCAGCTCTGGGCCTGTGCGGGTGGGCTGGGGGTCCCACCTTCCCTTTCAAATGGAGTGGGGTCGCTGGCGACAGGGACACTGTGGCGTGCCGAGCACGGAGGGGCCTGGGCTGGGCGCCCTGGTGTGGACTCCGGCAGGAGAGGCGCTGACCATGGTGCTGACAGGAGGGGCCTGCAGGAACGGACTTGCCTGGGTTCACTTGTCCGCAGGGTCGCCCACAGCCTCAGAACCAGGCACCACTGGCTGAGTCCCCATCACCCCAGAGTGTCCGTGTCCACGCGGGCAGAGCTGGCGATGCACAGCTCCCTCCGAGGTGATAGGTGTCAGGGCCCCCCAAGGGGCAGCTGGCACCTGGTGCTGCCCAGGGGACATGGTGACCAGGATGGGAGGGGAAGGGGCAGGGACAGGGAGTGCCTTTGGCCAACCCCTCCAGACTCCTCTGCTGCCGCCCTGCTCCCAGACGGTAAGCTGAATCTGGTGAAAGCCAAGGTGCAGGTCAACCCCTGCCAAGGACGCCGCCGGCCAGGCTCCCCGACTTCAATCCCGGAGTCCTGAGCCCAGAGCCACGGTCAAGGCAGCCGTGGCCACCCATGAGCCCATGGTGGGTGGGAGCCAGGGACGTGGCTCCTACTGCCCCCGGAGCACCTTGGGGGCCAGGCCTCTGCTGCTGGCTCAATGTGTGGTTCTCTGGGACATCGTCACTCTCCCTGGAGAGAGGGTCAAGGCTCAGGGAAACCTCCAGCCGAGGTCAGACTCCCAGGGGAGCCCGGGGCCCCTTTGTTCTTCCAGGAACCAGGGGCTTTCTTGCCGATCTTTGGGCTGGCCCCACAAAGCCCCCAGCTGGGGACAGGCAGCCCTGGGATAAGGTGGGGGTGGGGGCTGCTGAATCTCCCCGCAGCAAGGGAGCTGTGGACAGGACCCCCACTGCTGAGCTGGCTCACGGTCAGGAGCGAGGGCAGGGGAGGTCCATTTGCTGTCCTTAGTGAGCGAGGGGCCGAGGAGCTCAGGGCACAGCATGGCTGTTATCTCAGGGTTCACAAATTCCATAGGGCTGTCCTTCCAGGGGTGGGCAAACCACCACGCGGAGCTGGAGCCCTGAGGCCCTGGCAAGGGCCAGGAGCAAGGGGAGGGCCACAATGAATGCCTGCTCATGCACACACATGTGAACATACACACGTGAAGACACATGCACACCTGCAGTAAGCAAGCACACACACAATGCACACACATGTGAACATGCAAGCACACATAAACAAAGGTGCACACTCATACGTGAAGACATGTGCATGTATACAGTACATGCATACATTGCACACATGCACACATGTTCATGCACACATACATGAAGACACATACATACCTGCAGTAAGCAAGCACACACAATGCATACATGCATGGACATGAATGCAACATAAACACACGTGCACACTCATATGTGAAGTCATGTGCACGCATGCAGTATGCACACACGTGCACATATGCACACGTGAACATGTGTGCATGTTCACACATGTGAATGCATGTGTGTGTGCGGTAAGCACAAATGTACACTCACACATGGAGACACGTGTGCAGCAGGCATGCACACATGAACAGAAGTGCACACTCCCTTGCATGAAGACATGTGCATGTGTGCAATAAGCATACATACATTCACAACACACACATACCACATGCACACGTGCACACTCACACGTATGAAGACACCTGTGTGCAACAAGCACGCACACATGTGCATGTACTCATGAACACACATGCACACTCACATGCATGAAGACACCTGCATGTGTGCAGCAAGCATACACACATGTGCACACACACGCACACGTGCACACAGGGCTCCACCCACTCCGCAGCAGTGGGACTCGGCTCCCACACCCCCCAGCACACTGCTTGCGTCACACGTTACTCATTCATCTTTCAGTGGTTGCCAATAACAACCTGGTTCTTTAAAAATAATCTGAACAAAGGCTCCTGGGGCAGGATCTCTCCCAGATCAGCAAAGGCCGTGGCGGCTGGAGGACGGCCCCACCCCCCAGCCACCCTCTGCAGGCCACGCTCCTGGCCGAGCACTTCACTCCCTGCCCGGCCGGACCGCGGAGCAGACGCCAGGCCTGAGCCACCTGCCCTCCTCCCTCCCACCCTGCACCTCCTGTGCTCGGTGCCAAAGGTCACCTGTGACTGCCCAGGACTGGGGAAGTCAGGTCCCCAGATGGCACCACAGGCGAAACCGAGCGCCGCCTCTGATCCGGGCGGGTGCTGACGCTGCCCCCGGTGTTGATGTTCATTGGCAACGACAAGTGATTGATCGCATTGACTCAGCCGCCCTCCCCTGTGGCTCACCTGCAGGATAGGTTGGGGTCCCGGGTCCTAGGAGTTGTTAGTTCAGTGCCGCCTACTCCCCAGCACCGAGCTGGAACTGAGCACTCCCCAGACTTCACAGCATGGGACTGGGTCTGTGTGCGCCAATCAAGTCACTTAGAGAGCTGGGATTTGCAGCATCAGGCAATGTTTGGCACACGGAATTCCCTTTGTGGGAAGTTCGTGCTCCGTTGAGGGCATGGGGGTCCCCAACACCAAGAGGGCGGACCACAGTCCCCAGCATCAAAGCTGTCCCTCGGGGTGGGCGTCTGGCCTGGAGGTGGGACAGGCCACTGGGTCTCCGGCCTCCCACACCACAGGGCCTGGGCTCTGGGCTCTGGGCTCAGTTCCAGCTCTGCTCCTAATCCCAGCTTCACATCAGTGCAGACCCCGGGAGGCGGCCGGCGTCGGCCCCGGTGCCTGGGCCCCTGCCGCCGTGTGGGAGACCTGGATGAGCTCCTTGCTCCCCGCTCGGGCCCCAGCCTTGCGGCATTTGGAGAGTGAATCAGCAGATGGCAGCTCTCTGTCCTGCAAATAGATTTAGAGAGGAAAGTGTTGGAAAGGGCGATTTGTATCCTCTTTGGGAAGATTTACTACATTCAGACCTCTTCCTGGTTTCAAAAGAGGAAAAAATAGAACATTCAGAAACAGAAAAAAGCATTCTGACCAACACCCAAAACACCTGTACCCATCATCGTTCACGACTCCGTTGGTGTGAGAAGGCGGCGGCCTTGGCATCACCGTCCGGCTGCCGGAGCCCGGTCCCCACAGATGGACCTGGGCAGTGGTCAACCCCGCCGGCCGCCACACAACAACCAGGCGGGAGCCCGAGACCCCGAGCCAAGCGGGGGTGGTGCTCATCCCGCTGCCTCCTGCGCCCGCCCTGGCCCTGGGTCCCAGAGCACAGCGGGAGCATCGGGGATCAAAGGGCCCTTGGAGGGTGATCCCGACTCTCCAGGGTCCTCAGGGGATGATCCCGACTCCAGGGGGCTTTGCCACCAGCAGACACCTGGTCTTGCATCTTACAGAGGGGAAGGAAAATGAAGACATGAGATGTGACATCCCGGCTTGTCCTCCCCACGGGCAGCCGTGGACATGGGCAGCTGGCCGTGTCCAGGTCGGCTTTAGTGAGCAGTGTTCATGCTGCAGCTGCCCCTCTGTGAGCCAGGGAGGGGGATTTTATAAACCAGAGCTCAGACTGGACCAGTCTGGTTTCGTATCCCAGTGGTGGGGGCGTCCTCAGGTGGTGGAAGGTATGAGACCTCCCTGGGGTCCCTTTTATAAGGGTGCTGATCCCACTCGTGAGGCTGCACCCCCAAGACCTGGCCACCTCCCAAAGACCCCTTCTCCCAACACTGTGAGGACCTCAGAAGCCAACACCCCATCCCTGGTCCCCACCTCCCTGTCTGCGCTTCCTGCACCTCGCCTGCCAGGATTTGCCCCAGGACAAGACTCAGGCAGAGGCCCTGGAAGTCCCAGACCTCCCTGAGCAGCCTCGCTGGAGACTCCAGCCCCTCGGCCCCACCCCAGAACACGGAGGCCAGGAAAGGGGTCGCCCGAGCACAGAGCTGTGCTCCACACGCCCGTCTGCTCCCTGGAGGGGCTGTGAGCGGCCCCTCAGCTTCCCTTGCCGGTCGGGCACAGCACCAAGGCTGCGTGGAACTGCCTTGTGTCGACCTGGATTAGCCGAAGGGGGAGCCTCCGCCGGGCCCTGCTCCCGAGCCTGGGGGGGGGAGGGCACTCCGGGCCCTGTGCTCCATCCCTGGGGACACGGCAAGTGCTGTGCATGCACCTCAGGGAGGGGCTCCGCTCTGTCCCCGAGCGCCTGTTCGGAGCAGCAGCTGTGCCAAAACGTAAACGTGTTCCAAGGTGGAGCAGTGGGGGGCATCTCATCTTTTCCGGAAAAAGCCGGGCCAAGCCACAGGACGTGGCGCAGGGGACACTCACTTTGGCAGGACGCGGACACCAGGGACGTGGCTGTTTCGTAAACCGACTTCTTTGTGATGTTGCAGTAGACAAAGCTTTCTTGGACGAGCTTTGACAAGTGCATCCGACAGCAGAATCAAGATGTAGGACGTTGCCGTCGCCCCAAAAGGTCCTCACGATTGTTCGACGCTAGCATGGGAATTTTCGCAGCATCCTCTACTACGATTGACGGCAGACCCAGGCAGAAGGTGCAGATCTTTGTCTCTGGAGTTAGTGGCTCCGAGAAAGCTCCCGCAGGCATAGAAAGGACTTGAATGACACGTGACCTCAAGCAACTGTCGCCCTGGCCAGGGGCGACCAGCAGGTGCCCAGCAGCGTGCAGCCATAGGGACAGGCGCTGCCGGCCCTGCCCGCCCAGCTCACTTCTCCCCCCGTACGGGCAGCAAAGGCCGCCCCCTCCTGCCACGGGCAGAGCTCAGGGTCAGAATGAGCACAGCCCAGTCTAGGGGGCCAGGCCGGCTCACCCTGGCTTTCCACAGCTCCAGCCATTCCCTGGGGGTGGTCCCGGCCCCTCTGAGTGTGAACATTCTCTGAACAAGCAGGAGAGAAAGAGCAAACCGTCGGTACCCGCTGTGTCCAGGTTGCTCCGCACAGGTAAGCTTGCAGGTTGACTGGGCGCCTGTGTGTCTCCTGCATGGTGGGACTGTGTGTGTGGCTGTTGCATTGTAACATTGTAACCATGTGTGTGACTATTCCATTGTAACCCCCTGTGTGACTGCCACATTGTAACCGTGTGTGTGTGTGTGTGTGTGTGTGTGTGTGTGGCTGTTGCATTGTAACCACAAGTGTGACTGCCCCTGGGGACCCCTGTGTGACTGCCACATTGTAACTGTGTGTGTGTGTGGCTGTTGCGTTGTAACCACAAGTGTGACTGCCCCTGGGGACCCCTGTGTGACTGCCACATTGTGAGGCTGCGCTGGGTTTTGTGCAAGCCTGGCCCCCATCTTCCACCGCGGCAATCCCCCACGCCTCCCCTTCCTCACCCGCCCGGGTCCTCCCATCCTGGCGCCGCCCCAGTGACAAGAGCCCGAGCTTCCGTCCCCACCCCCCGCACCTTCTCTGGTGACGTCTCTGTCCGGTGTGGCCCCTTCACGTCCTCGGGTCCTTGCTGTTCTGTTGAGTGTTACGAGCTCCTGGCGTGTTCGGGGTGAGAGTTCTGTCCAGACGTGTTCTCCCGGCCTCTCTTGGCACCGCCTCTCACACAGGTCCCTGACTTGTGTCCAGGCTGCGATCACTTCTTTCGTGGGTGGCTGTCTGCACCGCAGCCGCGCGGGTCCTGCCAACCGCGTTGGGTCTGTTTCCAGGAAGGGCCACCGCGCTGTCTGGGTCGCTTTTCCTGGCGACACCGCGGTTCGAGCATCATTCGCGGAAGGTGCAGCCTTCACGCCCTGGTGTTGATGTCGGCTCCAGGGTGCGGTTTATTTCCCGGCTGCCCCTCTCCTCGTCCGTCCACCTCCTGTTCTGTGGCCGACGCCAGCGGCTTCCTTCCTGCAGCTCCACGTGGATCTCGGGCGGGCAGGGTCGGAACGCCGACGCTGCGCCTGTGCTTCGGCCTGACGCTCGCCCGGGTCTCTCCCTCCTGACAAACCGAGAGGCAGCGCATGGAAGCCTCCAAGGCAGCTTGCTGGGAGTTTGGCTGGAATCGCGTCGACTCCGCAGATTGAGCATCCGTGAAGAAACGACCCCCTGGCGACGCGGAGTCGCGCAGTCCGTGCATGGCCGTCCCTCCGCTTCCTTGGCTCTGCCTTCCAGACGTGAACCTGACACAATCAGGTTTATGCAGAAGAATGTCATGTGGGTGGTTCTAATGCAAAGGGCAGTCCCACCTTTGCACTGGGTGGATCTGAGGCCGACGGACACGCCCGTGTGAGCGCTGTGTCCCGCAACCCTGCACCAGTCACTCGTGAGCTCCAGAATTTGTGCGCTGGTTCTCGCTAATTATTCTAGATTTTCTACATGAAAAATTGTGTCACCTGTGAACAAAGACAGCTTGACTTCTTCCCTCCCCGCCTGTGTACCTTTGTTCCTCTTGCTGTCTTTGGGCGTTAGCTGGGATCTCTATGATGTCATCAGGAGCTGTGCGAAGGGACATCCAGCCTTGTCTGTGACCTTGAACAATTCTACAATCAGGACTTGTTTTTTATTTTTTTATTTTTTGATTTATTTTTTTGAAAGGCAGAGTGACAGGAAGAGAGAGAGAGAGAGAGAGAGAGAGAGGTCTTCTATCATCTGCTTCACTCCCCAGACGGCCACAATGGCAGAGCTGGGCCAGGTGGCAATCAGAAGACAAAAGCTCCATCCGGGTCTCCAGGCAGGTGCAGGGGCCCAAGTACTTGGGCCGTCCTCTGTGCCTTGCCGGGCCACAGCCGGGAGCTGCATCAGCAGAGCAGCCGGGATCTGAACCGGTGCTCTGCTCTGGGGCGCAGGCATTACCAGCGGCCGCTCCACCTCTGTGCCCCAGCCGCAGCCCTAGAGGCAGGACTGGCCGCCGAGCCCGCTTGGGCGCCGGTGTGTGGCAACTGGGACTGAGGAGCGGGGTTGGCTGCACGGCCTGACGTGTGCGGCCACACTGGGGTAGCAGGCTTGGACGTGTGGAGGCTGTGGTTTTGGGGCGGAGGCCCCAGGGTCCAGCTGATGGGAGCACTGGGCAGGGAGGGAAGGGAGCAGCCCGGGAGCTCGGCCCTCCTTGTAACGAGTGCTCAGACTCGAGGCCGGAGCCCCGTCCCAGGAGGAGGCCAGGAGGAGGCCCTGTCTGCTCTGGTCTCTGGCTCTTGATGTCAGCCAAGGGAAGTCAGGGAGCAGAGCCTACTGACAGCAGTGCCAGGGAGACTGGCACCTGGCCCGGGTCCCCAGGGCCCATGGCTGGGTCCACTCTCTGCTGTCTCTGGGGACTCCCAGGGTCCAAGATGGAGGGAAGACCACAGCAAAGCAGAGCCAAACACCACGAGGGAAAGTCGAGATTCTTGTGAGGTGGGGGTCTCTCCTCATTGCTTAGGAGCGTGGGGTCCCAGAGCGGCGAGCCTGGGGCTGGAGCCGGGGGGGGCTGCCACCTGCTCCCCGGGATGGGTCCCCCTTCCCGAGACAACAGTGGTTCCAGCTGGCTGCAGGGTGGGCCCCCCTCTGCAAGATGCACTTGTGGGAGGGAGGGAGGAGAGAGCGCCCACGAGGAGCCACTGGCTGTTGCTGACCACACAGCAAGGTGGACGTGAGCCCTGGGAAAGCAGACGCGGGGAGAACGCGATCGTGGGGTCCGAGGGGGGCACGGGGGCAAGAAGCGGAGTCCACACAGGGGCTCCTGGCAGAAGATGGCACCGTCTCCTCCTCTACTCTGGCCGCCCTCCTGCCTGGGGCCACAGCGCCCACCAGACTTGTGCAGGCACAGGGTGGCCGTGCCCAGAAGGAAGGCAGCCGGGTCGCTGTGCCCATCAGCTGAGTCCCGGGCTGTGCCAGCCACTGAGGAGCACAGGACCAGCTGGCACGGAGGACAGAGACACAGCGCCATGTGGCGGCCTGGAGGCCAGGCAGGGGGTGGCACCAGGCCTGCTGTGCTCAGGGTCAAGGTCCACCCCGGGGACACTTGGGCAAGGCAGAGCGGAAGTCCTGGGCCAGAGGACAGACAGCTCAGTGCAGGAGCAGCCCGCCTCCCTGCCCGCGGCCACCTGTTTTATGGACAACCCACGGAGGCTCAGAAACAACCCACGGAGGCTCAGAAGGTTCAGAGCAGGCCGAGGGCTGGGTGCTAACCACGGCACCGGCTCTGCCGCTCACGGCCAGGGACCTCGGGCACATCACCCAACCTCACTCTGCCTCGGTTTCCACGAGTGTAGCAGCCACCCCCCTGCGCTAGCTCTGCTCGCATGGCGCCGGGGGACTGCACCCTGTGCACACGCGTGAGGCCCCGGGGGGCAGGGGAGGTGGGGCCCAGGCCCCCATAATACGTGAGCACCCACAGGAGGCGCTGTGGGCGCTGGCGGGCACCGTGGACTTTTCTCACCCCTGGGACTCCAGGAAGGTGCTGGGGAAAGGCGACCTCACGTTCTGGGTCTAGGAGGTGCTGACAGAGGGCGGGGCCCAGCCACACAGAGCAAGCCTGGAGGTGGGGGCGTGGCTGCTGTGGTCCTCCCAGTGCCGGCTGACCCCACGCTCTCCCCAGACTGGCGGGGCTGGCCCTGGGCCCCCTCGTGTTGGGGAGTGGTCCCCCGAGACACCGGGGGAACCCTCAGTGCCACCTGCACACTGATGGGCTCTGCTGCCCTCACTGAGAGCGAGGAGAGGCAGGCGGCATCGGGGGTCCCCATTCCAGCCCAGAGCCCCAGTGATTCTCAGGGGACAATGCCCAGCGTGGCACTGGACTGAGCCCCATAGATCATCATGAAAAGGGAGTGGGGCCGCCGGACCCCTGGTCCAGTCCCGGCTGCACAGTTCCTCTCATGCAGCACAACCCCCAGCTCCCCCCAGCTCCTCCCAGCTCCCCCAGGCCCCCCAGGTACCCAGGGTTTCAGTCTTCCCCAGCGCAGTCCCCTCCTCACCCCAGGTTGCAGACCTGACCCACTGGAGGCGAAGGTGGCCCGGGCCCACTTTGCAGTGCCGTGGGTTCAGTCGCCACCTGCACCGCCATCCTGTATCTGAGCTCCGGGTGGAATCCAGCTCCTTTGGGAACCCAGCTTCCTGCCGGTGCTCCTGGGGAGACGGCAGGTGCTTGGCCCCCTGCACCCCGGGGGGGGGACCTGGATGGAGCTCCTGCCTGGCCCGGCCCTGGCTCGCGCAGGTATTTGAGGAGCGAGTCAGTGGAAGAGTCTCTCTCTCTCTCTCTCTCTCTCTCTCTCTCTCTCTCCATGCTGCCTTTCAAATAAATAAAAACAAACAAGCGTGCCTCCCTGGCAGCAGCTGGAGCCCCTCCTGGGGGTCCCCTGTTGCAGACCCTGTGGGCGGCACCGCGTCCCCACAGCCCACCCTGAACCCCGCAGCGCGGCGTGTGACCGACTCTGGAAGGGGCTCCCTGCACAAGTCACGGCGTAGGTTCGCATTCGGCCCTGCCGGAGGGGGGTGGAGCCGTCCAAAAACGCTGGAACGCGTCCTGCAGGAAGTCTTGGAAAAGTCCAGGGGAAGCGCAAAGAAAGCGGGTTTCAAACCCTTCGCATCAACATAAACGCACCTGTGAAGCCCGTTTCCCGCAAACCCCGCGTGCATGTGCGTCACGGGGTGCCTCTCACGACCCTTCTGCTCTGGGGCTGGGGGAGGGGAGGGGAGAGCTATGGATGAGCCACAGCCCTCCCAGCACGGACACCCTGGAGGCCTCGCTCTTTATCCAAGGAGACCGGAGCTTCTCCCCAGAGACCGCCGTGGTGTGCAGGCTGGTGATGGTTTCCTGGGGCTGCGTTCCAGACGCGGGAGCCTGAGGCCCGTGGGGATTTACCCCGACCCCGGTGGGGAGCTCGGGAGCCCCGCACCAAGTGTGGCAGGGCCGGCTCCCTCAGGGGCTGGCACAGGAGCCGGCGCCAGGCCCCTCCAGCTTCTGATGTGCCGCGGGCCGCCGCCGGCATTCCCTGCCTTGTAGAAGCATCACCCCGGGCTCTCCCCGCGTGCAGGGCTGGGTCCCGCTTCCCCCGGCACACCGAGTTGTACCCACCAGAACGACCTCCTCCCAGCACGAGGCCAAACCTCTGTAGAGGCTGTTTCCAAAAACCCGGGAGCGGTTAGGGCGCCTGCGCATCCCCACCGGGGCCTCCACTGGAGCCGTGAACCCCCCAGCTCAGGAAGACCGGCTCCAGGGGAACAGGCAGCAGTGGGCGCCAGCAAGAGGAGGAACCCAGCGGCCTCGCTGCTGCCCAGCAGAGGCAGGGCGTCCTCAGGGGAGCAGCCGCAGTGGCTCCCGGGAGGGAGTGGGGCCCCTCAACCCCCAGCCAAACAGCCCACAGCAGAGTGTACCCCCCACCCACCCCGGACAGGCCGCCGTGGACCCACCCATCCAAAAACTCCCACCTCCCACGCCCAGGGGAGTCGTGGTGAAGCCCCCGCCCACTGCCCCTCCTACCCACACACCCACCCTGCACCCACTGCTGCCTCGAGGGAAAAGATCGAGGGCCTCCTCCCACGCGGAGAGACCTGTGCGGGCTGTGGGTGCGTTGCGCCTGTTGATGGCCACACGGACGTGAGAGCGAGTGCCCACCAGCAGGCCAGCAGAGTGGAACAGGCTCCAAACTCTCCAGGGGCACGGCCACGCCTCCGCCCCCACCCACTCCGGGTACCTCTACAACCAACGTCTGTTGAGACCTGCGGATGCACACACAGGCAACGCGGCAGCCGGGCCAGGGGAACTCCGCGTCTCTTTTCAATGTTTTATCATTAAAATTTTTCAATTCCTGTGGACCTAAAAATAAATTGTGAATAACAAGCAAAATGTGTGAATAAATTGAAAGAATTCTATGAAGAATGGTCTCAAAGGACTGAGTAGGAAGCCCACTGTCTGGGAGAAAGACCGCCCTGTGTTCAGACTTCGGCTGCAACATGGGGGTCCCTCATCAAGACCACCCAGCTAAGCATCGGGGAGGGGGACCCCCACGATGACTGGAAGGGTTCGCAGATGTCAGGAAGGATCTGGACGGCACAGGGAGAGGATCGGAATCAGAAGCAGCCGTATATGTAAAGCCACTGGGCCTTCTGTGGCCATGCTCCCGGCATCCACCTGGCACCACCCGCACCAAACACAGCCAGCCTGGAGCTCCCCGTGACCGCACCCCAGGGAGTGTGTGCTCACCCTCCAGGGTGCGCCCCTCGGAGCGGGGCTGCTGGGGTGTGGAGGAGACGAGGGTTGAACTTGGTAACAGCTGCCAGAGTTTGCCAGAGTGACGGGGTGTTGGTCACCACCGACGGCTGCGGGAGGACTGCCAAGTCCTGGGCGACCCAGAGGGACACTCCTGGGTCTCACAAGCACCGAGCGGCCCAACAGACACCCACTGCCCGAAAGCACCCAACCCCAGACCACACACCATCAGGCTCTGGCCAAAGGCGAGCCCGTGGGGGGAGCGTTCCTGCCGGCGCCCAGCCATGGTCCAGTGTGGTTCCCAGTGGAGGCCAAGTGCAGCCCACAGTCCTGGCTCCACCTCCCCGTGGAGAAAGCTCAGGAGCGAACCCCGGGCTCCGAGGCTCAGCTCTCAGATGGGCTGCACCTGCCCTCTGCCCCGCCCACCTCTCTCCACACTCCATCCTGGCCCAGGAGCTGGGTGCCACTATGGGGCTGCGACCAGCTCCCCCTCTCACGAGGCAGGCCACGCTGGGCAAAGCCGAGCACGCCCCGTGCCTTCACCACCTTGGCTACAGTCCGAGGATGATGTAGGTGCCCACCTCGGCTCCCTGCACGAGCTGGTTTTACGTTCTTCCCAGGTCTGGGGTAAGTGAAGAGCCGATTGCTGGTGCTGCTGAGCCAGAAGAGAGGGGCAAGTGTGCAGGGGCACCCCAGACGCGACCCCTCCTGCCCGGGTCCCCAGCCCGTGCAGGCACAGCGAGGGCCCACAGTGGCCGTCACAGCCGGTTGCCGCCTCTGAGCCGCTCAGGGAAGCGATGGAGACGCTGCCCCCAGCAGCACCCACAAACCCGGGCAGCCCCCCTCGTGCTTTGGACTGGGCCGGAAGTGCTGGCTCCCTCCCGCCCCATGGGGCCTCTGAGACTTGCTCAGTCCCAGGAGATCACTCTCAGGAGCCGGAGGAGCTTGGACCCTCAACCCCTGGCCCTCAGGGTGGAGGAGACCCTCTGGGAGCCAGAGCCTCAGGACCACGCCCGCGGCTTCTGGGCTTTATTTGAGAGGCAGAGACAGAACGAGCTGTCATCCATGGCTCACTCCTCAAATGCCTCCAAGCCAGGAGCTGGGATCCGAGTCGCCTACACGGGCAACAGGATCCCAGCTAGGAGCCATCGCCCAGTGCCTCCACGGTGGAAATTAGCCTGGAACTGGGAGCAGAGCCTGGACTCGAACCCAGTGTCCTCCTCGCGGGATGCAGGCTGCACCAGAAGCCCACCCCCGACTTGGGCTTTCTGCAGGAGCCCGGCTGAGCCTGGTTAATACACCCACTATGACTCCCGGCAGCCGACACAGAGCCCTGTGGAAATTTCCATGGGAAACGAGGTTGGGGAAAATAATTAGTCCCATCAGCCCGAGCTCCCACAAAGCCAGTCTGAATAGACCGAGCTAAGCCGCATGATGGATCCAATTACACAGAAAGACGAAATGAAGTGAAGCCGGACTGGGCCTCTGACGGATGGAGGCTGGCTTAGCCTGCGCGGGGCCCGAGGGCAGCCTGGCTCCTGGAGGGGCGGGGGCTCTGCCCTGCCACGGCTGCCAGTCACTCCAGGGCAGGTCCCCGGCCCCCCTCCGGCAGCGCCGGTGTCGGCGGGCTGGGACCCTCCCTGCGCTTCCGTGGGGGCAATCCCGTTATTCTGCCCCGCACCCAGCGCTGTTGGGGCGTTTCCAGCACAGACACTGGGGCCCACATGGGCTGAGGGCGGCGGCCCGGGCAGAGACGGTGAGGCAGCCCAGGGGCACGGCCCCTCCAGCGCCCACCAATGCGCAGGCCCCACCTGGAGCCCCATGAGCACCCGGCCCTCACTCAGCAACTCTGGGTGAGGCCCGGACCTGCGTCTCCCACAAGCCCCCGGGGCTGCTGGTGCCCCTGGCCGCCACGTGCAGGGCCAGGAGCTCAGTGGACAGCGGCGGGCAGTCTGGAGTTTGTCCCAGGGGCTCTGCGGTCGGGGACGGTCGTCCCAGGTTCTGAATGAACCACTGGAACGAAAAGGCAGCCGGGTCCCAGGTCGGGGCGCGGGGTCAGCAGGCCCCTCCCCTCCCGGGATATGGGGAACGCTGGGCCGGCGGCAGAGGTGAGTGGCGCCGGAGAACTCTGGGCGATCCAGAACCTCCCTTCTCACTGCTTCCCATGGGTCTCGGCCCAGCCCGGGATGGCGCTGAGGAGAACCATCCTGGGCTTGAATTTGCCTCTGCTGCTAAACCGGAAGCCCTGACCTGCTGCACCCAGCCCCACAGGTGGGGGGACGAGACGCCACCTGCTCTCCGCGCACACCCAGCGCTCCCGCTCCGTTCACAGCGTCGCTGAGGGAACAAGGTCTTGCGTCATTGGCAAGTGCGCCATCCGGTCGGAACGGGCACCCCAGGCTTCCCAGGACCCAGCGCCTCTCGATCCTGCTCCGTCCGAGGTCAGACCTGGGTGTGCTTTGGAGTTAGGATTCCCAGAACAAACTGCAACTCACCACCCACGCCAGCCGGTCTCCTTAAAGCCAGGGGCTCGGGCCCTGGGGACGCTCCAGCCGCGCGAGCTAAGCGGGGACCACGCAGCTGCCTCCCGACGGCAGCCCCATGCCCTAGTGGGGCCGTGCGCCCCGTGCCGCCCGACCACGCACCCTCTCTGAGCCTCTGAGGAAGTCCCGCGTCCCCACCCCAGGTGCCTGCAGAATCCAGCGAACGCCCTGCGTTAAGAACATGGAGGAGAATTCAGGGACGATCCGGGAAGGCCGTGAGAGCTAAGTGTCTCCCGACTCGTTGACTCGTTGCTGGGGTGGCATCATGGGTGGCGGGACACCGGAAATCCCTCCCCACTCGGCTCCGAAGCCAGAAGTCCGAGACCAGGGTGGCGGGGGTAGGGGGCAGTCTCCACCCCTCCAGGCCATCTCTCTCCCTGCTTAGGGACACCAGCTGCAGGTGGTGCCGACCCCTGTAAGCCAGCATAGCCCGAGGCTACCTCGTGCCACCACCTGAGCATCTACAGAGACCAGCATGCTAACTCGGTAACCTTGCGACATGCCCAGTGGACGTGGTCTCAGGGCCACACTGTTCCACCCGTGACCACTGCTGATAGGAGCGGTGCAGTGCGGGCTCCCTCTGACTTAGGGAGGGTCGCGCCCCAACGAGCCCCGCGGAAGTCAACGACACATCCCGCACACCTAGCCCACGAGCTTCCTGGCTCAGCCCAGCCTGCTTCCCCAGCGCTCAGAACACAGCCCGGCACAGCGCTGATCGGCTCATTTGTGCGTAGTGAGAGACAGACGGCTCGGGTGGCTACGTTTTCGCACCGCTGTTCCCTGTGAATGCAGCGGATTCTGCGGCTGCGTTACTCTCGCCGTCTGTTGAGTGCTCTCTTCCCGGGATGGAAACCCGCGGGGAGCCGCCACTCGTGCCGCAGCGGATGCCAAGCCTCGTGGGTGCTGGAGTCTGATGGCGCCAAGCTGTGCTCACCTCCTGCAGCCGGGCCGTCCTCCTCCTCACCGGCGCTCTCCGCTGTGGCAGAAGAACCATCCCAGAAATGCCTGGCACCGTGACGGCGAGACGGGGCCTCAGTTTCCCCCCAGGTTCCCCCCGTCGCCTGTGCAGATTAGTAAGATCATCACGAGGCGCAGGTTTCTAAGGAGTTCACACATCTGCTGGATTTACTGTTATTGCTATTATTTCCATATTCCGGCAGTAACAGCACACACAGCCCCTGCCTCTCGCTGCGTCTCACGCGGTGATTCAATACGATTTGCCCATAAAAGCCGGCAACCAGCACCCCGCCTAATTTCAACCTAATTGCACTTGGCAAAAGCCAAAGAACGCGCTGCTGGGGCTGGTGGCCGAGTGCGGGAGCCCAGAGCGGCTCTGCCAGCGACCCCCGAGCCCAGAGCGGCTCTGCCCGTGACCCCCGAACCCAGAGCAGCTCTATCTGTGACCCCTGAGCCCAAGGACCCACCCCCGGGACTCTGAGAGCTGCCAGAACAGGGTTGCAGGAGCAGGGTTCAATTCTCGCTGCAGCAAGGGGGTCTCCCCACCCCGAGGGCGACGCGGCCGCTTCTGCCGGGCTCTGAGGGGAATCCGTGCTCCTTCCTGGCCCTTCCCTCCGCGGCAATGCCGGGCAGGGCTCTGTGCGTACCAGCCACACGTCTCACAGGCATCATGGAGCGGGATTCTATCGCTGGTGCCCGGCTTCTGGGAGCTCCTGGTTCAAGTTCAAGGCCATGGAAATGGTGGCCCTTAGGGGACTGTCCCCCTGTCTCTTGTGGGCAGTCTAGATGGGGGAGGGGTCCCTGTGCACATCTGCAGGCGGTGAACCTGTGAGAGGAAGAGCCGGCCCAGTGTGACGTCACAGCTGCTCTGCCCCAAACCCTGTGCCGTTCTCACCCCTCCCACCGAGGACACTCAGGGGACCCTCGGCATTGGTGCCCTGTGACTGCACGGCCGTGCACTGGGGGCCTCCTGCAGGTGCAGCTCTGAGACAGCAGGTGTGCAGATGGTGCAGCTGCGTGGGGATCCATGGCTGCTGCTCTCACCCTGCCTGGGGTGTTGGAGCCTCTGACCATGACAGCCCGTGGCCTGGTGTGCTGGCCTGCGTCACCCCTAACACCCAGCTCTGATCCCCGTCCTCGGCTCACTAACCTCCCAGGACCCCTGTTGGCTCTCATGGCTTCCAGTCCTGCCAGCCCCGATGCACCTGCTGCAGGCCTGCTTCCGCTGCCCACGACGGCGGTCCTCCCCTTCCCACACCCAGCCCCTGGTCTTCAGCACCTGCTCGCACCGGCCGTTGATCCAGCGCTGGACCTGGAGCAGCAAAGAAGCAGACGAAGTCCCCGCCCTGGGGAGCTCGGGGGTCTTTGTCCAGCCTGGCCGACAGCCTGCCCCTCTCCTGCCGCAGTGCCCGTCCGGCCCCCACCCTGGAGCCCCAACTGCAGCCCTGGGTACTCGGCTGCTCACACGGGTGCCCCAGACATGGGCAGGTCGCAGTGTGGAGGTGAGTCGTTAGTGCCTCAGTGGCCCCACCCCACCCAGCTCAAGAAACACAAAGATGTCTATGGGCGCAGCAGGAGGCCTGGGCACCAGGGTGGGGTGAAGGTGCCGCAGTAGGGGGACAGAGCGGATGGCCAGTCCCAGGGGACAGCTGTCCCTGGCCGTCTGTCTCTGTGGAGACAGCTTTCCATGACCTCAGCACCACCCAAACAAGACAGAGTCTCTGCTCTCCTCCCCTTCCTCTCCCCTCCCCTCCCTGTCCTGCTCTCCTCCCCTTCCTCTCCCCTCCCCTCCCTGTCCTGCTCTCTCCCCCTTCCTCTCCCCTCCCCTCCCTGTCCTGCTCTCCTCCCCTTCCTCTCCTCTCCCCTCCCTGTCCTGTTCTCTCCCCCTTCCTCTCCCCTCCCTTCCCTGTCCTGCTCTCTCCCCCTTCCTCTCCCCTCCCCTCCCTGTCCTGCTCTCCTCTCCCTTCCTCTCCCCTCCCTTCCCTGTCCTGCTCTCTCCCCCTTCCTCTCCCCTCCCCTCCCTGTCCTGCTCTCCTCCCCTTCCTCTCCCCTCCCCTCCCTGTCCTGCTCTCCTCCCCCTTCCTCTCCCCTCCCCTCCCTGTCCTGTTCTCTCCCCCTTCCTCTCCCCTCCCTTCCCTGTCCTGCTCTCCTCCCCCTTCCTCTCCCCTCCCTTCCCTGTCCTGCTCTCCTCTCCCTTCCTCTCCCCTCCCCTCCCTGTCCTGCTCTCCTCTCCCTTCCTCTCCCCTCCCCTCCCCTCCCTGTCCTGCTCTCTCTCTCCCCCTCCCCACCTACTTCTCACGATCTGGGTCACCACCCAGAGCACTCAGAGCGAGTACCACGCACACCAGAAGGTGCCATGAGCCCTCGTGGCTATGTGGGCCCTGCACCCGGCTCAGTGCCCCCTCGGCCCTCGGCTCTGGCCCCTGCCCACCAAGGATGCTCCTGCTGCCGCCCCCTCGTTCCCAGGGCCGTTCCTCCCCCAGCGCATCCTCCTCACCTCCCCTCTGCAAACCTCCGCTGTGTGTCCCCTGGATATGGGCTAGGAGCTGGCCAGGTGCTCGCTAAGGCCCATCCTGGCTGGACACCCTGTTTGCCACAGCTAGACAAGGCCATGTGCAGTGTGCAGGGCAGCAGTGGCCTTGGGTGGACTCTCCTGGGGTGCATAGCCATGGGTGTGTGGGGGGTGTCCCTCAGGCTACAAGGGCACAAACAGGGGAAGTGGGATGGACCCCGGTGTGGGCTCCGGAGGGCAGCTCTGTGCAGGCTGCCAGGGCAGGGGCTCTGGGGAAGGAAGCCGAGCTGGGCAGGGGAGACCTGAGCAGAAAGACCCTGCGTCTCTGTCCCAGCGATTCCGCATTGCAAGGAAGAGGCTGGGGGAGTCCTGAGAGACCCCGCCCCTGCTCAGAGGAAACCCCGAGGCCCCGCCCCTCGCTGCTCTGCAGGTGGACACACACTGCCCTTCTCTGCTTTGGCACAAAGGTAATGAACATTGAAATCTGCTGACGGTAAATGCCCACTGGTCCATCACAGAGAAAGGCCAGAACCAGAGGAGGTGGTGAGAGAGGAGTCCTGGCTGTCCCACAGGAGCAGGCCCGAGGTTGTCCAGCACCCCAGTGCGACTGCCAGAGATCCCCACCCTGTACGGGAGAAAAGCCCCCGGGATGGGGCTGGGTGGGGTCTCCCCAGGTCTCAGAGCAGGAGAGATTCTGCTGGGTGACAGAGGTTTCGGGACATTACTCATCCTATCAGTCCACACCTGGGAGCACCTGCCCACGACACCCCCAGCCCACACCTGGGAGCACCTGCCCACGACACCCCCAGTCCACACCTGGGAGCACCTGCCCATGCCAGCCCCAGTCCACACCTGGGAGCCCCTGCTCACGTCACCCCCAGTCCACACCTAGGAGCACCTGCCCACATCACCCCAGTCCACACCTGGGAGCCCCTGCTCACGTCACCCCCAGCCCACACCTGGGAGCCCCTGCTCACGTCACCCCCAGCCCACACCTAGGAGCACCTGCCCACGACACCCCCAGCCCACACCTGGGAGCACCTGCCCACGACACCCCCAGCCCACACCTGGGAGCACCTGCCCACATCACCCCCAGCCCACACCTGGGAGCACCTGCCCACGACACCCCCAGCCCACACCTGGGAGCACCTGCCCACGTCACCCCCAGCCCACACCTGGGAGCACCTGCCCATGCCAGCCCCAGCCCACACCTGGGAGCACCTGTGTCTGACTCCTGCTCTCCTGGATTGGCCTCTGGACACGTTGCTCTCTGTCCACTCTCGGGCCCTCCCCTGGCCCTGGCCCTGGCCCGGCCACTTCCTGTCCTCCCGCACGGCTGCTGGCGGTCACTCTGGGTGCTGACACTGCTCCGTCAGTGGCCTTGAGGAGCCCCGGAAAGGAGCCTGCACGGAGCCAGCTCGCACACCTTCCGCTCCAGCCCCGTCTCTACGTCCCCCAACCCCCCTCTCTGCCCAGCCAGAGCTCACGGAGGTGGCCTCGCCCGCACGCACCTGAGGGGACGAGCGCTGGCGCCGTGTGGCCTGACAGGCGTCACCACCTCTGAATTCCTCTCCTGCCAGGGGACATCCGACCAGTGGCCCAGGCCCCAGCAGCCCCCTCGGTGCCGTGCCCCCCAGGATGCTGGCCACGCAGGCAGGGGTCATGGCAGGGAGCCAGACTCCAGCCCACCTTCAACCGCAGCCCTGCCGCGTTCTGGCCTTGGGGCTGCCGTGGCCGGTGGTTTCAGTTTGCTGAGCCTTAGCTCACAGCATGGAAGATGCTGGCCAGGGACAGACAGCCCGATCCGGTGGTGGGGAGGAGGCTGCTGGCCGTGAGGTTGGCAGACAAGGGGGTGGGGTGGGGGCCATGTAGTCCCTGGAGTCGAGACCAGCACCTCCCCAAAGCTGGACGCCCACCTCGGGAACCCCACAGGTTTGTTCTAGGACAGAAAGAGAGAGGAACGTGAGGCGCTGCACCTGGCCGGGCGCGCCATGCCGTCGCGGTCAGCGCTGACCTCAGCGACAGCAGCCACCGTGAGAGCGAGGCTGTGCCCAGTGCTGCCGTGAGGACGCCCCGCCTGGGAACTCCCTGGCCTCCAGCCCCACCCGGAGCCAGGGCCCCCGCTTCAGGGGTGTGCACCGAGCAGTGACGTCACACGGCACGTCCACAGCAGCCCCAGGCGCAGGCAGGGCTGTCGTCCAGCCGCTGTGGCTGCCAAGCTGGTCACTTCAGAGACGGGAGTTCCCCGGGGAACGGCCCTCCGCCTGTGAGCGTGGGCGGGGGGGGGGGCTGCTGGTGCACATGCAGACGAGCCTCCCCCGGGCTCTGCCGTCAACCCCGACACCGCTCCCAGCAGCACCTGCCGCCAACCCCAACAAGGTGGCACGCGCTTCCAGGCTGCACCCAGATGGAGAAAATGTCCACGTGGTGCACGTGACGAGCGGAGCCCCTCCCCTCCCCTCGGGCAGCCCAAGCCCCGCAGAAGGGAGTCTGGTGCAGGCGCCTGCTCCCAGGCCTCCCCCTGGTGGCTGCCACAAAACTCAAGGCAGAAAGGAGGGACGGCGCACAGCTGCAGGGCTGCCCATTTCCCTGATGTCGCCAGGAGCCCCACTCCAAGCCCTAAGGCCCTTGGCCGTGCGGCAGCAAGCTGGCAGACATGCACACACGAACAGGCAGAGATGCGATGCACACAGGCGTGCACACACACACATGCAGATGCACACACAGGCGTGCATACACAAGCATGCAGATGCACACACAGGCGTGCACACACACACGCAGATGCACACAGGCGTGCACACGCATGCAGATGCACACACTGGCATGTACACAGACACATGCATGCGCACACGTGCACAGATGCACACAGAGCCGTGCAGTGTCTGGACTTCTGGCCTCAGGAGCTGCACAGGGGTGAGCTTCCATGGTTCCGAGCCTCCTGGCCTGTGTCACGGCTCACAGCAGCCCCAGACTCTGAGCCCTGCAGGGTGGCGACCAGGGTCAGCGGAGCACATGCAGATCCCCCTCTGCCCCTTCTGCCCCCACTTCTCCTCCTCACTGGAAACCAGAATCCTTAAGGTGCTGGCTCCAGGGCCTGGCAAGGCCAGCCAGGGAGGACCCTGGTCCCAACGCCAGGCCATGCCTTCCTCCTCGCTCTGGCCAGCAAACTCCAGTTTCTCTGTCTTTCTCTCTCTCTTCCTCTCTCAACTCCCTCCTCCTGTCTGTCTGTGAGTCTTTCTGTGTCTCTCCACCCCACCTCCAGCACACACGCGTACACGTGTACACACACAGAGACACACACATGCACACATGTGCACAGAGACACACACATATGCACACACACATGCATGCACACACGGAGACACACATGCACACACACATCTGTATAAGGTAGAAGTACCCGTGAGCTTGCACAAGCAGCACAGTTTCACACCGACCTTCCTCTCTCTATGCCTACCCCACCCAGCACACACGCCCCACACACACACACACACGTGCCTGTGGCACCGTCCTCCGCACTCGGTTTTGCTCAGCTCGCCTGACTGTGGGTGCCCTGCCTGCTGGCAGGGGCTCACGTGATGCCCCCGTGCTCCGCGGCACCAGGCCCGAGGCGAGCGCACACTCCTGCACTGTTGTCGGAATTCTTCCTGCGGGGGCACGGCACACGGCTCCCCAGCACGGCGACGCTCCCCTGCGTGTCTCCGTGCAGCAGTGACGTTGCAGGCTGTGGAGTGCGGGTTACGCAATGACTCTCCCGAGAGCTTGGCAGGTTATACTCCCAGCAGAGCAGACCGGTTCCTGCATCCATTCACTCAACAGGGACTTACCGAACACCCACTACGCGCAGGCGCAGGGCCATAGCGTTCATGCTGGGTTGTCCAACACAGCGACAGACAGCAAGCGAGTCAGACGCGCTGGACCAAGTCCCGGTGCCGCAGTGGACCAGCAGGCGGCCTCGGGCGAGTGAGGCCACGTCTGTGTGCGTCGCATCCTGGGGCACAAAACCGGATAAGGCTGCAAGCACACACACAGGTGCCGGAGCTCGCACGGGTGCAGACGCCGCGCAACTGAAGGTTTGCACGACCAGAGACAGCGGCTGAGCTGTGCACACTCAAACACGCAGACACGTGTGGTTTCCACCACTAGACAATTACATGGGTAGAGGTGTTTCTACACAAAGATGTAAAAGTGTGCACAGGCCAGCTCCCCCACCAGGGGCCCTGAACAGTTTTCTCACTTACGGAAAACACTTAGGTCTTCGTTCAAGTGACCTCGTGTTTCTCACGACCTGGCCAGACGTTCCCTCCAGGGCTCAGCCCTTTGCCGGCCACCCGTGCAGGCGGCTGCTCCCTGGTGCCTCTGGGCGGAAGCAGATAGTGTTTTCTCTCCTCCCAAGAGCATTGCACGGTGAGGCCTGGGGACAGGGTGTTAGCAGAGCCGGGGTCCAGCCAGTCCCCAGCACGTGCGAAGTGGACCACACCTTCCAGCTCCAGCAAGTGGATGGAGAGAGCATCCACATGGCAGTGTAGCCCCCCGGAGCAGGTGCCGGCTGGGAGCCACCATTCCTCGGCTAACTCTCCACTCGATGAGCAAGGACGGTGGCACGGTGTCCCCTCCCCCAAAACTCACGGCCACCCATGGCCTGTGAACGTGGCCTTGGGCAGAGCACGGTTGCAAATACAGGCACAGTGAGGTCGTGCTGGACCAGGCTGGGCTGCACGGCAATGACTCAGAGATAGAGGAAGACACGTGGAAGAGGGGCGGCGCCAGAGTGATGCCCCCACGAGCCCAGGAACACCAGGACTACACCGGGAGAGAGGGCCCGGGGTGGACGTCCCTCACAGCCACCGGGAGCCGACGCTGGTCCCACCTGGGTGCCAACTTGTCACCCTTGTGACGCTGGGAGAGACATGTGTGCTTTATTGAGATTCGATACGGCTGCCCCAGGAAACCGTGGCAGCCTCGTGATCGCCTGCATGGGCTGCACCCCCGCGTCCGACCCCTCCCGGCCGTGCTGTCCCCTGGGGCCTGCGGCTGACTCTGTGTGCCGGCTGCTGCTCGGGCGTCTGTCCCCGGCCGCGCTGCTTCGCGGGCCCCTGCTGCTCGGGCCATCAGATGGCTGTCGGGTAATGACTGTCATTATGTGCCTGTGTGTCGCTGGGCCTGGTGATCTGTCATTGTTAACATTTATGAAGTGCTCAGTCCATCTGCAGAAAATGATAATAATAAAAAATCGCGATGGCTCCCCTCTGACCGTCAGGGCCCGGCTCCGAGCAAAGAGTCCACGGAGGAGGAAGCACGCGGCGTGGGGGTGCCCAGGCTGGGCACGGGGACTCAGAGGTTGCAGACTGGGGGTGGCATAAGCCCCCACTCGGGACACCTGCCCCTCTCTTGCAGGGCCCGGGCTTGAGATCCGACTGTCGAGCCCCCTGAGACGCAGAGGCTGGTGGTTCAAACACTCGGGTCCCCGCCACCCACGTGCGAGTCCCAGGTGAAGCTCCCGGCTCCCAGCTTCCACCTGGCCCAGTCGTGGGCATCTGGGGACTGACCAGAGAATGGGCACTCGCTCTGCCTGCCTCTCTGCTTTTGAAATAAATGAAAATAGAGAAGTGGAGGCACACACGTTGTTAAAGATCACAGCTCCAGCAGACCCGAGAGAGGGTGCAGCCGCTGACCTGACCCACCTCACCCAGGAAGGAGCCTGGCTCCCCCTGCGCAGGGAAACCCGGGGGGGAATTCACTGATCCCCACTCAGCAGCCCTTGGTCCCGGAGGAGGAGGATGAAGGGGAGGAGGAGGAGGAAGAGGGGAAGGAGAGGATGGGAAAGGGAGGAGAAGGGGGGAGGGGGAGGAGACGTGGCAGGAAGAACCAGACCCCTTCCCCGTATCAGCCCAGTGAGAACACAGCTCAGCTCTCAGCTCTGCCGAGCGCCCGCCTGGCCTGCCAGGTGCATTCTCTGCACTAAACCACGCGACCTTGCTGGCCCCAGGCCGAGTGGGCACTGTCTCTCTCTCTCTCTCTCTCACTCTCTCTCTCCTGGGTTCTGTCCCCGCTGTTCTGACGGACGCCCGACCCCGTTAAACCTTGCTGCCCTGCTGACCACTGCTCTCTGTCTCACATCTAAATTCTTTCTTGCATGAGAACGAGACCCCACCCCACCCTCCTCTGCTAACATCGTTGGCAAGCCAGCCAGGAGGGAAGAGGACCAGCGGTCAGTGCCGGGCAGCCTCGCCCTGAGGACACTCCCTGTGCAGCCCGCTTCTCCCTCTCTTCCCGCCCTGTCTTTTTCACTCTCTAGAGCCAGGAGTCTCCTTGCTGCACCCAGTTAAATGCTGCTCGGGTGCTCACGGCTACAAAATGCTCAGGACAGGATGAGCCGTGTGGACAGAGGAAGGAGCACCAGGCTGACTGAAGACAGAGCCGCGTCTCGGGACAGGTGAAGTCCTCTGGGGATACTTCACGGGGACCGAGACACGCCCACTCTCCTTCACCGGGACCGAGACATGCCCATCTCCTTCAAGCCAGCCCCTCGGCCCTTCCCCGCTCTCTCCTGCTGCACCACCCCACCCCACCCCCAGTTCAGCAGCTGTCCTCACTCAAGCCAGGAGGGGAAGCGGAAGTGCCTCGGCACAGCCGGCCAGGCGGGGCCCCACCCAAGCAAGACAGCGGCCTTACCCATAACCCTCTGCAACCTGAGCGAGGCTTGCTCCCTTCTCTGCAGCCGAGGGCGACTGTTCCTTCGGCCGACGGCTGCAGGAGGCTCTGATCCTCGGCCTCTTGGCTTCCTGGTGAACTTCACTGTCCTGGGTACCGGCTCCTATGCTGATGACCACAGTGCTGCTGTAACTGCCTAGGTGACCAGAGTTTGCGTGCGTCTTGAGGGTTTTGTGTATTTCTGTCGCCATTGTTGAGTCTTGATTGGCAGAACTGAATCATCTTAACGTTTGAGTGATTTATTTAACTCTGATCGGCTCTGGCCCACAGCTTGGGGTAAACGCTCAGGCTAAATGCATTACTTTATCTTGACCCCATGGTTGACCCTATGGCAGTTTAAGTTCTGAGCTGCGTCTTCTGACTTCGGGGCTTCCAGTCGGATCCCTGGAAGTCTCGAAGGAGGGGACGCTCAGCGTGGTGAGATGAGGTTGTTTGTGTCGATTCAGATTACGTCAAGTGTGTTGTGGGTTATAAAACGATGCCAAATTTAAGTTGTACTCACATCACCATTTTTCAGCTTGAGTTGTTTTATTAAAAAATGGGAGTAAGTTCTGCATATGCAAGCTTTTATGTTGTTACGCGAAGACAGCCGATGCAGACTGGCTCAGGAAATCGCGTAGCTGGAAACCCTGTCAGTTCACTTGGCTTGTGCGCATCTTTGATGCCGGCCTTTAAATGTGTTTTGTAAAAGGATAAAGACGTTTCCAACACCATCAGCATGCAGCCAGCGCCTGTGTTTGCTGTTCAGGATTTCAGGATGAGCAACGCTTACCCTTAGCAGTTACTTAAAAACATGGAAATGGGGAGGTATCCAAGATGGTGGAAGGGGGGTGGCTTCCTGCTCTGGTCTAGGGGAGGATGGTTAAGAAAGAGTGGAGAGAGCTCAATATCAGGGAATTGTTAGGGAGAAAATGGCGCAGGAGACCCCATGCAAATTAGAGGGACACAGTGGACCTCCGTGGAGAGTGTGGACGTGCACAACTCAGGACCCCAGCAGCCCAGGGCCTCAGCACCAGCTCTGGAGGGAGGCGAGACCAGACGGCAGCAGCCCAGCTGCTGTGATGAAGCGGCAGGGAGAGCCTGGCGGGAGTCCGGCTCGGAGCCCCGTGGGGTCAGTGCGCCTGCCAACCTAGAGGGAAAAGGGGGGCACGTTTCTCTCTCGCCAACCACCTGCATCCGCGTCCTGTAATGAGTCGAGAGAGGGCAGGTGCCATTGGACAGACAACAGCTTCGCCAGGGACCCGTGCCTCTCTCTCAGGGGTGCAAGGCAGAGGTGCCATGGCCTGCCCTTGTTGGGGGCTGCCCTGTGCCAGCCACGAGCCTCCCCTGCCACACTTCCTGTGTCCAACCAGAGCTTCCAAGGCACCTGCTACTTCCTGTTCATGGGGCCCACGAACGTGATGCCCACAGGGAGCTCCCAGCCCGCCTGCCTCTGGTTACCTGAGGGCCAGAGCTGCCGCCCGAGCTCAGCTGCTCTGACCCCTCCTGACGGCTGAGAGCTCGCTGGGGCCCATGCCCAGAGCTGCGGTGCCTGCCCACGGTGGCCTGACCGCCCGGTCAGACAGCTCCTACCCCAGAAACCCCTGGAGGTCGGCCGGGCGGGCATGCTCACCTGGGACACAGACTCGGCTCTCGGGGGTGGGGCAGGGAGGGAGGGGCTGTGCATGCCACACAAGCGGAGCCTGAAGCCTGCACCCACGGTGCCTGCACCCTGCCTGGGTCCCAACTACTCGTACCCCTGCACCCCTGCTGCCCCATGCCAGCCACTGACAGGGACACCCCCAGGATGGGCTCCACCCTCAGAGAAAGCCCCCCAGAGCAGGGCCTGATGGGCAGGGACATCACACAACCCTGAAGCAATGGCTGTGTTCTGAAACCACAGGGCTCCTGGAGCTGTGTGCCCACAGACCCCGCCCAGCCGGGTCTCAGCCACAGCCTTGCCCCCGGGCTGCTTCCCCAGCCAGCTGGCTGGACCAGGACCTGTCCCTGGTGCTGAACTCTGTCCCTGGTACTGAACCTCATCACCGCCCCGTGGGGCCACAGGTCCCAGGGGCTGGCCAGGTGGCGGCCGGAGGGCAGACACTCCCCGGCAGGATTGACACGTTCAGTCCGCTGCCCCCACCGCTGCCGGCGGCTGGAGGTCCGAGCCCCTTTGTCAGGATCAGCGGCGCTGGGCAGACAGGGCTGTCCGCGTCTCACCTCCCTCTGCTAGAGGCTGTGTTATTAACACAGGCCCTGCGTGGAGAGCCTCCTCCAAGAAAAATGTGCGCTTCTGTCAAAGGTCGCCATAGATCGCCACTCAGCAGGCGCCCTCTGACATTCCGCCTGCAGACAGCGGCCTTGGCCTCTGGCCCCCTGCGGCCCCACCCGGCTCTCTCCGCACCCCCGCCGTCTGCATCACCATGCCCGCCCTGAGTTGGCCCCGACCTGGCCAGTCGCTGGCTGCAGTGTCCCTGCCCTGAGCTGTCCAGGTAGACCGGCCAGCCCAGCGGGAGCTCTCAAAGCTCCTCGGCCTCAGAGTGAGGCTGGGAGGCCAGAGGCAGCAGCAGGGGGAGGGCCCAGGGTGGACACAGCTCACCCAGTGGAAGCAAACGTGCCCGTCCTCCCCACAGCGGCTCCCACCTGAAGCCAACATCGGCACCTGCTGGACGCACTCACTGAGCTGCAGATTCCTGGGCCCCGCCCAGGCCCCCCAGCTCGGGCCCAGGGACCCTAACCCTGCCGAGCACCCCCCTGTCCTGCCACAGCCTGGCCTGTGCAGAGCTGGTGTAGCAAGCGCCCCTCCCTGGGGCACAGCCGGCGAAGCCAAGCCGGCAACCCTGGCATCCCATGCGGGCGCCAGCTGGAGCCTCGGCCGCTCCACTTCTGATCCAGGTCCCTACTAATGGCCTGGGGAAGCAGCAGAGGATGGCCCATGTGTTTGGGCCACTGCCAGCCCTGTGGGCTTGAAGCTGCCTGCAGCTCCTGGCTCCTGGCCCAGCGCTGGCCATTCCAGCCATCCGGGGGGTGAACCAGTGGGTGGAAGACTTCTCTCTCTGTGTCTCTAACTCTGATGTTCAGAATAAATAAATAAACCTTAAAGAAAAAAAGTGTACCTTCCTCTCCTTCTCACAGTCTCACAACAGACGCTCTCACTCTTCCAGTATTGCGGGGGGGGGGAGACTCAGCACTGGGTGCGCCTCCCCCCCCCCCCCGCCGCGTCTCCCACCTGCGCCAGCTGCACAGCTCCCTCGCCTCCCACCCCCTTTCCCCAGAGGAATCGCAGGCTCCACCCTTCTCCCCTGCTGGTGGCCTGGGCGCCTGCAGAGCTGGTCAGTGGCTCCGCCCTCTCGGGGTCACTGGAGCTAGGCTGGGGTCTTTTCTGTGCTCCAGTGCGCTGGCCCTCCAGGAGAAGAGAAAAACGCATGGTCTGGACTGAAATGAATACTCCATGGTGTGGCTTAGTACTGAAAAGAGACTGGCCGGGGGCAGATTCAGCTCCAGGCAGGACAGCCCTGGGGCCCCGGGCGCTGCCCCCCTCCCCATCCCTCTGGCCCCTTTCCCAGGCTGGGGGAGGGGCACTGCGTCTCCCTCGGGGGCTGTTATGGGTTTAAGCAGGTTTTGTCATAAACAACAGGGACACAGCGTGACAAGTGCCCTCTCGGCGTGTGTGAAAGAAACAAAGCCAGCCCTTCCTCGGTCCTCCGGCTGCACGTGGCGTCCCCTGCTCCCTCCGTCACGGGGAGGCTGCCCTGTGTCCCCAGAGAAACCGCCCCACGCCCTCAGCCTCTCCAGGCTGCACCCCTAATCCCTTCTGCATTCTGATGCTGAACCAGACACAGCCCTGAGGGCCCGCGTTCAGCAAAGCAAAATAAACGGCTCCTCTTCGCTGCCGTCTGCAGCCCCGGAGTCCCCGGGGGACGGGAAGCTGAAGTATATCACAATGGCTTTCCCCGGACGCAGCGAGATGAACACAAACTTGATTCATGTGTCTGGATGAGGAGTGTGGCGGCGGGGCCGGGCAGTGGAGCCGGCACGCGGACTGGACGTTCAGAGCTGCTGCCCGTGGAGCAGCCCCAGCAGCCGCCCTCGCCCTGGGTGGCAAGGCCCTCCCGTCCCCCCAGCTGTGAGTTCTGCCCGGAGCCCACCTGCCTGCCTCCCCCCACCTCCACCATTGGCACCTGCAGCCCAAGTGCTGGGTGCAAAAGCACAAAACCCAAAAGGCAGTGGGGGGAGCAGAAATGGGTGGGAAGGAATAGCTAGAGATGTGAGTGACGTTTCGGAGGTCAGAGAGGGGAGTAGGGCCACCCCTGAGTGTGTGTCTAATGGGTGACACCGTCATTGGAGTAGGGAGTCAGGTGCACATGGACAGTATGGGCCTCAGTTTCCTTGCCTGTAGAATGGGAATGGTCACGGCCCCCACATCATGGGGTTCTTAGAACTAAATGGGTCAATACACATAATGCCCGACAAGCATGGTAGAGGCATGTTATCAATGCTGCCATTATCATCTTCATCACCATCAACAAGCACCTTCATTGTCGCCACCATCACCATCATCACCACCATCACCATCACCATCACCACCATCACCATCACCATCATCACCATCACCACCATCACCACCATCACCATCACCACCATCACCATCACCATCACCATCACCACCACCACCACCATCATCATCACCATCACTACCACTACCACCACCATCATCACCATCATCACCATCACCATCATCACCACCATCATCATCACCATCACCGCCATCATCACCATCATCACCATCACCACCATCACCGCCATCACCACCACCATCACCACCATCACCATCACCATCACCACCACCACCATCATCACCACCATCACCATCACCATCATCACCATCACCATCACCATCATCACCATCACCATCATCACCACCACCTCCACCACCATCACCATCACCATCACCACCACCACCATCACCATCACCACCATCATCACCATCACCATCACCACCATCACCACCATCACCATCATCACCATCACCACCACCACCATCATCACCACCATCACCATCATCACCATCACCATCACCACCATCACCACCACCATCATCATCACCATCACCATCACCACCATCACCATCACCACCATCACCATCATCACCATCACCACCACCACCATCATCACCACCATCACCATCATCACCATCACCATCACCACCATCACCTCCACCATCACCATCACCTCCACCATCACCATCATCACCATCATCACCATCATCACCATCACCACCATCACCATCACCACAGTATTTTCATAACTGCTGTGTCCTAGAAGGTGGAGTTGGTCTGGGCTCTACAAGGTGGGCTGGAGTGGACCAGGAGAAGGGGCGGGAGCACCCAGGCAGGTGGGGGTGGGACAGGGAAGCAGAGGTTTCCCGGGGCCAGTTCCAGTGTCAGCAGCAAACCCTGGACCGTGGAGGGAGGCAGCGGCAGGTTGGGGTCAGCTCATGGCAGCCCTGCTAGGAGTCTGCTTTTGAGACAGAGACCCCCATCTCCTCCCAACCTCCCACTCTGGTGTCGCCCTCACTCCCTCAGACCCAGCTGTTGTGCCCAGGCACGGGAGCCCTCCACACCCACTGTGGTCACGGGTGGGGTCAGGCCAGCAGGGGCCGAGGCTCCCCGGCCTCCCCAGCCCCCAGCCGCTTGGCCGACATGAAGGCAGCCTGGGCCGCGCCGTAGCTGCTGGCAGCGCGAGCCGCCTGGTAATGAGCTGGCAGGCTGCAGACACCAGGCCTCCGGCTCGGCATTTGCAGCGGCGTGGGAGTTGATTTGTGCTCGCCAGAGTGTACCGTTGTTGTTAGATTTCCCACTGGCCAGCTTGGGCAACAGTCAGCCTTGTCTGCTGCCCACCTGGGGGAGTCCTGATCCCCGTGCGCGGAGGGGCGCGCGTCGCTGCCGAGGCTGCAAATGCCTCGTTAGGACTCCAGCTGCACACTTGCTCTCCTCTCTCTCTGGGTCACATTTCATTTTGGTTTAAATAATGAAACCAGCAGACTGGAGATTAGAGCTGTTGAGCGATTTTCGCTCCCAGGAAAAGAACTCCTGTCCAAGATGTAAACCCGCCGGCAGCACAGCCGCCTGCTGCTCCAGGAGCGTGGAAGGGGGCGGCTGAGCTGGGATGGGCGAGGGGCAGCAGCGCAGTGCAGCCCTGCAGGGAGAGAGCAGGCGCCCTGTGCTGGTGGGAGCCGGGGCAGGGGGCGTGTCCGGGGCGGGCGGGGTCCAGAGGCAAGGGCTGTTTGGGGTGGGCGGGGTCCAGAGGCAGGGACTTGTCTGGGGTGGGTGGGGTTCAGAGTCAGGGGTGTGTCCTGGGTGGGCAGGGTCCAGAGGCAGGAGGTGTGTTGGGGTGGGAGGGATCCAGAGACACTGGGCGTGTCCACGGGCGGGGTCCAGAGGCAGGGGGCGTGTCCTGAAGCAGGCCGCCAGGCCAGCGTGGCCGGAGCGAGTGGCTCGTGGCAGGCAGGGCAGGCGTGGTCCCCCTGGGCTGCCTGCTCAGTGGCTTCAGGCAAATTACCCCAGAGAGAAGCTGAAGGAGCTGCTGCCGGTTTCCCATCTGTCACACTCAAACCGCTCCCCCCCCCCCCGCAGCCTGGCCGCCACCCCCTCGTTCAGCCAACACCAGGCTTGCCAAGGCCACCAAAGCCACTGCCGGGTCACCAGACACCCGACCGTCCCCCACCGATTCCAGCCCCCAGGCCCCGTCCAGCTGCTTTCCCCGCCGCCTCCCCGAGCCCTGTCCTCCCAGCGCTCAGACCCCACGTGCTCCTGCCCCCCGCCTGCCTCTCAGTCCCAAGGCGACGCCTTGGCCACAGCCGGGCCCACGGGCTGGTTGAGTCGGCGTGGGCTCCGCCAGAACAGAATATCGTGATTTTCTCACCATCCTGGGGGCGGCACGTCCAAGATCAAGGTTCCGGCAAGTTCCGTTCCTGGACACGGCTCTCGCCACTGTGTGCTCGCGTGGCCTTGCCCGTGTGTGAGCACACAGAGGGACTGTGTGAGCTGGGGGTCTCTGTGGACGGGGCACGAACGCGTGTGGGCTCCACCACCCCCACCCACCCCGGGCCTCACACAACCCCAGCCTCTTTTCAATGCAGCCACACGGGAGGTGTGGCTTCGACACAGAGTGGGGCGGGGGGGCAGCGCTTCCTCACCCAAATGCAGCCACACGGGAGGTGTGGCTTCGACACAGAGTGGGGCGGGGGGGCAGCGCTTCCTCACCCACACCGCCCGCCCCACGGAGCTCTGGGATCACAGAGGTCCCTGCGGCCACCGAGCACGGGGGACAAGGCGCTGGGGAAGGAGGGGTGGGCGGTTCCACCCAGTTTCAAGCAGGTCGACTGGACACTGCGATGGCTGGTGTGGTTGTCCTGGACAGCTGCAGGCCTTGACTTTCCCCCATGAGCCTCCAGCAGGGGCGCGGGGGCTCCCAGACTCCCAGCTCTCTGCCCAAGCCCACACCCACACTGCAGACCACTCAGGGCGGGACCTGCGTGCCTCCCAAGGAGCACCCCCGCCCCACCCCCACACCGTGCACCTGCCTAGCACTGGGTTCCAGGTCCCGCCTTGACGAAAGGCAGCCGTGCCCTCACAGGCCTCCCTGCGACACCGGGGCCCCCCACCCCTCCTCTGCCAGCCCTGCTGCTCACCTCCCACTGCTCCTGCCTAGCACGCAGCCCCCCACAGGCCCTGCTGTTGGCACAGTCTCACCCCCAGCCTCTGTGCGAGCCCCCCCCCCGCACTCTGCCCCCACCCAGGCCTGGCTCCGCCCCTCCCCTGCTCCGGAAGCCCAGGGAGGCAGTGAGCACGAGTCCAGAGGCTCCAGGCCTGAGCTGTCCCAAGCCAGGCCAAGCCTTCAGGGGCTAGGCTTCGGCCCCCACACTGCCCACCCCTCACCCAGGCCACGACGCGGCTTCTCCCCCATTTCCCACCTGCAGCCCAGGGCCACGTCTGCAAAAGGACCTCGCAGAGCCCCGCGGTCAGGGCCACGCGGGGTGCACCCAGCTGCAGCGGCTCCAGCACTGGGTGCAGATGGCCAGGGAGGGCGCGTGGGGAGCACAGGCCACGTGCTCAGAGCCGCCCGCAGGCAGGACAATCGGCCCCCGTCACTGGGTCTGGCGGAGGCCCGGAGGCAGGCTGGGTGGGAGCAGCACGTGGGCAGGGCTGCCTCACTGGGTCTGACGGGGCTGTGGGCTGGGGGAAGCAGGGCCTCCGTGGGCATGGGCGGGGCATATTTCACTTTCTCTGGTTGGAAAATGAAAGAAGCCAACCAGGCAGCCTGTGGGTGATGGAGCCCTGGCCACCGGGGGCTGGGGGCTAACGGAGTCACCATTTGGCTTCCTGGACAGTTGCCAGAGTCCAGTCTCCCCATGCCCAAGTGGCCTGAGCTGGTCTCTGGGGATTAGGGTGTGGCCTCCTGGGCTGGGGCGTGGCCTCCTGGGCTGGTCTCCATGGTTCAGGGTAGGTCCTGCTGGACACAGAGCCCACCCACTTGCTGTCTCCACAGGGGCCCCCGTGGATGGCCGCTGCTGTCCCTCCACACACGTCCTGGCCTTCTGCTGCCTGCCTCCTGCAGGAGCCGAGCTTCAGGGCTGTGCACTGTGACACCCGTGCGCCATGCGGGGTCCCGGTGCCATGAGGGAGGTGGGCAGCGAGGGTGTGCGGGCAGGATGGTCGCGGGAGTCCCTGACCCAAGGGAGGCTCATCTGGCTCGAGCGGCGTGGGCGGGGCCGGGAGGCCATGGACAGCTGCGGTCAGGGCTCCTCTTATCACACGCAGAGCAAGACGGTGACCGCGGCCCGCTGGCCCGTGATGGATCCGGGGGGGGGGGGGCAGGACGCCTCTTGGGCCGCGGGTACGAGGCTCACGGAAGCAGCCTGAACATCTGAACCGGGCCAGCTGAGGATGGAGCTACTTTTATGCGCCTCCGCGTCTTTATTCTTCGCTGGAAAAATTATTAACGGAGCTAATGCGGCGGACGGCGGAGGGCGGTATTTATTCCCCATTAAATCTATCACAATCTTTCTGGCTAAAAATAGAGAAAATGAAGAGACTTAAAAGGCTCATCTTCCCTCCTCAGGTGAGTGACGCTCACATCAGGATAAACGCTGGGGCGGCGGCCGTGTCCGCTCACCTGGAACAACCCTGAGCTGCGCCCCATCCCCCATGCTCAGGCTGACCTCTGACCTCTTCCTCCGCAATCTCTCAGTTCTCAGTTGTTCTTTGTTTCTTCACCACTCTTGTTTGGGGGCCTCTCCCCCACAACCCCTGCTCCCAGGGCCAGACGGAGGCAAGTCCTGGGGACCTGCCCCTCCCTGAGCAGGTTCACAGACCGACAGGAAGCTCAAACCATCCCAGTGCCCCCCCACTGGAGGCCCGGATCTGAGCAGGGAGCCCGGTCCTGCCCTGCAGCAGGGAGACCCCCGCCCGGGTCCCCCAGGAGGTCACTGCAGGCCTGGACGCAGGCGGTGGACCCACAGGGCCTGCTGGTGATGGGGTCGCTGGGTGGCAAGGGAGGGGGTCGGGGGGCTCCAGGGACTGGCCCCAGGGTCCCCATGGACTGTCCCTGCAGGGTGGCCCTGAGGAGCCTCTGCCTGCGGGCGCCGTCCGAGTCCTGGGGTGCTGACGGCGAGTCCGGCCCTGGCTCGGCTCCGTCTGCATCGCCTCTCGTCTGCTGCTCCAGTCGTCTGGGTTTGTGCCTCAAAGCTCGTGCCTGGCGGCGGCCGCTCCCTTGCCACAGTGAGCCCCGGGTGAAGAGCGTGCTCTCCCTAAGGCCTTCCCTCTCGAGGCCGCGCTGTCTAAGCCTGCAGGGCCCCTGCCTGCTCCCCCCTTGACTCCCCCGTCTGCTGCCCACCTTGCAGACGGGACGCCAGCCTGAAACACGCCCGTCGGGTGTGCCGACGCCCCTGAGCCGATCGCAGGAACCGCAGGAGGAGCTCTGAGAGCCGAAGGGAAGTGACCTCTGGTAGAAGAAACGAGCACCTACCCGGGAACCCCTCCCTGGGAGGACAGCGCCCCCCGGAAGCAGGAAGAGATGCATGCATGGGAGACCCTGTGTGGGTCTCCCCTGTGTGGGTCTCCCATGTGTGGGTCTCCCCTGTGTGGGTCTCCCCTGTGTGTGTCTCCCATGTGTGGATCTTCCCTGTGTGGGTCTCCCATGTGTGGATCTCCCCTGTGTGGGTCTCCCCTGTGTGGGTCTTCCCTGTGTGGGGTGTGTGGGTCTCCCCTGTGTGGGTCTCCCCTGTGTGGGTCTCCCCTGTGTGGGTCTCCCATGTGTGGATCTCCCCTGTGTGGGTCTCCCCTGTGTGGGTCTTCCCTGTGTGGGGTGTGTGGGTCTCCCCTGTGTGGGGTGTGTGGGTCTCTCCTGTGTGTGTCTCCCCTGTGTGGGTCTCCCATGTGTGGATCTCCCCTGTGTGGATCTCTCCTGTGTGGATCTCCCCTGTGTGGGTCTCCCATGTGTGGGTCTCCCTTGTGTGGGGTGTGTGGGTCTCCCCTGTGTGGGGTGTGTGGGTCTCCCCTGTGTGGGTCTCCCCTGTGTGGTGTGTGTGGGTCTCCCCTGTGTGTGTCTCCCATGTGTGGGTCTCCCATGTGTGGGTCTCCCATGTGTGGGTCTCCCATGTGTGGATCTCTCCTGTGTGTGTCTCCCATGTGTGGGTCTCCCCTGTGTGTGTCTCCCCTGTGTGGGTCTCCCATGTGTGGGTCTCCCCTGTGTGGGGTGTGTGTGTCTCCCCTGTGTGGGTCTCCCCTGTGTGTGTCTCCCCTGTGTGGGTCTCCCCTGTGTGGGTCTCCCATGTGTGGGTCTCCCCTGTGTGTGTCTCCCCTGTGTGTGTCCCCTGTGTGGGTCACCGCCAGCTTCTCACGAGGCAGCCCCTTGACCCCCACGCCCCGCCCTCGCCCCGTCCTGCCGGGCACCCCCACTGCCACCCCAGCGCCCTCCTTCCTGCGATCCAGACACAGGCAGGAAGCAAAGTGGCCTCTGCACGACCGACCGCTTTCCCAGGCTGCCCCTGCCCGTGTGCACACGAGCTGCGTGCATCAGTGAGTGTCCGCTGCTCTCACTAGCCTTCCTTCTGGCCCAAGGCCGGCCATGAGAGCCATGAGGGTGCAGGGACACCCACACCCCGGGCTCTCTCTGCCTTCGCTGTCACACCCACCACAAGTCCACCTGCTGGATCTCGCGGCTGCCTCGGGCCTCCCTCGCTCCCCTGGGATGCGTCCCTCTGAACGCCCAGTGGACTCTTGGCCTAACGAAGCTCTGGGAGTCAGCAACGCCCACAGGAACCACCCCAGAAGCTCAGGCTGGTGGTGCAGGGTGACCTGGGCTCGGCTCGGGGCCGGGGGCTCCACTCCACACAGGTGAAGCTGCCGATGGGAACTCTCGTCTCTTGTGTGTTATTGGAAGGAAGGAAGGCAGACGGGACGCACTGCAAACTGACCCACGCAGGAAGCTCATGGGCGAGCAGAAGGAACCCACCGCAGGGGGACGACAGCTGTTCTCGTCCGTGACCTGGTGCAGCAGGATTCGTGTCCCCAGACCCCCGAGGGCTCGTGGAGTCGTTGGAGGCTCGGCCTGTGCCGGTGTGTGAACGGGGTCTCTGCGAGGCAGCTGGGTTGGATGCGTTGCCGGGGTGGAGCTGACCTGGGTCCTGACGGCTTGACAAGGCGGGGGAGGGGGAGCGAGCCCGCAGGTCTCTCTGCTCCCCGCCCCCGGGGCTCCTCCCTCTGCACCCGCTCCTCCATCGCCTGCCTCCACCCGACGACGCCAGCCTCACAGGGCCCCCAGCCTTGGACTGTGGCTCCAACAGGAAGCCGAAACACACGTCTTCCCTGCCGATGGGCTGCTCCCAGGTGTTGTTAAGCTACAGAAAGCTGACAGGGCAGCACTGTCGACGCTCAAGCATCACTCGAAATTGTGCGTCTCACAGAGATTCACTCCCTTCAAGCTCTGCTGAAAACAACTTGGAAACGGGCGGAACGATGCTGTGTAACGAGAGAACCTGGAGGAAGCACAGGGCGCAGACGCCGCCGCCCCTTCAGGGTAAACGTCCCCCCCAGTGTCCTGTGGCCACCTGCATGCTCCCCCTGGGCGCTCAGCAGAAGCCGGGGGCCCAGAGTGACCCGTGGCTCTCCCCAGGACCCCCGCGGCACAAGGCAGCAGTGGGCAGCAGGCTATGGGCTCTGCGTTCCCCCAGGAGCTGGGCAGCTGTCCGTCTTCTTGGGTCAGTCTGGCAACCGCCAGGAGGGTCCCCATCATTGTCACGTCAAAGCCACCAGCTTGCTGTGGGATCACAGACGCCAGAGGACGACGCCTGCCCCAGCCCCAAAACCACAGCTGGGGCTGCTTCCACCCAGCTCCTTGCCACCCGCCACCCCGCAAGGCGCCCTGGGACCCCCTGTGCCAGGAGGGGCAACCAGAGAAAGGCTGAGCAGGTGGGGGCCCAGCTCAGGGGTCCTCAGCACAGAAGGGGCTGCCCCAGAGGCCAGGCGGCAGCCCCACGAGCAGGCCCCGGGGCTGACGGGCTGGTCCCTGGCGCTGCGACCTGCCTGGGATTCGTGTCTTCGTCTCTCGCCCGGCATCTTGTGCCCGGGACACCGTCTGGCCCCAGCAGCTGCTCCTGGATTCCCGGACGCGACGCCTGCTCGGGAAACAGCAGCGTGGAGGGAAGACCGAGGACACCTCTGCTGTTCTAGAGACCAAGGCCACACGGGTCACAAGCGGCGGCGTCCGCCCGACAGGGTCTGCCCCAGAACTCCGCTCTGCCTCTCCGAAGGGCCCGGCCACCGTGAGTGCCCATGGGGCTGCCCCAGGACCACACAGAGCAGGACGGGCGCTCAGCGTGAGGGTCGCAGGGAGGCCCCGGTCTACGTCCTGAGCACGAGGGAGTTGATCGGCTACTTCCCGGGAAGGCAACCGGAGAAACCCAGGAGAACCCTGCACACCTCCGGCTTTGAGAGAGCCGCAGAGACCGGTCACCCTGCCGTGTGGCACCTGCACGGCACACAGGGTGACGGGCAGCGCTGGAGGCTGAGGGGGCAGCGGGAGCAGAGAGCCCGGCACACGGCCGGGGCGAGCTCGGAGGACGGAGTCCGGAGACGCAGCCGTGTATCTGCGGCCCCAACGCCCTGCGGAAGGGAAGAGAAACCTCCCCTCACGAGCATCTCTCACGACGCGTGTTTCGTTCCGGTTACACGCGTGGCTGCAGCGATCAATTCAGCGGGTGATGCTTCCTGTCTCCTCGAGGCATCGCTCCCCTCTGAGGGGCTTTGTGAAAACCCCGTGTTCTACAAGCCTGCTGAGCTGAATCGTGAGACAAACAAGGAGGGGAACGAGACCAGCACTCGGGGGCTGAGTGTGCACAGGAGCACTGTGTGTGAGTACCAGGAGAACTGTGTGAGTACCAGGAGCACTGTGTGTGAGTACCAGGAGCACTGTGAGTACCAGGAGCACTGTGTGTGAGCACCAGGAGAACTGTGTGAGTACCAGGAGCACTGTGTGAGTACCAGGAGCACTGTGTGTGTGTACTAGGAATACTGTGTGTGTGTACTAGGAGCACTGTGTATGTGTACTAGGAGCACTGTGTGTGAGTACTAGGAGCACTGTGTGAGTACCAGGAGCAATGTGTATGTGTACTAGGAGTACTGTGTGTGAGTACTAGGAGCACTGTGTGTGTGTACTAGGAGTACTGTGTATGTGTACTAGGAGCACTGTGTGTGAGTACTAGGAGCACTGTGTGTGTGTACTAGGAGCACTGTGTGTGAGTACCAGGAGCACTGTGAGTACCAGGAGCAATGTGTATGTGTACTAGGAGTACTGTGTGTGAGTACTAGGAGTACTGTGTGAGTACCAGGAGCAATGTGTATGTGCACTAGGAATACTGTGTGTGTGTACTAGGAGCACTGTGTGTGAGTACCAGGAGCACTGTGAGTACCAGGAGCACTGTGTGTGAGCACCAGGAGAACTGTGAGTACCAGGAGCACTGTGTGTGAGCACCAGGAGAACTGTGTGAGTACCAGGAGCACTGTGTGAGTACCAGGAGCACTGTGTGTGTGTACTAGGAATACTGTGTGTGTGTACTAGGAGCACTGTGTATGTGTACTAGGAGCACTGTGTGTGAGTACTAGGAGCACTGTGTGAGTACCAGGAGCAATGTGTATGTGTACTAGGAGTACTGTGTGTGAGTACTAGGAGCACTGTGTGTGTGTACTAGGAGTACTGTGTATGTGTACTAGGAGCACTGTGTGTGAGTACTAGGAGCACTGTGTGTGTGTACTAGGAGCACTGTGTGTGAGTACCAGGAGCACTGTGAGTACCAGGAGCAATGTGTATGTGTACTAGGAGTACTGTGTGTGAGTACTAGGAGTACTGTGTGAGTACCAGGAGCAATGTGTATGTGCACTAGGAATACTGTGTGTGTGTACTAGGAGCACTGTGTGTGAGTACCAGGAGCACTGTGAGTACCAGGAGCACTGTGTCTGAGTACCAGGAGCACTGTGAGTACCAGGAGCACTGTGTGTGAGTACCAGGAGTACTGTGTGTGAGTACCAGAACTGTGTGAGTACCAGGAGCACTGTGTGTGTGTACTAGGAATACTGTGTGTGTGTACTAGGAGCACTGTGTATGTGTACTAGGAGTACTGTGTGTGTGTACTAGGAGCACTGTGTGTGAGCACCAGGAGCACTGTGTGAGTACCAGGAGCACTGTGTGTGAGTACTAGGAATACTGTGTGTGTGTACTAGGAGCACTGTGTGTGAGTACTAGGAATACTGTGTGTGTGTACTAGGAGCACTGTGTGTGAGTACCAGGAGCACTGTGTGAGTACCAGGAGCACTGTGTGAGTACCAGGAGAACTGTGTGAGTACCAGGAGCACTGTGTGTGTGTACTAGGAGCACTGTGTGTGAGCACCAGAACTGTGTGAGTACCAGGAGCACTGTGTATGTGTACTAGGAGCACTGTGTGTGAGCACCAGAACTGTGTGAGTACCAGGAGCACTGTGTGTGTACTAGGAGCACTGTGTGTGAGCACCAGGAGCACTGTGTGTAAGCACCAGGAGAACTGTGTGTGAGTACCAGGAGCACTGTGTGTCAGTACTAGGAGCACTGTGTATGTGTACTAGGAATACTGTGTGTGTGTACTAGGAGCACTGTGTGTGAGTACCAGGAGCACTGTGAGTACCAGGAGCAATGTGTATGTGTACTAGGAATACTGTGTGTGAGTACTAGGAGCACTGTGTATGTGTACTAGGAGTACTGTGTGTGTGTACTAGGAGCACTGTGTATGTGCACTAGGAATACTGTGTGTGTGTACTAGGAGCACTGTGTGTGAGTACCAGGAGCACTGTGTGAGTACCAGGAGCACTGTGTGTGAGTACCAGGAGCACTGTGAGTACCAGGAGCACTGTGTGTGAGTACCAGGAGTACTGTGTGTGAGTACCAGAACTGTGTGAGTACCAGGAGCACTGTGTGTGTGTACTAGGAATACTGTGTGTGTGTACTAGGAGCACTGTGTATGTGTACTAGGAGTACTGTGTGTGTGTACTAGGAGCACTGTGTGTGAGCACCAGGAGCACTGTGTGAGTACCAGGAGCACTGTGTGTGAGTACTAGGAATACTGTGTGTGTGTACTAGGAGCACTGTGTGTGAGTACCAGGAGCACTGTGTGTGAGTACCAGGAGCACTGTGAGTACCAGGAGCACTGTGAGTACCAGGAGAACTGTGTGAGTACCAGGAGAACTGTGTGAGTACCAGGAGCACTGTGTGTGAGCACCAGGAGAACTGTGTGAGTACCAGGAGCACTGTGTGAGTACCAGGAGCACTGTGTGTGAGTACTAGGAATACTGTGTGTGTGTACTAGGAGCACTGTGTGTGAGCACCAGGAGAACTGTGTGAGTACCAGGAGCAATGTGTGTGTGTACTAGGAGCACTGTGTGTGAGTACCAGGAGCACTGTGAGTACCAGGAGCAATGTGTATGTGTACTAGGAGTACTGTGTGTGAGTACCAGGAGCACTGTGTATGTGTACTAGGAATACTGTGTGTGTGTACTAGGAGCACCGTGTGTGAGTACCAGGAGCACTGTGAGTACCAGGAACAATGTGTATGTGTACTAGGAATACTGTGTGTGAGTACTAGGAGCACTGTGTGTGAGCACCAGAACTGTGTGAGTACCAGGAGCAATGTGTGAGTACCAGGAGCACTGTGTGTGAGTACCAGGAGAACTGTGTGAGTACCAGGAGCACTGTGTGTGTGTACTAGGAGCACTGTGTGTGAGCACCAGAACTGTGTGAGTACCAGGAGCAATGTGTATGTGTACTAGGAGTACTGTGTGTGAGTACCAGGAGCACTGTGAGTACCAGGAGCAATGTGTATGTGTACTAGGAGTACTGTGTGTGAGTACCAGGAACAATGTGTATGTGTACTAGGAATACTGTGTGTGTGTACTAGGAGCACTGTGTGTGAGTACCAGGAGCACTGTGAGTACCAGGAGCACTGTGAGTACCAGGAGAACTGTGTGAGTACCAGGAGAACTGTGTGAGTACCAGGAGCACTGTGTGTGAGTACCAGGAGCACTGTGAGTACCAGGAGCACTGTGAGTACCAGGAGAACTGTGTGAGTACCAGGAGAACTGTGTGAGTACCAGGAGCACTGTGTGAGTACCAGGAGCACTGTGTGTGAGTACTAGGAATACTGTGTGTGTGTACTAGGAGCACTGTGTGTGAGCACCAGGAGAACTGTGTGAGTACCAGGAGCACTGTGTGAGTACCAGGAGCACTGTGTGTGAGCACCAGGAGAACTGTGTGAGTACCAGGAGCACTGTGTGTGTGTACTAGGAGCACTGTGTGTGAGCACCAGAACTGTGTGAGTACCAGGAGCAATGTGTATGTGTACTAGGAGTACTGTGTGTGAGTACCAGGAGCACTGTGAGTACCAGGAGCAATGTGTATGTGTACTAGGAGTACTGTGTGTGAGTACCAGGAACAATGTGTATGTGTACTAGGAATACTGTGTGTGTGTACTAGGAGCACTGTGTGTGAGTACCAGGAGCACTGTGAGTACCAGGAGCACTGTGAGTACCAGGAGAACTGTGTGAGTACCAGGAGAACTGTGTGAGTACCAGGAGCACTGTGTGTGAGTACCAGGAGCACTGTGAGTACCAGGAGCACTGTGAGTACCAGGAGAACTGTGTGAGTACCAGGAGAACTGTGTGAGTACCAGGAGCACTGTGTGAGTACCAGGAGCACTGTGTGTGAGTACTAGGAATACTGTGTGTGTGTACTAGGAGCACTGTGTATGTGTACTAGGAGCACTGTGTGTGAGTACTAGGAGCACTGTGTGAGTACCAGGAGCAATGTGTATGTGTACTAGGAGTACTGTGTGTGAGTACTAGGAGCACTGTGTGTGAGCACCAGGAGAACTGTGTGAGTACCAGGAGCACTGTGTGAGTACCAGGAGCACTGTGTGTGAGCACCAGGAGAACTGTGTGAGTACCAGGAGCACTGTGTGAGTACCAGGAGCACTGTGTGTGAGTACTAGGAATACTGTGTGTGTGTACTAGGAGCACTGTGTGTGAGCACCAGGAGAACTGTGTGAGTACCAGGAGCAATGTGTGTGTGTACTAGGAGCACTGTGTGTGAGTACCAGGAGCACTGTGAGTACCAGGAGCAATGTGTATGTGTACTAGGAGTACTGTGTGTGAGTACCAGGAGCACTGTGTATGTGTACTAGGAATACTGTGTGTGTGTACTAGGAGCACTGTGTGTGAGCACCAGGAGAACTGTGTGAGTACCAGGAGCACTGTGTGAGTACCAGGAGCACTGTGTGTGAGCACCAGGAGAACTGTGTGAGTACCAGGAGCAATGTGTATGTGTACTAGGAGTACTGTGTGTGAGTACCAGGAGCACTGTGAGTACCAGGAGCAATGTGTATGTGTACTAGGAGTACTGTGTGTGAGTACCAGGAACAATGTGTATGTGTACTAGGAATACTGTGTGTGTGTACTAGGAGCACTGTGTGTGAGTACCAGGAGCACTGTGAGTACCAGGAGCACTGTGAGTACCAGGAGAACTGTGTGAGTACCAGGAGAACTGTGTGTGAGTACTAGTAATACTGTGTGTGTGTACTAGGAGCACTGTGTGTGAGCACCAGGAGAACTGTGTGAGTACCAGGAGCACTGTGTGAGTACCAGGAGCACTGTGTGTGAGCACCAGGAGAACTGTGTGAGTACCAGGAGCACTGTGTGTGAGCACCAGGAGAACTGTGTGAGTACCAGGAGCACTGTGTGAGTACCAGGAGCACTGTGTGTGAGTACTAGGAATACTGTGTGTGTGTACTAGGAGCACTGTGTGTGAGCACCAGGAGAACTGTGTGAGTACCAGGAGCAATGTGTGTGTGTACTAGGAGCACTGTGTGTGAGTACCAGGAGCACTGTGAGTACCAGGAGCAATGTGTATGTGTACTAGGAGTACTGTGTGTGAGTACCAGGAGCACTGTGTATGTGTACTAGGAATACTGTGTGTGTGTACTAGGAGCACCGTGTGTGAGTACCAGGAGCACTGTGAGTACCAGGAACAATGTGTATGTGTACTAGGAATACTGTGTGTGAGTACTAGGAGCACTGTGTGTGAGCACCAGAACTGTGTGAGTACCAGGAGCAATGTGTGAGTACCAGGAGCACTGTGTGTGAGTACCAGGAGAAATGTGTGAGTACCAGGAGCACTGTGTGTGTGTACTAGGAGCACTGTGTGTGAGCACCAGAACTGTGTGAGTACCAGGAGCAATGTGTATGTGTACTAGGAGTACTGTGTGTGAGTACCAGGAGCACTGTGAGTACCAGGAGCAATGTGTATGTGTACTAGGAGTACTGTGTGTGAGTACCAGGAACAATGTGTATGTGTACTAGGAATACTGTGTGTGTGTACTAGGAGCACTGTGTGTGAGTACCAGGAGCACTGTGAGTACCAGGAACAATGTGTATGTGTACTAGGAATACTGTGTGTGTGTACTAGGAGCACTGTGTGTGAGTACCAGGAGCACTGTGAGTACCAGGAACAATGTGTATGTGTACTAGGAATACTGTGTGTGAGTACTAGGAGCACTGTGTGTGAGCACCAGAACTGTGTGAGTACCAGGAGCAATGTGTGAGTACCAGGAGCACTGTGTGTGAGTACCAGGAGAACTGTGTGAGTACCAGGAGCACTGTGTGTGTGTACTAGGAGCACTGTGTGTGAGCACCAGAACTGTGTGAGTACCAGGAGCAATGTGTATGTGTACTAGGAGTACTGTGTGTGAGTACCAGGAGCACTGTGAGTACCAGGAACAATGTGTATGTGTACTAGGAATACTGTGTGTGTGTACTAGGAGCACTGTGTGTGAGTACCAGGAGCACTGTGAGTACCAGGAACAATGTGTATGTGTACTAGGAATACTGTGTGTGAGTACTAGGAGCACTGTGTATGTGTACTAGGAGTACTGTGTGTGTGTACTAGGAGCACTGTGTGTGAGTACCAGGAGCACTGTGAGTACCAGGAGCACTGTGTGTGAGTACCAGGAGTACTGTGTGTGTGTACTAGGAGCACTGTGTGTGAGTACCAGGAGCACTGTGAGTACCAGGAGCAATGTGTATGTGTACTAGGAGTACTGTGTGTGAGTACCAGGAGCACTGTGTATGTGTACTAGGAATACTGTGTGTGTGTACTAGGAGCACTGTGTGTGAGTACCAGGAGCACTGTGAGTACCAGGAACAATGTGTATGTGTACTAGGAATACTGTGTGTGAGTACTAGGAGCACTGTGTATGTGTACTAGGAGTACTGTGTGTGTGTACTAGGAGCACTGTGTGTGAGTACCAGGAGCACTGTGAGTACCAGGAGCAATGTGTATGTGTACTAGGAGTACTGTGAGTGAGTACCAGGAGCACTGTGTATGTGTACTAGGAATACTGTGTGTGTGTACCAGGAGCACTGTGTGTGAGTACCAGGAGCACTGTGAGTACCAGGAACAATGTGTATGTGTACTAGGAATACTGTGTGTGTGTACTAGGAGCACTGTGTGTGAGTACCAGGAGCACTGTGAGTACCAGGAACAATGTGTATGTGTACTAGGAATACTGTGTGTGTGTACTAGGAGCACTGTGTGTGAGTACCAGGAGCACTGTGAGTACCAGGAACAATGTGTATGTGTACTAGGAATACTGTGTGTGAGTACTAGGAGCACTGTGTATGTGTACTAGGAGTACTGTGTGTGTGTACTAGGAGCACTGTGTGTGAGTACCAGGAGCACTGTGAGTACCAGGAGCAATGTGTATGTGTACTAGGAATACTGTGTGTGTGTACTAGGAGCACTGTGTGTGAGTACCAGGAGCACTGTGAGTACCAGGAACAATGTGTATGTGTACTAGGAGTACTGTGTGTGTGTACTAGGAGCACTGTGTGTGAGTACCAGGAGCACTGTGAGTACCAGGAACAATGTGTATGTGTACTAGGAATACTGTGTGTGTGTACTAGGAGCACTGTGTGTGAGTACCAGGAGCACTGTGAGTACCAGGAACAATGTGTATGTGTACTAGGAATACTGTGTGTGAGTACTAGGAGCACTGTGTATGTGTACTAGGAGTACTGTGTGTGTGTACTAGGAGCACTGTGTGTGAGTACCAGGAGCACTGTGAGTACCAGGAGCAATGTGTATGTGTACTAGGAGTACTGTGTGTGAGTACCAGGAGCACTGTGTATGTGTACTAGGAATACTGTGTGTGTGTACCAGGAGCACTGTGTGTGAGTACCAGGAGCACTGTGAGTACCAGGAACAATGTGTATGTGTACTAGGAATACTGTGTGTGTGTACTAGGAGCACTGTGTGTGAGTACCAGGAGCACTGTGAGTACCAGGAACAATGTGTATGTGTACTAGGAATACTGTGTGTGTGTACTAGGAGCACTGTGTGAGTACCAGGAGTAATGTGTATGTGTACTAGGAATACTGTGTGTGTGTACTAGGAGCACTGTGTGTGAGTACCAGGAGCACTGTGAGTACCAGGAACAATGTGTATGTGTACTAGGAATACTGTGTGTGTGTACTAGGAGCACTGTGTGTGAGTACCAGGAGCACTGTGAGTACCAGGAACAATGTGTATGTGTACTAGGAATACTGTGTGTGAGTACTAGGAGCACTGTGTATGTGTACTAGGAGTACTGTGTGTGTGTACTAGGAGCACTGTGTGTGAGTACCAGGAGCACTGTGAGTACCAGGAGCAATGTGTATGTGTACTAGGAATACTGTGTGTGAGTACCAGGAGCACTGTGTATGTGTACTAGGAATACTGTGTGTGTGTACCAGGAGCACTGTGTGTGAGTACCAGGAGCACTGTGAGTACCAGGAACAATGTGTATGTGTACTAGGAATACTGTGTGTGTGTACTAGGAGCACTGTGTGTGAGTACCAGGAGCACTGTGAGTACCAGGAACAATGTGTATGTGTACTAGGAATACTGTGTGTGTGTACTAGGAGCACTGTGTGTGAGTACCAGGAGCACTGTGAGTACCAGGAACAATGTGTATGTGTACTAGGAATACTGTGTGTGTGTACTAGGAGCACTGTGTGTGAGTACCAGGAGCACTGTGAGTACCAGGAACAATGTGTATGTGTACTAGGAATACTGTGTGTGAGTACTAGGAGCACTGTGTATGTGTACTAGGAATACTGTGTGTGTGTACTAGGAGCACTGTGTGTGAGTACCAGGAGCACTGTGAGTACCAGGAACAATGTGTATGTGTACTAGGAATACTGTGTGTGTGTACTAGGAGCACTGTGTGTGAGTACCAGGAGCACTGTGAGTACCAGGAGCAATGTGTATGTGTACTAGGAGTACTGTGTGTGTGTACTAGGAACACTGTGTGTGAGTACCAGGAGCACTGTGAGTACCAGGAACAATGTGTATGTGTACTAGGAATACTGTGTGTGAGTACTAGGAGCACTGTGTATGTGTACTAGGAGCACTGTGTGTGAGTACCAGGAGCACTGTGAGTACCAGGAACAATGTGTATGTGTACTAGGAATACTGTGTGTGTGTACTAGGAGCACTGTGTGTGAGTACCAGGAGCACTGTGAGTACCAGGAACAATGTGTATGTGTACTAGGAATACTGTGTGTGTGTACTAGGAGCACTGTGTGTGAGTACCAGGAGCACTGTGAGTACCAGGAACAATGTGTATGTGTACTAGGAATACTGTGTGTGAGTACTAGGAGCACTGTGTATGTGTACTAGGAATACTGTGTGTGTGTACTAGGAGCACTGTGTGTGAGTACCAGGAGCACTGTGAGTACCAGGAACAATGTGTATGTGTACTAGGAATACTGTGTGTGTGTACTAGGAGCACTGTGTGTGAGTACCAGGAGCACTGTGAGTACCAGGAGCAATGTGTATGTGTACTAGGAGTACTGTGTGTGTGTACTAGGAGCACTGTGTGTGAGTACCAGGAGCACTGTGAGTACCAGGAACAATGTGTATGTGTACTAGGAATACTGTGTGTGAGTACTAGGAGCACTGTGTATGTGTACTAGGAGTACTGTGTGTGTGTACTAGGAGCACTGTGTGTGAGTACCAGGAGCACTGTGAGTACCAGGAGCAATGTGTATGTGTACTAGGAATACTGTGTGTGTGTACTAGGAGCACTGTGTGTGAGTACCAGGAGCACTGTGAGTACCAGGAGCACTGTGTATGTGTACTAGGAATACTGTGTGTGTGTACTAGGAGCACTGTGTGTGAGTACCAGGAGCACTGTGAGTACCAGGAACAATGTGTATGTGTACTAGGAATACTGTGTGTGTGTACTAGGAGCACTGTGTGTGAGTACCAGGAGCACTGTGAGTACCAGGAACAATGTGTATGTGTACTAGGAATACTGTGTGTGTGTACTAGGAGCACTGTGTATGTGCACTAGGAATACTGTGTGTGTGTACTAGGAGCACTGTGTGTGAGTACCAGGAGCACTGTGTGAGTACCAGGAGCACTGTGTGTGAGTACCAGGAGCACTGTGTGTGAGTACCAGGAGCACTGTGAGTACCAGGAACAATGTGTATGTGTACTAGGAATACTGTGTGTGAGTACTAGGAGCACTGTGTATGTGTACTAGGAGCACTGTGAGTACCAGGAACAATGTGTATGTGTACTAGGAATACTGTGTGTGAGTACTAGGAGCACTGTGTGTGAGCACCAGAACTGTGTGAGTACCAGGAGCAATGTGTGAGTACCAGGAGCACTGTGTGTGAGTACCAGGAGAACTGTGTGAGTACCAGGAGCACTGTGTGTGTGTACTAGGAGCACTGTGTGTGAGCACCAGAACTGTGTGAGTACCAGGAGCAATGTGTATGTGTACTAGGAGTACTGTGTGTGAGTACCAGGAGCACTGTGAGTACCAGGAACAATGTGTATGTGTACTAGGAATACTGTGTGTGTGTACTAGGAGCACTGTGTGTGAGTACCAGGAGCACTGTGAGTACCAGGAACAATGTGTATGTGTACTAGGAATACTGTGTGTGAGTACTAGGAGCACTGTGTATGTGTACTAGGAGTACTGTGTGTGTGTACTAGGAGCACTGTGTGTGAGTACCAGGAGCACTGTGAGTACCAGGAGCACTGTGTGTGAGTACCAGGAGTACTGTGTGTGTGTACTAGGAGCACTGTGTGTGAGTACCAGGAGCACTGTGAGTACCAGGAGCAATGTGTATGTGTACTAGGAGTACTGTGTGTGAGTACCAGGAGCACTGTGTATGTGTACTAGGAATACTGTGTGTGTGTACTAGGAGCACTGTGTGTGAGTACCAGGAGCACTGTGAGTACCAGGAACAATGTGTATGTGTACTAGGAATACTGTGTGTGAGTACTAGGAGCACTGTGTATGTGTACTAGGAGTACTGTGTGTGTGTACTAGGAGCACTGTGTGTGAGTACCAGGAGCACTGTGAGTACCAGGAGCAATGTGTATGTGTACTAGGAGTACTGTGAGTGAGTACCAGGAGCACTGTGTATGTGTACTAGGAATACTGTGTGTGTGTACCAGGAGCACTGTGTGTGAGTACCAGGAGCACTGTGAGTACCAGGAACAATGTGTATGTGTACTAGGAATACTGTGTGTGTGTACTAGGAGCACTGTGTGTGAGTACCAGGAGCACTGTGAGTACCAGGAACAATGTGTATGTGTACTAGGAATACTGTGTGTGTGTACTAGGAGCACTGTGTGTGAGTACCAGGAGCACTGTGAGTACCAGGAACAATGTGTATGTGTACTAGGAATACTGTGTGTGAGTACTAGGAGCACTGTGTATGTGTACTAGGAGTACTGTGTGTGTGTACTAGGAGCACTGTGTGTGAGTACCAGGAGCACTGTGAGTACCAGGAGCAATGTGTATGTGTACTAGGAATACTGTGTGTGTGTACTAGGAGCACTGTGTGTGAGTACCAGGAGCACTGTGAGTACCAGGAACAATGTGTATGTGTACTAGGAGTACTGTGTGTGTGTACTAGGAGCACTGTGTGTGAGTACCAGGAGCACTGTGAGTACCAGGAACAATGTGTATGTGTACTAGGAATACTGTGTGTGTGTACTAGGAGCACTGTGTGTGAGTACCAGGAGCACTGTGAGTACCAGGAACAATGTGTATGTGTACTAGGAATACTGTGTGTGAGTACTAGGAGCACTGTGTATGTGTACTAGGAGTACTGTGTGTGTGTACTAGGAGCACTGTGTGTGAGTACCAGGAGCACTGTGAGTACCAGGAGCAATGTGTATGTGTACTAGGAGTACTGTGTGTGAGTACCAGGAGCACTGTGTATGTGTACTAGGAATACTGTGTGTGTGTACCAGGAGCACTGTGTGTGAGTACCAGGAGCACTGTGAGTACCAGGAACAATGTGTATGTGTACTAGGAATACTGTGTGTGTGTACTAGGAGCACTGTGTGTGAGTACCAGGAGCACTGTGAGTACCAGGAACAATGTGTATGTGTACTAGGAATACTGTGTGTGTGTACTAGGAGCACTGTGTGAGTACCAGGAGTAATGTGTATGTGTACTAGGAATACTGTGTGTGTGTACTAGGAGCACTGTGTGTGAGTACCAGGAGCACTGTGAGTACCAGGAACAATGTGTATGTGTACTAGGAATACTGTGTGTGTGTACTAGGAGCACTGTGTGTGAGTACCAGGAGCACTGTGAGTACCAGGAACAATGTGTATGTGTACTAGGAATACTGTGTGTGAGTACTAGGAGCACTGTGTATGTGTACTAGGAGTACTGTGTGTGTGTACTAGGAGCACTGTGTGTGAGTACCAGGAGCACTGTGAGTACCAGGAGCAATGTGTATGTGTACTAGGAATACTGTGTGTGAGTACCAGGAGCACTGTGTATGTGTACTAGGAATACTGTGTGTGTGTACCAGGAGCACTGTGTGTGAGTACCAGGAGCACTGTGAGTACCAGGAACAATGTGTATGTGTACTAGGAATACTGTGTGTGTGTACTAGGAGCACTGTGTGTGAGTACCAGGAGCACTGTGAGTACCAGGAACAATGTGTATGTGTACTAGGAATACTGTGTGTGTGTACTAGGAGCACTGTGTGTGAGTACCAGGAGCACTGTGAGTACCAGGAACAATGTGTATGTGTACTAGGAATACTGTGTGTGTGTACTAGGAGCACTGTGTGTGAGTACCAGGAGCACTGTGAGTACCAGGAACAATGTGTATGTGTACTAGGAATACTGTGTGTGAGTACTAGGAGCACTGTGTATGTGTACTAGGAATACTGTGTGTGTGTACTAGGAGCACTGTGTGTGAGTACCAGGAGCACTGTGAGTACCAGGAACAATGTGTATGTGTACTAGGAATACTGTGTGTGTGTACTAGGAGCACTGTGTGTGAGTACCAGGAGCACTGTGAGTACCAGGAGCAATGTGTATGTGTACTAGGAGTACTGTGTGTGTGTACTAGGAACACTGTGTGTGAGTACCAGGAGCACTGTGAGTACCAGGAACAATGTGTATGTGTACTAGGAATACTGTGTGTGAGTACTAGGAGCACTGTGTATGTGTACTAGGAGCACTGTGTGTGAGTACCAGGAGCACTGTGAGTACCAGGAACAATGTGTATGTGTACTAGGAATACTGTGTGTGTGTACTAGGAGCACTGTGTGTGAGTACCAGGAGCACTGTGAGTACCAGGAACAATGTGTATGTGTACTAGGAATACTGTGTGTGTGTACTAGGAGCACTGTGTGTGAGTACCAGGAGCACTGTGAGTACCAGGAACAATGTGTATGTGTACTAGGAATACTGTGTGTGAGTACTAGGAGCACTGTGTATGTGTACTAGGAATACTGTGTGTGTGTACTAGGAGCACTGTGTGTGAGTACCAGGAGCACTGTGAGTACCAGGAACAATGTGTATGTGTACTAGGAATACTGTGTGTGTGTACTAGGAGCACTGTGTGTGAGTACCAGGAGCACTGTGAGTACCAGGAGCAATGTGTATGTGTACTAGGAGTACTGTGTGTGTGTACTAGGAGCACTGTGTGTGAGTACCAGGAGCACTGTGAGTACCAGGAACAATGTGTATGTGTACTAGGAATACTGTGTGTGAGTACTAGGAGCACTGTGTATGTGTACTAGGAGTACTGTGTGTGTGTACTAGGAGCACTGTGTGTGAGTACCAGGAGCACTGTGAGTACCAGGAGCAATGTGTATGTGTACTAGGAATACTGTGTGTGTGTACTAGGAGCACTGTGTGTGAGTACCAGGAGCACTGTGAGTACCAGGAGCACTGTGTATGTGTACTAGGAATACTGTGTGTGTGTACTAGGAGCACTGTGTGTGAGTACCAGGAGCACTGTGAGTACCAGGAACAATGTGTATGTGTACTAGGAATACTGTGTGTGTGTACTAGGAGCACTGTGTGTGAGTACCAGGAGCACTGTGAGTACCAGGAACAATGTGTATGTGTACTAGGAATACTGTGTGTGTGTACTAGGAGCACTGTGTATGTGCACTAGGAATACTGTGTGTGTGTACTAGGAGCACTGTGTGTGAGTACCAGGAGCACTGTGTGAGTACCAGGAGCACTGTGTGTGAGTACCAGGAGCACTGTGAGTACCAGGAGCACTGTGTGTGAGTACCAGGAGTACTGTGTGTGAGTACCAGAACTGTGTGAGTACCAGGAGCACTGTGTGTGTGTACTAGGAATACTGTGTGTGTGTACTAGGAGCACTGTGTATGTGTACTAGGAGTACTGTGTGTGTGTACTAGGAGCACTGTGTGTGAGCACCAGGAGCACTGTGTGAGTACCAGGAGCACTGTGTGTGAGTACTAGGAATACTGTGTGTGTGTACTAGGAGCACTGTGTGTGAGTACCAGGAGCACTGTGTGTGAGTACCAGGAGCACTGTGAGTACCAGGAGCACTGTGAGTACCAGGAGAACTGTGTGAGTACCAGGAGAACTGTGTGAGTACCAGGAGCACTGTGTGTGAGCACCAGGAGAACTGTGTGAGTACCAGGAGCACTGTGTGAGTACCAGGAGCACTGTGTGTGAGTACTAGGAATACTGTGTGTGTGTACTAGGAGCACTGTGTGTGAGCACCAGGAGAACTGTGTGAGTACCAGGAGCAATGTGTGTGTGTACTAGGAGCACTGTGTGTGAGTACCAGGAGCACTGTGAGTACCAGGAGCAATGTGTATGTGTACTAGGAGTACTGTGTGTGAGTACCAGGAGCACTGTGTATGTGTACTAGGAATACTGTGTGTGTGTACTAGGAGCACCGTGTGTGAGTACCAGGAGCACTGTGAGTACCAGGAACAATGTGTATGTGTACTAGGAATACTGTGTGTGAGTACTAGGAGCACTGTGTGTGAGCACCAGAACTGTGTGAGTACCAGGAGCAATGTGTGAGTACCAGGAGCACTGTGTGTGAGTACCAGGAGAACTGTGTGAGTACCAGGAGCACTGTGTGTGTGTACTAGGAGCACTGTGTGTGAGCACCAGAACTGTGTGAGTACCAGGAGCAATGTGTATGTGTACTAGGAGTACTGTGTGTGAGTACCAGGAGCACTGTGAGTACCAGGAGCAATGTGTATGTGTACTAGGAGTACTGTGTGTGAGTACCAGGAACAATGTGTATGTGTACTAGGAATACTGTGTGTGTGTACTAGGAGCACTGTGTGTGAGTACCAGGAGCACTGTGAGTACCAGGAGCACTGTGAGTACCAGGAGAACTGTGTGAGTACCAGGAGAACTGTGTGAGTACCAGGAGCACTGTGTGTGAGTACCAGGAGCACTGTGAGTACCAGGAGCACTGTGAGTACCAGGAGAACTGTGTGAGTACCAGGAGAACTGTGTGAGTACCAGGAGCACTGTGTGAGTACCAGGAGCACTGTGTGTGAGTACTAGGAATACTGTGTGTGTGTACTAGGAGCACTGTGTGTGAGCACCAGGAGAACTGTGTGAGTACCAGGAGCACTGTGTGAGTACCAGGAGCACTGTGTGTGAGCACCAGGAGAACTGTGTGAGTACCAGGAGCACTGTGTGTGTGTACTAGGAGCACTGTGTGTGAGCACCAGAACTGTGTGAGTACCAGGAGCAATGTGTATGTGTACTAGGAGTACTGTGTGTGAGTACCAGGAGCACTGTGAGTACCAGGAGCAATGTGTATGTGTACTAGGAGTACTGTGTGTGAGTACCAGGAACAATGTGTATGTGTACTAGGAATACTGTGTGTGTGTACTAGGAGCACTGTGTGTGAGTACCAGGAGCACTGTGAGTACCAGGAGCACTGTGAGTACCAGGAGAACTGTGTGAGTACCAGGAGAACTGTGTGAGTACCAGGAGCACTGTGTGTGAGTACCAGGAGCACTGTGAGTACCAGGAGCACTGTGAGTACCAGGAGAACTGTGTGAGTACCAGGAGAACTGTGTGAGTACCAGGAGCACTGTGTGAGTACCAGGAGCACTGTGTGTGAGTACTAGGAATACTGTGTGTGTGTACTAGGAGCACTGTGTATGTGTACTAGGAGCACTGTGTGTGAGTACTAGGAGCACTGTGTGAGTACCAGGAGCAATGTGTATGTGTACTAGGAGTACTGTGTGTGAGTACTAGGAGCACTGTGTGTGAGCACCAGGAGAACTGTGTGAGTACCAGGAGCACTGTGTGAGTACCAGGAGCACTGTGTGTGAGCACCAGGAGAACTGTGTGAGTACCAGGAGCACTGTGTGAGTACCAGGAGCACTGTGTGTGAGTACTAGGAATACTGTGTGTGTGTACTAGGAGCACTGTGTGTGAGCACCAGGAGAACTGTGTGAGTACCAGGAGCAATGTGTGTGTGTACTAGGAGCACTGTGTGTGAGTACCAGGAGCACTGTGAGTACCAGGAGCAATGTGTATGTGTACTAGGAGTACTGTGTGTGAGTACCAGGAGCACTGTGTATGTGTACTAGGAATACTGTGTGTGTGTACTAGGAGCACTGTGTGTGAGCACCAGGAGAACTGTGTGAGTACCAGGAGCACTGTGTGAGTACCAGGAGCACTGTGTGTGAGCACCAGGAGAACTGTGTGAGTACCAGGAGCAATGTGTATGTGTACTAGGAGTACTGTGTGTGAGTACCAGGAGCACTGTGAGTACCAGGAGCAATGTGTATGTGTACTAGGAGTACTGTGTGTGAGTACCAGGAACAATGTGTATGTGTACTAGGAATACTGTGTGTGTGTACTAGGAGCACTGTGTGTGAGTACCAGGAGCACTGTGAGTACCAGGAGCACTGTGAGTACCAGGAGAACTGTGTGAGTACCAGGAGAACTGTGTGTGAGTACTAGTAATACTGTGTGTGTGTACTAGGAGCACTGTGTGTGAGCACCAGGAGAACTGTGTGAGTACCAGGAGCACTGTGTGAGTACCAGGAGCACTGTGTGTGAGCACCAGGAGAACTGTGTGAGTACCAGGAGCACTGTGTGTGAGCACCAGGAGAACTGTGTGAGTACCAGGAGCACTGTGTGAGTACCAGGAGCACTGTGTGTGAGTACTAGGAATACTGTGTGTGTGTACTAGGAGCACTGTGTGTGAGCACCAGGAGAACTGTGTGAGTACCAGGAGCAATGTGTGTGTGTACTAGGAGCACTGTGTGTGAGTACCAGGAGCACTGTGAGTACCAGGAGCAATGTGTATGTGTACTAGGAGTACTGTGTGTGAGTACCAGGAGCACTGTGTATGTGTACTAGGAATACTGTGTGTGTGTACTAGGAGCACCGTGTGTGAGTACCAGGAGCACTGTGAGTACCAGGAACAATGGGTATGTGTACTAGGAATACTGTGTGTGAGTACTAGGAGCACTGTGTGTGAGCACCAGAACTGTGTGAGTACCAGGAGCAATGTGTGAGTACCAGGAGCACTGTGTGTGAGCACCAGGAGAACTGTGTGAGTACCAGGAGCAATGTGTGTGAGTACTAGGAGCACTGTGTGTGAGTACCAGGAGCACTGTGTGAGAACCAGGAGCAATGTGTATGTGTACTAGGAGTACTGTGTGTGAGTACTAGGAGCACTGTGTGTGTGTACTAGGAGCACTGTGTGTGAGTACTAGGAGCACTGTGTGAGTACCAGGAGCAATGTGTATGTGTACTAGGAGTACTGTGTGTGAGTACCAGGAGCAATGTGTATGTGTACTAGGAGTACTGTGTGTGAGTACTAGGAGCACTGTGTGTGAGTACCAGGAGCACTGTGAGTACCAGGAGCAATGTGTGTGTACCAGGAGCAATGTGTATGTGTACTAGGAGTACTGTGTGTGAGTACTAGGAGCACTGTGTATGTGTACTAGGAGCACTGTGTGTGTGTACTAGGAGCACTGTGTGTGAGTACTAGGAGCACTGTGTGAGTACCAGGAGCAATGTGTATGTGTACTAGGAGTACTGTGTGTGAGTTCTAGGAGCACTGTGTGTGAGTACCAGGAGTACTATGTGTGTGAGTACTAGGAGCACTGTGTATGTGTACTAGGAATACTGTGTATGTGTACTAGGAGCACTGTGTGTGAGTTCTAGGAGCACTGTGTGTGAGTACCAGGAGTACTGTGTATGTGTACTAGGAGCACTGTGTGTGAGTACCAGGAGCACTGTGAGTACCAGGAGCAATGTGTGTGTACCAGGAGCAATGTGTATGTGTACTAGGAGTACTGTGTGTGAGTACTAGGAGTACTATGCGTGTGAGTACTAGGAGCACTGTGTGTGTGAGAACCAGGAGCAATGTGTATGTGTACTAGGAGTACTGTGTGTGAGTACTAGGAGCACTGTGTGTGTGTACTAGGAATACTGTGTGTGTGTACTAGGAGCACTGTGTGTGAGTACCAGGAACACTGTGTGAGTACCAGGAGCAATGTGTATGTGTACTAGGAGTACTGTGTGTGAGTACTAGGAGCACTGTGTGTGTGAGTACTAGGAGCACTGTGTGTGAGTACCAGGAGTACTATGCGTGTGAGTACTAGGAGCACTGTGTGTGAGTACCAGGAGCACTGTGTGAGAACCAGGAGCAATGTGTATGTGTACTAGGAGTACTGTGTGTGAGTACTAGGAGCACTGTGTGTGAGTACCAGGAGTACTATGCGTGTGAGTACTAGGAGCACTGTGTGTGAGTACCAGGAGCACTGTGTGAGTACCAGGAGCAATGTGTATGTGTACTAGGAGTACTGTGTGTGAGTTCTAGGAGCACTGTGTGTGAGTACCAGGAGTACTATGCGTGTGAGTACTAGGAGTACTGTGTGTGTGAGTACTAGGAGCACTGTACGTGTGCCCTAGGTGCCAGGACCGCCCTGCGTGTGTTCCTTTGCTCTGGGTAAACACACACGTTCTACGCAGGTGACGCAGAGGCTCCTGATATTGTGTCGTCGTCGTCTGCGGCCAGTTCGTGTCTCTCAGCCCCAGGACCGCACAGCTCAGAAGCAGCGAGAACAGAGTCTGGACCCCCCAGGCCTGCAGAGCTGGGAGGGGCACAGCATCCGTCAGAACCCACGGAAGCCGAGGGGCTCGGCTGGGGCCAGGGGCTCCCCTCCGGGTAAACGCCCAGGAAGATGCGCCCAGAGACACCAGGGTTCGCAGCACCTCTGTCGTGACAACGGAAGACTGGGACTCACCGAGCATCCCCAGCGGGTACCACCGAGTTAACTGCAGCAAAGTCGCACGGTGGAATCCTGTGGGCCAGGAGGAAGACGCGTCCCGCTAGACGCAAAATGGGAACGATAAAATGTCCCAGTGTGACGCCAGAGGCCAGACGACAGAGTAACAGCACAGGACTCAGGAGTGACAGCCTGCCCCGGCCAGGCCACCCCGGGGTGCCGGGAGCCCGACCGGGGGTGCCCAGGGGGCAGCACGGCGCCTGCTGGTCTCGGAGGGGTTACCCGGCTGTGTTCACTCTGCAGCCTTTGATAATTCGCTGCAGAGATTTGTACTCTAATCGAATAAAACACACATCAACAAAGCAGTAGGATTTTTTTATTTTTTAAAGATTTTTATTTATTTATTTGAGAGGTCAAGTTACAGACAGAGAGAGAGACAGAGAGAGAGGTCTTCCATGCACTGGTTCACTCCCCAGATGGCCGCAATGGCCAGAGCTGGGCCGATCTGAAGCCAGGAGCCAGGAGCTTCCTCCAGGTCTCCCACGTGGGTGCAGGGGCCCAAGGACTTGAGCCATCCTCCCCTGCTTTCCCAGGCCACAGCAGAGAGCTGGATCGGAAGAGGAGCAGCCCGGACATGAACCGGTGCCCACATGGGACGCCAGCACTGCCGGCAGAGGCTTAGCCGACTACCCCACAGCCCCAGCCCCAAGTGAGAGAAAAGAAGACTGAGACCCACGGTGCTGGAACCTAACACTGCCTCGATGCAGAGGCCCCACGACCTCCCCAGGTCGTCTCTGGTGCCCCGGGCCACGGCCACCTTTCACCCACACATGTGTGCCGGGCTGGGCCCTGGGTGCAGCGCTGGCTCCTGCTTCCACCGGCCGTGCAGCCCCACGGGACGGCTGTGGAGGCGCGTAGCCAGCTCGCCGGAGGTGCTCAGCTTGCACTGTGCTGAAGCGGGGGGCGCAGGCACTTTCCAACACCCACTGGCAATGGGAGTGAAGGAGGATGCGCGTTCTCCAGGACTTTGCTTGGAAACCCCCAGTAATTTACTTCAAATGTCAGTTGATTCTTCAGCTGTTTGGGTTTTACAAAATCAAAGCTTTAGGAAGACAGAAGCCACATCTAGACACAGAATGCACTTCAACACTTTAGAAAGCAGACGCTTACGGGGCTGGAGCTGTGGTGTAGACGTTAAGCCTCCCTCCACCTGCAGTGCCGGCATCCCACATGGGCGCTGGTTCAAGTCCCGGCTGCTCCACTTCCAATCCAGCTCCCTGCTAATGCACCTGGGAGAGCAGCAGAAGGTGGCCCGAGTGCTTGGGCCCTGCACCCACATGGGAGACCCGGAAGAAGCTCCTGGCTCCTGGCTTTGAGCTGACCCAGCTCCGGCCATTGCAACTACTTAGGGAGTGAACCAGAGGATGGAAGACCTCTCTCTCTCTCTCTCTCTCTCTCTCTCTCTCTCTCTCTCTCCTTTTCTAATAAAACAAAAGTAAAATTTTTAAAATGTTAAGAAAATGAAGCAGGCAGCTTTTCTGTTAGCGAAAGCAACAGTGACCACATGGAGCTCTCGGGGGAGGGGCAGGGGCACCGGTGACTGTGACAGAGCAGCTTCGGCTCCGCCCCCGGCCCCCACGCCCCGGAGTGACCCCTCCTCTACTGGGGCCTGCTTCTCCCAGCAGGCCTGGCCGAGGTGAAGGGCTTCGTCAGACCCCCGATCAGAGGACGCTGAGTTCACCGAAGGACATGGGCCTGGCTGGCCTTGCTGCCCGAGTGACTCCCCTGAAGGCTGGACAGGGACCCCGGCTGCGTCGGGCTCCCCAGGGCGTGAGCAAGAACGCGTTCCGCAAGCGAGGAGGCGAATTCTGACGGCGGCGGGGGACACAGAATCCGACTCCATGGCAGTCGGCTCAGATGAGAACCCAGCCCCACGGACTCCCTGGCTGCAGCGTGGGAGGCCCGAGCCGAGCCCCCACCACCACGCTAAGCCAGACCTGGGCTCCTCCCTGCAGAGACTCCGGGACCCTAACCGCTGTTGTCCTGCTAAACCGGTGAGCATCGGTTACGCAGGAGTGGAAAACAACGCATGAACCACGCAGGACGCTCAACACGCAGCCCAGGCCCGAGAGGATCCGCCATCCCCGCATCGGGTGCCCGGGCCCTCCGAGGACCTCGCCCCCTGCGTGGGCACAGCACGTGGGCGGGGCTGGCATCCGCGCCCCTCCCGGGCAGCCACACCGAGAGACGCGGTTCAGCCTGGCGGAGCGGGCCCTCCCCCACCTCGGCCGCCCAGCGGCCATGCACGTGTTTACCGACTTTAATTCGTTCGCTCATTAAAACGCCTTTAATGCCTATTAGGCGCCTTCCAGATGCACGCGCCTCCCAGGCATTAAGGAACCAGCCCGACTTTCTCACCCCAGAGGCTTCAGCATCGTTTCAGAAATTATTTTTCATTCCTTTAGGATTCTACAGCTGCTTCCCCCATTATCTGCCGCGTAAAACTTTGTTCCGGTGAAACTGCCTGGAGGAAAATTAGTTCAGGCGAATCGCTGCTGAGCCCAGCTCCAGAAGCAAATGTGGGGCCGTGAGCGGTGGCTAGAGCCTCGGCCTGCAGTGCCGGCGTCCCGTGGGGGTGCTGGTTCGAGTCCTGGCTGCTCCACTTCCGATCCAGCTCTCTGCTGTGGCCTGGGAAAGCCGTAGAAGATGTTGGGCCCCTGCACCCACATGGGAGACCCAGAGGAAGCTCCTGGCTCCTGGCTTCGGATCGTCACAGCTCTGGCTATTGTGGCCATTTGGGGAGTGAACCAGCGGATGGACGATCTCCCTCTCTGTGTCTCTCTCTTTCTCTGTAACTCTGCCTTTCAAACAAATAAGTAAATCTTTGAAAAGATTTATTTGAAAGGCAGGTTACAGAGAAGCAGAGGGAGACAGAGGAGAGAGAGGTCTCCATCCTCTGGTCCACCCCTCAAATGGCCACAATGGCCAGAGCTGGGTCCCCACGTGGGTGCAGGGCCCAAGCACTTGGCCATCTTCCACTGCTTTCCCAGGCCACAGCAGAGAGCTGGATTGGAGATGGAGCAGCCGAGACTCCAACTGGGCACATATGGGATGCTGGTGCTGCAGGCTTTACCCACTACACCATAGCTCCGGGCCCATAAATAAATCTTAAAAAAAAAAAAAAAAAAGAAGAAGAAGCAAACGTGGAGGAGCCCAGTGTGTGTCCGGCTTCTGCACTGCAGGGCGGGGCCCTGGTCCCTACCGCGTGACGTGGCTTCATGGCTGCCAAGCCTTCCCGAGATCCTTTCTCACCCACAGCCACACTGGCCAGATCTCTCCCTGAAGATTTTTTAATTGAAAATCAGTTACAGAGAGAATGGGAAGTGAGAGAGAAAGAGAGAGAAAGAGGGTGGGGGAGGATCTTCCATCCACTGGTCACTCCCCAGATGGCCACAGTGGCCAGGGCTGCGCCAGGCTGAAGCCAGTAGCCAGGAGCTCCGTCCAGGTCTCCCACGTGGGTGCAGGGGCCCACGCACTTGCGCCATCTTCTACTGCTTTCCCAGGCTGTTAGCAGGGAGCTGGATCAGAAGTGGAGCGGCCGGGGCGTGAGCCGGCGCCCACGTGGATGCCGGCACTGCGGGCGGCGGCTCCACCAGCTCCACCCCAGCATCAGCCCCGCCCTTCTAAACCTTCCCAGATTTCTGAACTTTGGGAAACTAACTTCCCGTTTGCACCACCCCACGGGTCATCCTTGATCAGATGGCTTTCGTCACCCAGCAGGTCTGAGAAATGGATCAGAGCACAGATACTGACGGTCACCGCTGGGAGGGAAGGGCTCGGAGACTGAACCAGCTCGGTGGGGTTTCCTACCAGGTCTGCAGCCTCAGAGCCCTGGCTCCCCGGGCTGGGTCACTCACTGTCCCCTACCTGAGAAGCCAAAGCTGCAACGTGAGGCGTGGGCATAGCCCCAGGGTGGCAGGGGCTGTGGATTTCTGAATCCCACCATGGCCCCAAACTGACCAAGTGTGTCCTCTGTGCCCAGCCCTGGCTGAAACCGAGCCTCCTCCACTCCCCCCTCACCCACTGACCACGTGGCTGTGATGGCCCAGCCCCCAGGGTGCTCCGAGCTCTGCACCCCCACGACTGGGAGTCCGGCTGATGGCTGCCCTGATCCGCACCCACCAGGGACCTCCCGAGTCAGCCTGACCTGCGTGGGAGCAGGGCTTCCCCAGCCTGGAGCTCCCTTGCTGAGGCTCAAGGCACAGCCCGCAGGCCCCGCCCCTGAGCTGAGCCCATCGGCGGCTTTGAAGACACGGGCAGGGACAGGAAGGGTGCAGAGGGGCCACACACACACACACACACACACACAGGGGCAGGCACAGCGGGAGGCCGGCACAGCTCCAGCTGCACCATCTCCCACGCGGCCGCTCCTGGTTGGAACAGGCAAGCGCACAGACCCCCGGGAGCTCTGTGCAGACACAGCACGGCCCTGGGCCTCTGCGCTCAGCACATTCCCTGCCTCGCTGCTGGAGGAGGGGTCGCCACCCCGAGAAAGCTTAGGCGTCCGTGAAAGTGGGGGCAGGAGGCAGAGTGCGGCCGCACTGGGCTGGCCTCGGCCGGGGTCTCCTGAGCCTCAAAGCCCTCCTTCACCCACCCCTCAAAGCCCTCCTTCACCCACCCGCAGGTGAATCCGGAGGACAGCCCGAGTTACCCGAGACTCAGGTCGGAGCCCAACGTTTCCCCCGTCGGGCCAGGTGAGCTCGGCTGTGCCCAGGGCGGAGGCGAGGAGACGCCCATCGGGAGCCCAGCGCTGAACACGGATCCAGGTCCACTTCCAGCAGCCTCGGTCCCCCGGGTGGCCGCAGCCAGGAGGCAGCAGCAGGCAGGCAGGTCTGAGGACCCTGCGAGGAGCCGGCACAGGGTCTCTCCCTCGCCACCCACGCCCCTCCCGCCTGCGTTCCAGCTGCAGCTCTCAGCGCCCAGTCCCCGACCTCAGTGAACACGGGAGCCTTACAAGGCTCAAACCCTTCCTGGAGGCACTGAAAGGAAGCCAGCCGCTCAGAGGGGCCTGTGAGATGCCGCCATGCGGTGTGCTGCACGCCCGGCAACGCTGCTCCACGCTGGTTCCCGCACCCTGCACCCTGGGGTGATAGATAAGGACCTTCCCTGGCCAGTGCACAGAGCAGCCGGGGCTGTGGCTAACAAGACCCCTGGCCGAGGGAGCTGCCGTGGCCACGAGGCAGCTGCGTCGGATGCTGACGGCTGCTGTCCTCTGAGCATCCCGTGGAGCCGTCCTCAGCGCCACAGGGATCCGTGTGCCTTGGGATGGAGCAGCGGCCCTGCCTCTGCCCACCCTAGAAGTGAGGCAGATGCTCCCACGCCTCCACGCTGATCTGAAGCCAGGAGCCAGGAGCTTCTTCCAGGTCTCCCATGTGGGTGCAGGGGCCCAGGCTCTTGGGCCATTTTCCACTGCTTTCCCAGGCCATAGCAGAGAGCTGGATCAGAAGTGGAGCAGCCGGGACTCAAACTGGCAGTCATATGGGATGGAGACCCTGCACTGGCGGCTTTACCTGCTACGCCACAGCGCCGGCCCCTTCGTGCAGTCTCACACGCAGCTGACACTAAGCTCTGTCGCAGCATCCTTGCATCCACGTGTCACAGAAATATGAGCATACGTGTGAGACAAAAGGAGCCTGAGAACCACGGGGCTTCTGGACCACGGGGGTATTTCTCATGGTTCTCCGAGGGCTCAGAGACTGCCAGCCTCACCCTGGCAAGCACGAGTGCCCTCCCCCTCTGGGGCTCTGCTTGGTCTGCGTCTGGCACGAGGGTCTTCACCTGGTCCCAGGAACATTCTCACCGCCCTGCCACCTCTGTCTCCCGGATCCTCACAGCGTCTCTAAGGCAGCGTGGCTGTCTCCACCTTGAGGAAGACGAAGGGGCTGGTGTCGTATGCAGGGGCTGCAGCCACCACCTGTGACCGCGCATCCATCCGAGTGCTGGTTTGATTCCTGGCTCCTCCCCTTCTGATCCAGCCCCCTGCTAAGCACCTGGGAAGGCAGTGGGAGATGGCCCAAGATCCTGGGTCCCTGCACCCACATGGGGGACCCGGGAGAAGCTCCTGGCTCCTGGCTTCAGATCAGCACAGCTCTGGCCGTTGTGGCCACTTGAGGAGTGACCCAGCGGATGGAAGCTTGCTCTCTCCCTCCTCCCCTCCCTCTCTTTTTTCCCGCCTTTCAAATAAATAAAATAAATCTTTAAGAGGAGCTGAGCCGAGGTGGTGAGACTAGCCCAGGTCACGCAGTCAGTAAGAGACAAACTGGGCGTCAACACAGCACAGGCTACAAGCACCAGAGGCCAGTGCAGTTTCTTAGAGCGTCGGCCTGGAGGGATATTTAGACAAATGGTTTCCAGGTACATTGTAGCCAACGACAGTTTCAGATGAAATCTCACTTGAGGGGCGGGTGGGGGCGTTCGGCTGGGCAGCTCCTCACGGCGGTGCCAGCGGCTTGGGCTCGGTGCAGGGAGGTGACTGAACCGAGCAGCTAGCCTGGCGGGCAGGCACTGGCCCTGGCCTGGCCTCTGCGTGTCCCTGGGGCTCCACAGCCCCGATGCTGTGCAGGACGACAGGGAAGGATTTCCTGGGCCAGAGCGAGCGCCGAGGTTCCCAGGACCAAGTAGCTGCTGCCTCGTGCCAGGGGCAGCCACATCCCTGCAGGAGGCGTGTCGATGCCCGGGAGGTGACCCTGACCGGAAGCTTCTGTCCCATCGACTCCTGGCGAAGACCAACAGGAAGCCCGCGGGCGAGCGACTGCTTCCTGCCAGGGTCGCTCACTCAGTGCAGGTCCCACAGGACTCTGCCGTGGACCCAGGGAATCAGACCACGGCTACGCCCGGCTGATGGTGGTGGAGGGGCCGCGGGCTCACTGCGTGTGCTCAGACCTCGGTGGCTGCACTGGAACCAGCCGGAAGCCTGCGGCTCCTCCCTGTTGTTTGGCGTCTCCAGGGCTGCTCAGGTTTAGTCTCGGCAGATGCAGAGTCGACAGGACCGAGACCGGGGAGGTTTCCAGTGCCGCTCAAGCTGACACCGAGGAGACCCCCACGGAGGAGGCCAAGGAGGCAGAGCCGGCGGCTGCAGAGGAGGCAGAGCACCCGGACGACAGGGCGGCCACCAGAAGCCCCAGCAGCGTTTGCACAGCGTTTGGCCCTGCCGTGGCCGGAGCCTGCCACACCCCACACAGTACACGCAGCCTCTGCCCTCGCCCCTTTGTGCTGCATCATTAAAAAGCAACTTCCAGGGGCCGGCACTGTGGCGTAGCGGGTAAAGCCACCACCTGCGGCGCCGGCATCCCATATAGAGCACTGGTTCAAGTCCCGGCTGCTCCATTTCCAGTCCAGCTCCCTGCTATGTCCTGGGAAAGCAGTGGAGGATGGCCCAAGTCCTTGGACCCCTGCACCCACGTGGGAGACCCAGAAGAAGCTCCTGGCTGCAGATCGGCACAGCTCCGGCCATTGCGGCCATTGGGGGATGAACCAGCGGATGGAAGACCTCTCGCTCACTCTCTCTCTCTCTCTCTCTGCCTCTGTCTCTCTGTAACTCTGCCTTTCAAATACATGCATACATACATACATACATACATACATCTTTTTTTAAAAATGCAAGTTGCAGCCCTTCTCTTGTTTGGGTGGGGTGGGGGTGGGGATGGGTGTCATCCTCATCCAGCTGGGACTGCTGTGTCCGCCCCGGGCAGCCATCAACACAGGTGCAGGGATGTGTGATGACTTGCCCAGGGTCATGTGCGCAGTGAGGGACAGCAGAGGACGGACGGGCAGCTCCCTGAGGGCAGGGCTCAGCTTTGTCTCCCGATGCGGCCACAGCTGGCACATAACAGGCTCTCAAGAAATATTTGTTGAATTAAAAAAAACATTGACTTGAAATGTCCCTAAGTAAAATAGCAAAAAAACAGTAATAGCAAATAATAACGATGCTGCTGCTGCTGACGATGAAGATGACGATGACGAGGATGATGAAGATGATGAGGATGATGAGGAGGAGGACAATGAAGATGATGATGAAGATGAGGAAGATGAAGATGATGAAGAAGATGATGATGAAGATGATGATGACAATGAAGATGATGAAGATGATGATGATGATGATGAAGATGATGATGATGAAGATGAAGATGATGAAGATGATGAAGATGATGAAGATGATGAAGATGATGATGACGACAATGAAGATGATGAAGATGATGATGATGATGAAGATGATGATGATGATGAAGATGAAGATGATGAAGATGAAGATGAAGATGATGATGATGAAGATGATGAGGATGATGACGATGGCCTGAGCTCCTGCTCGCTGACGCAATCGAGGGACACGTTGCCTTTCTCCATGTTGCCTCCCAGCCTGGCTCGGCCCCGCCCACACCAGCCCCAGTGGAACTGGATGCAGAGACTCCCAGCCCCAGGGGTCCGAAGACGAGAACAACAAACAAATAAATGAGCGGCTGATGAGCTAATTAAACAAGATAACTAAGTGTTCGCCGGGACCACACGTGGAGTGAGCTCCCAGGGGACCGGCCCTTCCCCAGGAAACAGCCACGAGAGAAAACAATCAAACGTAAAACTCCCCAGGGCCCTGGCAGGTGGACAAAGCCGGGGAGATTTTGAGAGAAAACCCACCATGGTTGTGGTCTGAGGTCAAGTCTCCAGTCCAGCAAGGTCCAGCGCAGCCACAGCTCTGAGTGACAGGAGCCCCACCGTCCCCCTGCTGGGGAAAGTCAGATCCTGCTGGAGAGGGAGGAGGTGCTGCCCACAGTGTCCCCTGAGTGCCCGAGTGACCTGTCAGCTGTCTGTGCCACTGTGGGATGCAAACGGCCCCACGATGGGGGAGGGGGGCATTGACCTGATGCCCCAGCCACCACAGCCAACACAGCCCACGGTGGACACAGAGCCACCACAGCCCATGGTGGACACGGAGCCACCACAGCCCACGATGGACACGGAGCCACTACAGCCCACGGTGGACACGGAGCCACCACAGCCCACGGTGGACATGGAGCCACCACAGCCCACAGTGGACATGGAGCCACCACAGCCCACAGTGGACAGGGCTGCTGTGGCTGAGTCCACCTGGGCTTACTGCCTGCTGTGGGCGTCCACTCCCTGTCCCTGTGGTGAAAGCCCTGGGGCTGGGGTGAGCAAAGATGCTTCCTCAGCTCCCGGTTCTGGCACCAGCAGTCCAACCAGCACAGCGTCGGCTCCAGCGAGGGCTGCCCGGCTGCCTCACCCTCTCATGGGCGGCACCACGGCTGGGCTCCCAATACCACCTACATTAACCCCCTCCAAGCACAGAGACCCCTGAGGACCCCACCGGGCCCCAGTGTTAGAGATCTGGCCAGTTCCTACATCACCACACTGGCAACCCAGGCTCCAACACACAAACCACATTGACCACAACGTTGGCAACAGCAACACTGTGTAGATCAACACAAGAATGCAGAGTGCGCACGAAGCACTGACCACGTCCAGGGTGCTCCCCAGGGTGTGCACGAAGCACTGACCCTGTCCATGTTACTCCCCAAGATGCATACAACAGCACTGACCCTGTCCATGTTACTCCCAAGGGTGCATACAACAGCACTGACCGTATCCAAAGTGCTTCCATATCACTCAACACACAAGCAAACACCAGCAGCGGGTTTCTCAAGCCAAAGGACCGTGGTGCCAGGTCAGCCCCGCAGGGACCCAGACACTGGAGCTGACAGACAACAGACATGGACCGTAAGGAAGCCACGGCAGCTGCCCTGCAGGCAGCCAGGAGAGCATCCTCACAGCAGGTGCAGGAGAGAACCAGGACCCTCGGCAGAGAAAACACGAAGCAGATCAGGAGTAGCTCTCAGAACTGCAGCTCAGAGTACCTGGAACAAAACCTAACGACGGATTTAAGGCAGCATAGGAGTGAAGAATCAGGGTCAGTGAGCTCTGGAAAACAACCGGAGGAAATATCCAATCTGAAGAATAAGGAGAAAAGCCACTGAGGAACTGAGCCTCAACGCTAGCTCTGAGCTATGAGAGGCTGGAAAGCAGACAAACGAGCAGGAAAGTATCCGGGGAAACAACAGCCAGCAGGTTCCCAGTTTGGTGACAGACGTGAATTTATCTCCACGAAGTGTGGCCAGTCATATAGCACAGACACACCAAGGAAATCCAGGCACAGAAAGTCACTCTGCTAAATAACAGTGAAGTGAACATCGAAAAAGACACCAGGGACCAAAAAAATTAAATTAAAAATAAAAATCAGGGGCCGTGCTGAGTTGGTGAAGGTTAAGCCTCCCCCTGTCGTGCTGCTTCCCACATGGGCACCAGTTCGAGTCCCGGCTGCTCCTGTTCCAGTCCAGCTCCCTGCTGTGGCCTGGGAAAGCAGTGGAAGATGGCCCAAGTCCTTGGGCCCCTGCACCCACGTGGGAGACTTGGAGGAAGCTCCTGGCTCCTGGCTTCAGATCTGCCCAGCTCTGGCCATGTGGGGAGTGAGCCAGCAGATGGAAGACTTCTCTCCCTATCTCTACTCCTCTCTCTGTAACCCTACCTATAAAAACAAATAAATAAAAAAACTTTAAAAAATAAGATTAAAAACCAGTTCCACACATAAGACTACGTTAGCTAACTGCGGACTTCTACCAGAAGCTATGGCGGCCACTCCACGATGGAACAGCCATTTTCATGCTGAGGGGCTGAGTCAGCACGGAACTCCACACACAGGTTAAATATCCTTTAACATGGGGGAAGAAACACATTTTTAATAAAACTGAAACAAACAGAACCAGCTTCCAGCAGACCAGCATAGCGAAACCCCTAAAAGAAGTTAAACTAAAGGAAAACGATGCTGGACAGAGATTCGGATCTTCAAGAGGGAGTAAAGAAAACCAGCAATGGAAAATACGGCAAATACCTGGTTTATAAAGAACATGGTCCCTTTTCTTGGCCTTGTTAAAACGCATAGGACTGGTAAGGCAAGAATCCCGGCATTGCTGTGGGGTTTAGGATGCGTGTGGAGGTGAGGTGTGTGACACGGGGCACAGGGACTGGCACGCGTGTGCACTTGTAAGGCCACAGTTTCCACATCCCGTGAGAGCCACACGACATTAGCTTAAGGTAGACGATAAAATTTAAGAGTGCAATCCTCACCTCTGAGACATGATGAAAGACAGATTTATGACAAGTCCATATGGATTAAAGTGGAATTATACAAGTTGTTCTCTGACCACATTAGGAATAAATTCATTACGAAGTTTAAATGTTGGGAAATTGAGCAAGATAGAGTCTGAAAACCCCGCAGGTCAAAGAAGGAAACTGAATGGAAATTTTTTATAATAGTTTGGATCTTAAGGATGCTGGAAATGTAGGATGCCCGGACTCGAGTCGCCCAGCTCCTGGGTGACTGGGGAGGGCGGTGCTGTTTCAATAACCCAGCTGTGGCACCAGGAACTCCAGGAGTGTGGCAGCTGGGAGCCGGGACCTCTGTGCAGGGTGGGGAGGACCGGGGGGTCCAGATGCCTACAGAGGGGTCCAGCTGGGAGGTGCAGCCCACAGGAACTCTGAGCAGGGGAGTGACGGGGTCTTGTCCCTGGGACCTGCGACTTATCACGGTAAATTACAATGGCTGCCACTACCCTCCCCTGCTGTGCCAGAAGCCTCTGCAGAACCCACCTGGCCGCAGGTGGATTCCGGGGCTCTGGGTCCTCGTGGCCCGGGGTTTAGCATGGAGTCAGACACGCTACTGCGGGTGACCACAGGCCAGCAGAGCTCATCTGGGACCCTGGGCCTCACCGCACACCCACATCGAGCAGTGATCCGTTTCCTAAGGGGAGGTCCTCTGGCTACCAGGGTGTGGCCTGGGGCAGGCACACCATTGCAGCGGCCCAGCAGGTGCCTCTGGGGGCAGTGCTGTGTATTGCCGAGGACATCCCAGGAGTGGAGCCCGTCCGTCTCACCTTCCGTTCCCGAAGGGGCTGCTGTGACAGCCGCTCAGGCTGCCTCTGCCCATATTCAAAGAGCAAAGTGCATTTCCATATCCCTGCTAAAAATACACCCAGTCTCCACCACTGAACACCTAATACCTGGGGCTGGGAAGTCCACGCCGCCATCGGCTGGGCTGGCTCAGCTCCCCAGGAGGGAGGGAGGGTGCTGGACTCACATCTGCAGGAAAAGTGCCCCCGCCCCCCCCCCCCCCCCGGAGCAAAGACAAATCCCAGTCCCCAGAGTCCACGCTCTGTCCTAGGCTGCGAAGCTCTCCAGGAATATCCTGCTGCGGCCTGCAGGGGGCGCCCCACGCAGGCAGCTCCTGTCCGCGCCTTTCAGCTTCTCCTTCCCCATCCTGGTGAGCGGAATCAGAGGCAGGAGTGGAGGAAGCCGGGCAGGGGCAGAGGCCGGGGGAGGGGCTGCTCCAGGCACATTTCAGTCCCCCAGGCAGTCAGCAAGCAGGAGCCACAGCAGCCCAGGGCCATCCAGAGCCCCCGCCCCCCACATGCTCAGTCCACCTTGGAGGGAAGTGGACAGGAGTGGGGAGGAGGAGCCCTTGGCTCCAGTGCTGTAGGAGAGCAGAGGCAATGTGGGGAGGGGGTGCAGATCTTCCAGGGCCAGCCCTCCAGCTCTCCCCCCGCAGACGAGGCACGAGGCAGCCCCCCAGCGCCGGCCCGACCTGCCCAGGCACCATCCTGCACCCCTCAGGGCTGTGGGGCAAAGATGGGGGAGCAGACACAGGCGCACCCTCGTGATGTGAACTCCTTAGAGTGCAGCTCTGGGGTTAGCTGTCAAGGAGCAGCCGACACCCCGAGAATAAGCCAAGGTAACTGGGACCCCACCATCCCAGAGGTCCTCATGGCACAGCGGGAGCCTTCCCAGACCAGGGCAGGGGCGGGTACATGGTGTCTCCCTCGGGTAGCCTGTACCCACAGCACAGGTGGGGCACAGAGCCCACGGAGGAGGGCGTGGCAGTGGAGGGAGGGGACGCCCGTGGTCATCGCCCTCCTGGCGTCCTGCAGGGGGAGGCAGCTCCCAGGGAGGCAGGCCCACGCCCCACCTCTGGCCCATGGAGCTGACGGCCCCAGGGGAAAGCCCCCTCCTCCACTCTCCGCTGAGGGCTTTGAAAGCGTCCGCCCATCCCAACCCCACACTGCCCCTGACCACATCATGGGCGGTCGTGGCTGAGTCCCACCACAGGCTCCACAGGAAGGAAGACGGTGTCCACCTGCTCAGGAGCTTCTGGGGGAGCCCGCGTGGACAGGGACGGGGTGACCATCCCTGTGGAAGCCCGCGGAAGGGGCTGCCCAGGCGACACAGCCCCAGGAAGGTGGGAAAGCAGGCTGCCCAGGCCCCGGGGCCCCGTCGAGCCGCACGCGGGGCTGGAGCTCCCCTGGCTGCTCTGCTGGGCAAGGCCAGGGAGTGCTTTGCTCCTGGAGCCACGGGACCCTGGGGCAGGACTTCCTGTCACATCGCCCTAAGCAAAGCCGGCTCCGTGCGGCCCCTGGCAGCACTTATCGGGCCACGCAAGCGTCGTGGTTCTGCCACCTCAGCGACATCGGCCTCCGACATCAGCCCCTCCTCAATCTGCAGGAGCCAGGGCCGGCGTCCCTACAATACCCCGGCCTCATTCCGTGGGCTTCTCCCCGAGGACTAGGGGGCTTCTCACTGCCCATGGTTTCCGTGGAAAACTCACACTCCCGTGGAGTCTCAGGCACTCGGTCCCAGCTGCCCGCTAACACAGAACATTGATGGTTAAGTTAATTAGGGTTGTATCTCAGTGGCGGAAATAACTGGATCCTGCCTGGACCCACGAGACTGGCTGCCCTAACAGCCGGGCACGCAGACCGCCTGATTGGAAAGAATCAATCAACCGCCAAACGGCCGGACAGGCAGCCACCGCCTCCGCGATCGACCGATGCCTTGACAGACAGAGCCGCAGCTCCCCGCCCCGGAGCCCCGGCCGCAGGGGGAGGCAGCAGCTGAGGCGGGGCTGTGGTCCTGGCTCTGAACTTGCGGATTCATGACTCTGGCTGGCGCCACTTTTCCTCCAGTCTTTGCCCTGGAAAACCAGAGGGAAGAATTGAAAGGGAGCACCGGGTCTCGGCTGTGGCAGGTGGCACCTGAGACGAAGCCTCACAGAGGCGGGGTGGGAGGAGGCAGCCGCATCCCAGGCAGGAAAAGCAAGCGGACGCCCGCGGAGCAGGAAACCGGCCACTGAGAGCCCCGAGCCGGGCCGTGGCGCCTCTCCCCTGCTCGGCCTGGGAGGCATCCCTGCTGCGAAGCTTCTGGGGAACAACTCCATTCCTCCCTTCCACCCTCTTGACAGTGCTGCCGCAGCCCACAGCTGGCACACCTGGAGCCATGGGAGCCAGGAGGGCCAGGCCACAGGAGCCACACGGCCTGCGGGCGGGAACAGAGCCAGCCCTGGGCTGGGCAGCCGTGCCTAACGATACTGCCACAACTCTCAGGAAGGAAAGAGCCCGACAGGCTGCAGGGGAGGCTGCGACGTCCTGGAGGACTCTGGCGGCAGAGCTGTCCGACAGAGGAGCGGAAAGTGTTCGCTCCCCCGAACCCACCCGCCCCACCCCCCGGGCCACTCACGCCCGCCTCCTGGGCCCCCTGGGTTACGCCCAGTGCTCCCTTGCTCACAGGTGAGGTGGGCATGGTGAGGCAAGGTGCCGGGGCTCTAGGAGGGCGTAGGGGCCACGAAGCCCACGCCATTGGTGGCTCCTCTGTGCCGGGAGCCTCCTCAGTGCGTCTGGTGCCACGGGCACTGCTCCTAGGAGTGGGGCTGCTGGTTCACCAACTGCCCCAGAGCTGTCCTCCACTTTCTCGGGGTTTCTCAGGCCGGACCCAGAGGCCCCAGCACCCACACAGGTCTCCACCTGGGGTCAGCCAGGGAGAGGCACCAGGAGGCGGCGCGCGGCAGGAAGAGGGGCAAGCGAGCAGAGCAGCGGCTCTGGCCCTCCTTCAGGGCACCGTCTGCCCAGGGTGCGGGAACGCCATCACCACCCCGGCGCCTGCAGCCCTGGCCTGGTGCCCCTGCCCAGCCGGTGCTCGCTGCCTGCCTGGGCTACTTGCTCCTCTAACACGACCCCGCCCCTGCTCCTGCGACAGAGGCTCTGCACCGGCTCCAGCAGCTGAGCCCTGCACTGGAGCCTGTCCCTGGCCGACCCTGGCTGCTGAGGGTGAACGCCCCCCACAGGACAGGTGGGAAAACCAGTTCCCAGAGCCGAGCCAGGCTGCCCACCCCACGGTCCCGCTGCCCAGCTCCTCCCTTGCCTCTCAGAGAGTCCGGCACATTCGGCCGCACCCTGTCTCACAACAAACGCTCACTTAGCCGGTCCCCGGGCACCGGCTCCGCCAAGTCCGTGCTTCCCTGAAAACCACAGGAGAGAGTGAGAGGAGCCACTTCCTGTAGGGAGAGCCGGGCAGGAAGAACCCGGATGCAGCTGTCCCACTCCGGGGCCACCATGGTGCCCGCTGGGAGGCTGGGGTGGCACGGCTCTGGCAGGGCCGTCCCACTGTTGCTCCTACCAGGATCCCCGCCCATAGAGCGGCCCCAGGGGGAGTGCCACACGACTCGCATGTAGACCCGAGCCTTTGGCAGCTGCGCCCAAGGCTAACGCTAATTGCCCAGCGGCCCGGGCTGACGTGTGATGGGGTAATGGATGCCGAGAGGCCGTCCCAGCCTGACAGCTCGCGTGGGAGGAAGGCTCGGGCCGCATCCGTGACTCATAGGACGTCCAGGGCCTCGGGGCAGCGGTGGGGACTAAGGAGCAGCTGGACACGGCCAGGGCTGCCGTCCTTGCCGGGGCAGCATCACCACGTGGTGACGGGAGATTCTAGTGTCCTCGAAGGCCGTGAGGGTCTTCCTGCTGCGTCACCCGTGGAGGGCGGGGAAGGGGCAGAGCGACAGGGGTCAGGCCTGACCGCCTGCAGTGGCCTCGGCCCTCGTGGCCTTGTCACCTCTCAGTCTGTTACTTTGGAGACAAAATTCCAACGGTCGCTGGACCCGCAGCCTCTGTCCTCAGTCTCGCCCGCACACACAGGATGCGCACACAAGGCCGGGTCCTCCCCAGGGGTGGAAAGGGCCCCTCAGGGTCCACTGGGGACATCTGTACTGTGCAGTGAGAGTTGTGTGTACAGTGAGAGCTGTGTGTGCAGTGAGAGCTGTGTGTGCAGTGAGAGCTGTGTGTGCAGTGAGAGCTGTGTGCAGTGAGAGCTGTGTGCAGTGAGAGCTGTGTGCAGTGAGAGCTGTGTGGGCAGTGAGAGCTGTGTGCAGTGAGAGCTGTGTGTGCAGTGAGAGCTGTGTGCAGTGAGAGCTGTGTGCAGTGAGAGCTGTGTGTGCAGTGAGAGCTGTGTGCAGTGAGAGCTGTGTGTACAGTGAGAGCTGTGTGTGCAGTGAGAGGTGTGTGCAGTGAGAGCTGTGTGTGCAGTGAGAGCTGTGTGCAGTGAGAGCTGTGTGCAGTGAGAGCTGTGTGTGCAGTGAGAGCTGTGTGTGCAGTGAGAGCTGTGTGCAGTGAGAGCTGTGTGTGCAGTGAGAGCTGTGTGTGAAGTGAGAGCTGTGTGTGCAGTGAGAGCTGTGTGCAGTGAGAGCTGTGTGTACAGTGAGAGCTGTGTGTGCAGTGAGAGCTGTGTGCAGTGAGAGCTGTGTGCAGTGAGAGCTGTGTGTGCAGTGAGAGCTGTGTGTGCAGTGAGAGCTGTGTGCAGTGAGAGCTGTGTGTGCAGTGAGAGCTGTGTGTGCAGTGAGAGCTGTGTGCAGTGAGAGCTGTGTGTACAGTGAGAACTGTGTGCAGTGAGAGCTGTGTGTGCAGTGAGAGCTGTGTGCAGTGAGAGCTGTGTGCAGTGAGAGCTGTGTGTGCAGTGAGAGCTGTGTGCAGTGAGAGCTGTGTGTACAGTGAGAGCTGTGTGTGCAGTGAGAGCTGTGTGCAGTGAGAGCTGTGTGTACAGTGAGAGCTGTGTGTGAAGTGAGAGCTGTGTGCAGTGAGAGCTGTGTGTACAGTGAGAGCTGTGTGTGAAGTGAGAGCTGTGTGCAGTGAGAGCTGTGTGTGCAGTGAGAGCTGTGTGCAGTGAGAGCTGTGTGTGCAGTGAGAGCTGTGTGTGCAGTGTCAGCTGTGTGTGCAGTGAGAGCTGTGTGTGTGCAGTGAGAGCTGTGTGCAGTGAGAGCTGTGTGTGCAGTGAGAGCTGTGTGCAGTGAGAGCTGTGTACAGTGAGAGCTGTGTGCAGTGAGAGCTGTGTGTGCAGTGAGAGCTGTGTGCAGTGTCAGCTGTGTGTGCAGTGAGAGCTGTGTGTGTGCAGTGAGAGCTGTGTGCAGTGAGAGCTGTGTGTGCAGTGAGAGCTGTGTACAGTGAGAGCTGTGTGTAGTGAGAGCTGTGTGTGCAGTGAGAGCTGTGTGTGCAGTGAGAGCTGTGTGTGTGCAGTGAGAGCTGTGTGCAGTGAGAGCTGTGTGTGTGCAGTGAGAGCTGTGTGTGCAGTGAGAGCTGTGTGCAGTGAGAGCTGTGTGCAGTGAGAGCTGTGTGTACAGTGAGAGCTGTGTGCAGTGAGAGCTGTGTGTGCAGTGAGAGCTGTGTGCAGTGAGAGCTGTGTGTACAGTGAGAGCTGTGTGTGTGCAGTGAGAGCTGTGTGTGCAGTGAGAGCTGTGTGTGCAGTGAGAGCTGTGTGCAGTGAGAGCTGTGTGTGCAGTGAGAGCTGTGTGTCCAGTGAGAGCTGTGTGTGTGCAGTGAGAGCTGTGTGTGCAGTGAGAGCTGTGTGCAGTGAGAGCTGTGTGTGCAGTGAGAGCTGTGTGTGCAGTGAGAACTGTGTGTGCAGTGAGAGCTGTGTGTGTGCAGTGAGAGCTGTGTGTAGTGAGAGCTGTGTGTGCAGTGAGAGCTGTGTGTGCAGTGAGAACTGTGTGTGCAGTGAGAGCTGTGTGCAGTGAGAGCTGTGTGCAGTGAGAGCTGTGTGTGCAGTGAAAGCTGTGTGTGTGCAGTGAGAGCTGTGTGCAGTGAGAGCTGTGTGTGCAGTGAGAGCTGTGTGTGCAGTGAGAGCTGTGTGTGCAGTGAGAGCTGTGTGTACAGTAGGAGCTGTGTGTGCAGTGAGAGCTGTGTGTGCAGTGAGAGCTGTGTGTGCAGTGAGAGCTGTGTGCAGTGAGAGCTGTGTGTGCAGTGAGAGCTGTGTGTGCAGTGAGAGCTGTGTGCAGTGAGAGCTGTGTGCAGTGAGAGCTGTGTGTGTGCAGTGAGAGCTGTGTGCAGTGAGAGCTGTGTGCAGTGAGAGCTGTGTGTGCAGTGAGAGCTGTGTGTGCAGTGAGAGCTGTGTGCAGTGAGAGCTGTGTGCAGTGAGAGCTGTGTGTGCAGTGAGAGCTGTGTGCAGTGAGAGCTGTGTGCAGTGAGAGCTGTGTGTGCAGTGAGAGCTGTGTGGGCAGTGAGAGCTGTGTGCAGTGAGAGCTGTGTGTGCAGTGAGAGCTGTGTGTGTGCAGTGAGAGCTGTGTGCAGTGAGAGCTGTGCGTGCAGTGAGAGCTGTGTGCAGTGAGAGCTGTGTGTGTGCAGTGAGAGCTGTGTGCAGTGAGAGCTGTGTGTGCAGTGAGAGCTGTGTGTACAGTGAGAACTGTGTGCAGTGTCAGCTGTGTGCAGTGAGAGCTGTGTGTGCAGTGAGAGCTGTGTGTGAAGTGAGAGCTGTGTGCAGTGAGAGCTGTGTGTGCAGTGAGAGCTGTGTGTCCAGTGAGAGCTGTGTGTGTGCAGTGAGAGCTGTGTGTGCAGTGAGAGCTGTGTGTGCAGTGAGAGCTGTGTGCAGTGAGAGCTGTGTGCAGTGAGAGCTGTGTGTGCAGTGAGAGCTGTGTGTGCAGTGAGAGCTGTGTGTACAGTAGGAGCTGTGTGTGCAGTGAGAGCTGTGTGTGCAGTGAGAGCTGTGTGTGCAGTGAGAGCTGTGTACAGTGAGAGCTGTGTGCAGTGAGAGCTGTGTGTGCAGTGAGAGCTGTGTGCAGTGAGAGCTGTGTGTGCAGTGAGAGCTGTGTGTCCAGTGAGAGCTGTGTGTGTGCAGTGAGAGCTGTGTGTGCAGTGAGAGCTGTGTGTGCAGTGAGAGCTGTGTGCAGTGAGAGCTGTGTGTGCAGTGAGAGCTGTGTGTGCAGTGAGAGCTGTGTGTACAGTAGGAGCTGTGTGTGCAGTGAGAGCTGTGTGTGCAGTGAGAGCTGTGTGTGCAGTGAGAGCTGTGTACAGTGAGAGCTGTGTGCAGTGAGAGCTGTGTGTGCAGTGAGAGCTGTGTGCAGTGAGAGCTGTGTGTGCAGTGAGAGCTGTGTGTAGTGAGAGCTGTGTGTGCAGTGAGAGCTGTGTGCAGTGAGAACTGTGTGTGCAGTGAGAGCTGTGTGTGCAGTGAGAGCTGTGTGCAGTGAGAGCTGTGTGTGCAGTGAGAGCTGTGTGCAGTGAGAGCTGTGTGTGCAGTGAGAGCTGTGTGTGCAGTGAGAGCTGTGTGCAGTGAGAGCTGTGTGCAGTGAGAGCTGTGTGTGCAGTGAGAGCTGTGTGCAGTGAGAGCTGTGTGCAGTGAGAGCTGTGTGTGCAGTGAGAGCTGTGTGGGCAGTGAGAGCTGTGTGCAGTGAGAGCTGTGTGTGCAGTGAGAGCTGTGTGTGTGCAGTGAGAGCTGTGTGCAGTGAGAGCTGTGCGTGCAGTGAGAGCTGTGTGCAGTGAGAGCTGTGTGTGTGCAGTGAGAGCTGTGTGCAGTGAGAGCTGTGTGTGCAGTGAGAACTGTGTGCAGTGTCAGCTGTGTGCAGTGAGAGCTGTGTGTGTGTAGTGAGAGCTGTGTGTGCAGTGAGAGCTGTGTGCAGTGAGAGCTGTGTGTGCAGTGAGAGCTGTGTGTGTGCAGTGAGAGCTGTGCGTGCAGTGAGAGCTGTGTGCAGTGAGAGCTGTGTGTGTGCAGTGAGAGCTGTGTGCAGTGAGAGCTGTGTGTGCAGTGAGAGCTGTGTGTACAGTGAGAACTGTGTGCAGTGTCAGCTGTGTGCAGTGAGAGCTGTGTGTGTGTAGTGAGAGCTGTGTGTGCAGTGAGAGCTGTGTGCAGTGAGAGCTGTGTGTGCAGTGAGAGCTGTGTGTGCAGTGAGAGCTGTGTGCAGTGAGAACTGTGTGTCCAGTGAGAGCTGTGTGTGTGCAGTGAGAGCTGTGTGTGCAGTGAGAGCTGTGTGTGCAGTGAGAGCTGTGTGCAGTGAGAGCTGTGTGCAGTGAGAGCTGTGTGTGCAGTGAGAGCTGTGTGCAGTGAGAGCTGTGTGTGTGCAGTGAGAGCTGTGTGTGCAGTGAGAGCTGTGTGTACAGTAGGAGCTGTGTGTGCAGTGAGAGCTGTGTGTGCAGTGAGAGCTGTGTGCAGTGAGAGCTGTGTACAGTGAGAGCTGTGTGTGCAGTGAGAGCTGTGTGTGCAGTGAGAGCTGTGTGCAGTGAGAGCTGTGTGTGCAGTGAGAGCTGTGTGTAGTGAGAGCTGTGTGTGCAGTGAGAGCTGTGTGCAGTGAGAACTGTGTGTGCAGTGAGAGCTGTGTGTGCAGTGAGAGCTGTGTGCAGTGAGAGCTGTGTGTGCAGTGAGAGCTGTGTGCAGTGAGAGCTGTGTGTGCAGTGAGAGCTGTGTGTGCAGTGAGAGCTGTGTGCAGTGAGAGCTGTGTGCAGTGAGAGCTGTGTGTGCAGTGAGAGCTGTGTGCAGTGAGAGCTGTGTGCAGTGAGAGCTGTGTGTGCAGTGAGAGCTGTGTGGGCAGTGAGAGCTGTGTGCAGTGAGAGCTGTGTGTGCAGTGAGAGCTGTGTGTGTGCAGTGAGAGCTGTGTGCAGTGAGAGCTGTGCGTGCAGTGAGAGCTGTGTGCAGTGAGAGCTGTGTGTGTGCAGTGAGAGCTGTGTGCAGTGAGAGCTGTGTGTGCAGTGAGAGCTGTGTGTGCAGTGAGAGCTGTGTGTACAGTGAGAACTGTGTGCAGTGTCAGCTGTGTGCAGTGAGAGCTGTGTGTGCAGTGAGAGCTGTGTGTGCAGTGAGAGCTGTGTGTGTGTAGTGAGAGCTGTGTGTGCAGTGAGAGCTGTGTGCAGTGAGAGCTGTGTGTGCAGTGAGAGCTGTGTGCAGTGAGAGCTGTGTGTGCAGTGAGAGCTGTGTGCAGTGAGAGCTGTGTGTGCAGTGAGAGCTGTGTGTACAGTGAGAAATGTGTGCAGTGTCAGCTGTGTGCAGTGAGAGCTGTGTGCAGTGAGAGCTGTGTGTGCAGTGAGAGCTGTGTGTGCAGTGAGAGCTGTGTGTGTAGTGAGTGCTGTGTGTGCAGTGAGAGCTGTGTGCAGTGAGAACTGTGTGTGCAGTGAGAGCTGTGTGTGCAGTGAGAGCTGTGTACAGTGAGAGCTGTGTGTGCAGTGAGAGCTGTGTGTGCAGTGAGAGCTGTGTGCAGTGAGAGCTGTGTGTGCAGTGAGAGCTGTGTACAGTGAGAGCTGTGTGCAGTGAGAGCTGTGTGTGCAGTGAGAGCTGTGTGCAGTGAGAGCTGTGTGTGCAGTGAGAGCTGTGTGTCCAGTGAGAGCTGTGTGCAGTGAGAGCTGTGTGCAGTGAGAGCTGTGTGCAGTGAGAGCTGTGTGTGCAGTGAGAGCTGTGTGCAGTGAGAGCTGTGTGTGCAGTGAGAGCTGTGTGGGCAGTGAGAGCTGTGTGCAGTGAGAGCTGTGTGCAGGAAGAGCTGTGTGTGCAGTGAGAGCTGTGTGCAGTGAGAGCTGTGTACAGTGAGATCTGTGTGTACAGTGAGAGCTGTGTGTGTGCAGTGAGAGCTGTGTACAGTGAGAGCTGTGTGCAGTGAGAGCTGTGTGTGCAGTGAGAGCTGTGTGCCGTGAGTTCTGTGTGTTGCTCTCCCAACCAGGATCTTTAGCGACTTCCTAAGTAAAATCCAGCCATCCTCCAAAAGGATTATTTACCTAGTCAGTTGGGGGGGTGCCTGGACTGCAGGGCTGTTCAACATGTGAATATCATGCAACAAATCAATAGAACAAAGAGCTCAGCATACCTAGAAAAAGCATTGGTAAAACAGAGCACACCTCCGTGAGTACAAGCACCCAAGGAACTCGCACTAAAAGGGAACAACCGGAAGAGGCGTCACGGTACAGGATAACCCACCCTCTGGGACGCCCACCCCCCGTGCCGGACGCTGATGGAAACCCCAGCCACTCTGCCCCAGCGCAGCTCCTGCTGATGTGTCTGGGAAGGCGGCTGATGGCGACCCAAGGACTGCGACCCTGCCCCCCACCCCCATGGGAAACGGGTGGAGCTTCTGAGTCCTGGCTCCAGCTGTGGAAGGAGCTGGGAGTGAATCGGCAGGTGGCGCATCTCTCTCTCTCTCTCTCTCTCTCTCTCTCTCTCTCTCTCTCTCTCTCTCATAAATAACCAACCCTCTGAAGGAGACAGGAGCCTACTGTAACAGAGGGAACCTACAGAAAGGGCCTGGGTAGCGCCTGCTGAACGACACCAGATGTTTCCCCTCAACTTCAGGAAAGAAGTGAGGGCGCTGCTTTCACGTCTGTCATTGATGCAAAGTGCGACCAGAATGGAGAAGGAGCAAAACTATCTGCATTAGCAACTAAGATGCCCTTGTACATCAGAAATCCTGAGGAGTCTACAAAATATAGGTAATAGCATTTATAATTTGCACTTGCAGTGTGTTCTACGTCGGCATACACAAGTCCCTGGCCAGGCCGACCCACATGGAGGCAGAGGAGACACGTGTGGGCGCTGCGCTGGCCTTTGACGTGGCAACACCTCCTTGGCTCCGTCTTGCTGTTTCTCAACCATCCCGTACGCAAAACCCTGCAACGGAGCATCAGCAGATCAGATTCCAGGCGGTAAGGAAACCGTTACAAACCCCCACCAGCGAGCTCGGAGCGCATCCCGTCCACGGCGGAAGAAGAGCAGCTCTGTGAGCGTCTAAGCAGATGTAGGGAAAGCGTTCCAACAGCTCCAATGTGCATTCCCGATGGAAACGCTCACGACCCAGAACAGAGGGAAAACTGCCTGCGTGGTGAACACAAACCCAGCAGACCCGGGGCTCACACACGCGGCCACAGAGGGCAGGCCTGACGGTGAGAAGCGGATGCCCAACCTGCAGATGAGGAGCGAGGCAAAGATGGCCCCTTTCTCCCTCCTGGTCGACACTCGGCAGTCTTGGCTAACAAAATAAGACAAGGGAAAAGCACACAGATTCGGGGGAAGACGTTTTCCCAGTATCGGATCCTAGAGAATGGACGCGCACACACACACACACGCGCACACACACACTCTAAACTCATAAGCAGTCACAGCAGGGCTGCGAGACATTGGCACGGGGAAGAGTTCTTGCAGAGACCCCCGAGGCACAGGCAGTCGAAGCCAAAATGACAAACGGGATCACAGCAGCTCAGAAGCCTCCACCCTGCCACAGACACACTCAGCAAAGGGAAGCGGCGACGGACAGAACGGAGAAAAACTCTGAAAACTCTGCGACCGATAGAGGGTTAATAACCAGAATACGTAAGATCAGGAAACCCAACAACAAATGACCCAGTTGTTAAGACATGGGCAAAGGCGTTTTTCAAAAGAAATCCAAATGGCCAAGAGGCACACGGGGGCTGGCGCTATGGTGCAGCGGGTTAACACCCTGGCCTGCAGTGCCCACATCCCATATGGGCGCCGGTTCAAGTCCCGGCTGCTGCGCTTCCGATCCGGCTCTCTGCTATGACCTGGGACAGCAGTGGAAGATGGCTCAAGTCCTTGGGCCCCTGGAAGAAGCTCCTGGCTCCTGGCTTCGGATCAGCACAGCTCTGGCCATTGCAGCCATCTGGGGAGTGAACCAGCGGATGGAAGACCTCTCTGTAACTCTCTTTCAAATAAATAAAATAAATCTTTTTTAAAAAAAAAAAAGAGACACATGAAAAAACCCTCAGGATCACCAGCCACCAGGGAAATGCAAATCAGAACCCCAATGAGGCTTCACCCCACCTGAATAGAATGGCTCCCATACAGAAATCAACAAACAGATGCTGGTGAGGATGTGTGTGGGGGGGGGGGGTACCCTAGTCCACTGTTGGTGGGCATGCAAACTGCTAAAGCCACTATGGAAGACAGTATGGCGACAGCTCGGAAATCTGAATATGGACCGACCATTGACCCAGCCGTCCCACTCCTGGGAATTCACCCAAGGAAATGAAGTCAGCATAGGAGAGAGCTATCAGGGGCCGGCGCTGCGGCGCAGTGGGTAGAGCTGCCATCTGCAGAGCCGGCATCCCGTACAGAGCACACGGCCCACAGGGCACCCTCCCCCACCCAGCCCAACGAGCGCCCAGACTGGGATGCAGCCCATCCAGGTTTTGGCATCCAGGGGCTCGTGTGTGCCACGGTGGCCATAAGCACCCAGTTCCAGGGGTGCAGCGTTCGGCAAGCCCGTCCACCACAGTGCTGGCAGCTAAAGTGGGCACGAAGCCTTCCATCTGTTGCCGAGGAATGAGCTGGGCACCCCTGTGGGGCTCCAAGATCCTGAATCCTTACCGGGTTCCTGAAGATTCCACGTGCAGATTCTTGGAGGTCATCCTCATCGATCCATTCCCTAAAGCCGTCAGAAGAAACCCTGGCACCCAGAGGACCCCCATGCCAGTCCCCAGGCCCAGGGGGCGCCCGGGCTCACAGCTGCAGGCCGCCAGAGTCGTGGCCTGGGGAGGACCCCGGTTCCACCGCGTGCTGGTGGCTCTCGCGCGATTCGCTCCAGCCGCACCACTGCTGCTAGTCCAGTGGTGTTCGGTGCCCACGCCTGACCAACAGCTTCAGGCAATCAAACCTCTGTCCACTCCCAGATGCCAACACAGCAGAGCCCAGAGGGGCCCCTGTGTCGGGCGGGTTTTCAGCTCGGCCAGCACACAAGCATGAAAGAAAACCCAGTAGGTGGTGGGACTCCCTACAATGAGAGAGCTCTTCCCCATGAAGGAGCCAGAAGGAAACGGAAAGACCCCTGGGGGAGAAAACCCCCCAACACTCACCAGACAGAGAGCCGTCAGCCAAATCCCCCAACCCTTGCCGGACAGACAGCCGTCAGCCAAACCCCTCAACCCTCACCAGACAGACAGCCGTCAGCCAAACCCCCCAACCCTCACCAGACAGCCGTCAGCCAAACCGCACCGAACGCCCAAAACCTCCGCAGTAACAACACAAGTGCCTGACAAAAACCCGCCAAACCCCAGCGACACAGCGCCAGAGACGACAATGTTAACACAGGGGGAGCTGCTCAGCCCCTAAGCCTTCTGGGAATCACGCCGTAGAGTGACACCAGGGCCCTGTCACCTTTTAGAAGGGCCAAGCGCTGGGACTGGCTTGGCGCCCAGTGCTCTCGAAGACGTGGGGTCACCTGATCCGATCCCAAGCTCCCGTCCAGTCAATACCGCGACACCTGCAGGCCCGGTCCCCACCTCGCAGCCCACCCCGATTCCATGGCTTCCGGGGCACGAGGCACCCCAGGAAGAAGCCGCGATGCTCGCCCGTAGAAAGGCACGGGGAAATGCAAGTTCAACCCCAGCGTGTGGACACGGACCACACACAGAGCAGGAATGGGCAGTGTCCCGACCTTCGGGAGGGAGAGGGACAGGGAGAGGGAGAGGGAGAGGGAGAGGGAGAGGGAGAGGGAGAGGGAGAGGGAGAGGGAGAGGGAGAGGGAGAGGGAGAGGGAGAGGGAGAGGGAGAGAGGGAGAGGAGAGGGAGAGGGAGAGAGGGAGAGGGAGAGGGAGAGGGAGAGGGAGAGAGGGAGAGGGAGAGGGAGAGGGACAGGGAGAGGGAGGGGGAGAGGGACAGGGAGAGGGACGGGGAGAGGGACAGGGAGAGGGACGGGGAGAGGGACAGGGAGAGGGACAGGGACAGGGACAGGGAGAGGGACAGGGAGAGACATTCCCGAACTCGGCGGCGACACTTCCACCCTCTCCTGACCCCATCTGGGGCTGCTGCCCTGCGTGGCCCCCAGGAGAAACGCCTGCGGTGCTGAGACTGCGGGGACGCCCAGAGCAGCCGCGTGGCTCCAGCCCAGCACAGCTGTCGGGCACAGGAGGAGGCTCTGAGCGCCTCCCCAACACCGGGGTTTATTTTTAAACACACGTCAGCTTTCACCCGGGAATAAGGGAGCAGAGGAAAACACCTCCGTGCAGACGGACTGGCGGGGAAGCTGGCCCAACACGATCCGCAGTGCCCATTACACCAAGCTGACACCAATTGCAGACCGATTCTCCACCAGACCGGAAATGGTCGTTAGCAGAAGTCGGAACGCAGCGCCGTTGATAAAGGGGGCATTCACACCAGAAACTGCACGAAAGAAGGCGGCGTGATCCAGCCGACCCGCGTCGGTGCAAGGACGCGAGGACAAACAGTGTCTGCCCGTGCCATCAGCTGCCCCCGCCGGGGAGCTGCAATCCCTCCCGCCGTGCAGGTGCACGGAGCTCCTGCCGGGCTGTTCCCAGCATCGTCAGACGGAGGGCGGGCGGGGGACGGTGCTCGCCCCGCCGTGTCCGCAGCTCACCCTCCTTGCCAGGTGTTGATGAATTTGGGGAGATGTCTCCCAGGATCTCTTTGGCCAAGCTGGGAAAGGTGCCAAGAACACAAGAGTGGGTGTCGTCCCCCCTCCCCAGCTCTGAGTCCATCAAAGTGAGAGCCCTAACTCCCGTGTGGACCCGGACCGCAGGCACCCCGGGGTCCCACCGGGGGCGTGGAGGGAAACAGCAGCAGGCGGTTCCAAGCAGCCCGCCTCCCACCAGGCTTCCCACCCTTCTTCTCTCACTGTGGGCTCCTTCTCAAGGTGGAGGACTTGGGTTCCAGCCCCAGCCCTGCCAAACTTCTCAGTCTTTCTGAGCTTTTGTTTCTGCCTTGGTTGAAATAAATGGGGGGGGGGGTAATAGTCGCTTTACATTCACTCGTGGTTTTTAAAAATGTGTCGCGTGGTCGGTGTCGTGGCACAGCAGGTCAAGTGGTCACCCTGGATGCCAGCATCCGGGTGGAGTGCGCGGTTCATGTCCTGCTACTCCGCTTCCAATCCAGCTCCCTCCTAGTGCATCATGGGGGGAGGAAGATGATGGCTGGAGTCCTGGCTGCCCATGCTGGAGGTGGAGTTCCAGGCTCCTGGCTTCAGCCCGGCTCACCCCCGGCTGTTGCCAGCATTGAAGAGTGAACCAGAAAATCTCTCCCCATCTACCTTTCAAGTAAATAAATGAATACGTCATTTTTTACAAGATGTATTTATTTATTTGAGAGGCAGCGTTATGGACAGAGAGAGGGAGAGACAGAGAGAGAAGTCTTCCATCCTTCCTTCCTGGTTCACTGCCCAAATGGCTGCAACGGCTGGAGCTGGGCTGATTCGAAGCCAGGAGCCAGGAGCTTCTTCCCGGTCTCCCACGCGGGTGCAGGGGCCCGAGTGCTTGGGCCACCTTCCCCTGCTTTCCCGGCCACAGCAGGGGGCAGCCCACAGCGTTGGCCCCAGCACCCATGTCGTTGAAGCAGACAAGCCAGTGACTCTCAGGGATGGGTGGTCTCGCCCCAGACTCACCTGGCCAGATACCTGGGGTCTCCTTGCTGTGCCCACATTCCAGCTACACCCACCTGGCCAGGACGCCATCACCTGGCCCTCCCCTACCCCCACCACGGCGACGCCATCTTGGGCCACATGTCCAGGCAAATAACCACCATGAGACCACACAAACGTCACATCCCCACCAACCCAGCGGCCGTGGTCACTGCCAGCTCTCGTCACCACCATCAGCGGAAGAGCTCCCCACGCTCACCACACAGCACTGCACAGCCTGAGCGTCCCTAATGCAAACCCCCAGCACCCCAAAATCCAAACCAAGTGGAGATTTCCACTCCCGGGGGCGGCGCTGTGGCGTAGCCAGTAAAGCCGCCACCTGCAGTGCCCGCATCCCATATGACATGGGTTCAAGCCCCAGCTGCTCCTCTTCCCATCCAGCTCCCTTCTGTGGCCTGGGAAAGCAGTGGAAGATGACCCAGTGCTTGGGCCCCTGCACCCACGTGGAGGACCCAGAGGAAGCTCCTGGCTCCTGGCTTCAGATCAGCCCAGCTCTGGCCACTGTGGCCATCTGGGGAGTGAACCAGCAGATGGGAGACCTCTCTGTCTGTCTGTAACTCTGAACACTCAAATCAATTCATAAATCTTTGAATAGTGCCCATGCTGACCTCAGAGCACGGAGACCACGTGCTGTCACCTTGTGTGTGAGGTGCCCACGACGTCACTGCGACCTTGGACCCAGGTCCCAGCCCCATGCGTCTCGTTCTGTGATTGCAAAAACGCCAAGGCCAGCAGGCTGGCAAATCTGTGCAGGGTCGGCTTCAGGGCCCGGCTGGGGGAGCAGAGACCCTGGTGAGACTCCTGGGGACTGAGGTCTCTCCTGATCGTCGGCGCGTGCGGCTGTGGGATCTGTGCAGAGGCGCTCATCCCGGGCTTGTCCAAGAGGAGCCCCACCCCACTGCAGCCCCACTGCGTGCTCTCAGCCAACCCCACTGCAGCCCCGCTCTGTGCTCTCAGCCAACCCCACTGCAGCCCCACTGCGTGCTCTCGGCAGGGCCCCGTATCTGCTGCGCACCCACAGGTTCAGTCTGCAGGCCTGTGTTCTGGCCCCGTGGGCGGAGCCCTGTCCCCCTCAGCTCCTCACCCTCAGACTCCCCCCCCCCCCCGTCAGTCCTGTGACACAGATGAGATGGTCCCAAGGTCACCACCCGCCCTCCACCCCCAAACCAGAGCCCTGGGTGCAGACGCGCTGGACCTGCTCCTCCCCCCGCTGGTCCTGCTCCTCCCCCCACGCTTGTCCTGCTCCGCCCCCTCACTCCGAGCCATGGGCTCCAGGCCCCCAACTGCAGACACCAGCGAGCGCCCAACCCACAGCTCGGGGAGAGGCCAGGGGAGAGGCCAGGGGAGAGGCCGCTGAGGAGCTACTGCAACCGCGCCCACCCCGGCAGTCACGGAAGCTGCGAGAGCGCCGCCTCCCTCCCTCGCTCCCCCTCCCTCTCCCTCTCCCTCCCTCGCTCCCCCTCCCTCTCCTTCTCTCTCTCCCCCCCCTTCTCTCTCTGTCTCTCTCTCTGTCTCTCTCTCTCTCTCTCTCTCTCTCTTCCCCTCTCCCCCCGTGGTACCGCCTGCTGCCTCTGTGGGGTGGGTTGAACTGAGCGCCCCAAGACTCCAGCCGTGAGCCCCGACCCCCACGTCTCAGGACGGGCCTGGTTTGGAGATGGGGCCCTGGCAGCTGCGAGCCGAGAAGGCGAGTTTCCCTGCAGCAGGGCGGCCCCGACCCCACGTGGCAGGTGTCCCTGTGTGGCAGGGAAGGAGGTCATGTGACCCCAGAGGCGGGAACGGGCAGCGGGGAAGAGGCTCGGGGCGGGGTCTCCCTCACAGCCCCCACCAGGAGCCATGCTGGGGACACCTTGGACCTGCAGCCCCTGCTGCTGAGAGACGGGACCCACGGCCACGTGAGCATGTGGCACCGGCCACGGCCGCCCCGTGGAGGCCCTTGCTGGACTCCCCCGGGTGTTGTCACCGCTGTGGCCGACATGGCAAGGCTTTGTGGGGACGCCGTCGGGTCACCCAGGGCTGTCCTTCCCTGCCCTCCAGCTGCCCTCCGACTGCTCTTCCTGTCTGGTGGCAGAGGCCACGGCCCCGAGGGCTGTGGGGGCGGGGACAGGGCCGCCCTCGGGATCCCCCTCTTGACCCTGAACCCCTGCCCTCAGCATGCTCGAGAAGGTGCTGCTAGGAATCAGTCTGCAGCTCCATCACCACCCGCGTCACTGTTGCTGCCCCTCCCGGGCGTGGCTGGGCGGGCAGCACGGGCCACTTCCTGCCCTCGTTCTTCCTGCCTGTTTTTTAAAAAGATTTATTGTTTTATTTGAAAGTCAGAGTTATACAAAGAGAGGAGAGGCAGAGAGAGAGAGAGAGAGAGAGAGAGAGAGAGAGAGGTCTTCCATCCACTGATTCCCTCCCCAGTTGGCTGCAACGGTCAGAGCTGCACCGATCTGAAGCCAGGAGCTTCTTCCAGGTCTCCCACGTGGGTGCAGGGGCCCAAGGACTTGGACCATATTCTACTGCTTTCCCAGGCCATAGCTGAGAGATGGATCGGAAATGGAGCAGCCGGGACTCAAACCGGCGCCCATATGGGATGCCGGCACAGCAGACGGTGGCTTTACCCACTACGCCACAGCGCCTGGAACATGGCAGGAGCTCCCAGCGGCCGCAGGGCAGAGCAGAGCAGTGCGGAGCGGGCCACCCTTCCCCTCAGCGGGGGCGGGGCACCCAAGGTCACACCAAGGGCGAGGGCCCTGCACGCAGCGGTGCCAGGTGTCTGACAGTGCCACCCTGAGTGGGGGGCAGAGCAAGGGCACGGGAGGGACCTGTCACTCACCTGAGGGTCCCCTGTCGTCTCCTGCGTGTGAGAGGCGTTGCCATCCCGGGACCCAGCCCCGGCCGTGGGGGCCACCTGGGGAGTGAACCAGCAGGTGGAAGACCTCTCTCTCCCTCTCTCTCCCTCTCTCTCCCTCTCTCTCCCTCTCTCTCTCTCCCCCCCTCCCCCCCACCCATGCAACTCTGCCTTTCAAATAAATAAATCCTTTTTCTAATAAAAGTATATCATTTCAGCGACGCTCAGTCTCCACTGGGCACAAAGTTAGACGTGAGGGGTGGAGAGCACGGGGGGAGCCGGCCAAGTGCAGCCGGCTTAGAGAGACCCGCTCCCCGCGGCCGTGGGGGCTGAAACTCTGCCGCAAGGTAAACCAAGCGTCCGGCTGACTGGTCGTGTGCAGCGGACGTGCCTGATGCCCCCGAAGCGCACGCTGAGAAACGGTCAAAATAGCCACGCCGCGGCGCACGCCCCGAGTGCCAACGAGCCAAGGACTCCCATCCTCCGCTGTGCGGTGACGGGCGCGGCGTGGGACCCGGGCAGGAGTGTGTGTGCGGATCACTCAGACGGCCATGCCGCCCAGCCCGGGAATCCCCGCCCACCTGCACATCAGTCCATTTTTAGCGGCTACAGGAGAGAGGATTCTCAGCCCCCGGAAGCAGAGGAGGCCTGCAGGCCGTTGTTTGTTTCCACGGAAGTCGGGAAGCCCGGCCATGCGGGCAGGGACCCAGGGGATCTGGGTTAAGGAACAGCTGTAGCTGCAGGGAGCCACCGGGTGGGGCCGGTGGCAGGTGAGGCGCTTTGCCTCGGCTCACAGATCTGGAGGCCCCGCTGGGTCAGGCACCTGACGGGCGGTGGCCAGTGGACAGGGCACAGGGGGAGGCCGCCACAGCGAGGCAGGCGGCACGGAGACAGGGGGCACACGTCCGCCTTTATAAAGCCACGGAGATGCCGTCACCTCGGTGCAGAGCGCGCACCACGGCTGGAGCAAGCGTCCACCACTGCGCACTAGCCACTAATCCAGGAGCCATGGGCACGGGGTGTGGGGGACCGAGCCTGTCACACACAGCCGGGGTGGGGGGGAGCAGGTTCCTGCCACGGCCTGGGGCCCAGGGCCGCCATGGGCAGGAGGGAGGAGGCAGCCGGCAGGGGCTCAGCGAGGGCACAGCCAGCCCTGCCCAGAGAACACCCACGGGGATCAGACAGTGCACGGTGCAGTGGGAGGCGCAGAGTGGGTACTCTGCTGTCTTGGGAGCCAAGGCCGCCCACACAGGTCGCCACGGCTCCAGGGGCTGAGCCAGAGCCCCCCATGGAGCCAACGCCTCAGGCCACACCCCCATGGGGGCCACGGCCTGGCCTTCACCCCCTTCCTGTCCGTCATCACGGCAGTGGCAGTCAAGGGCGTGGCCTAACAGGTGCACCCAGTCTCACCTTGCACCAGGCACCTGGCAGGTGCGCACCACCCAGGGCGGGGGGGGGGGGGGGGGGACTCTGTGCACAGCGCTTTCTGTCCCTTAGAAAGCTCGTCTGTTTCTTGACCTAAAATCTCTGGGGGGCTTTGCCCTGAGTGAGAAAGGCTGAGCCAGACACTGACAGTGCCCTCCGCCCCAGCCCTGCCAGGGGCTCAGAGGGTGGTGGGATCACTCAGCACCCCTTGGGGGTCCTGCACCAACACGCTCCCCCTCCTGGCTCCCCACCTGCCGTGCCACGTCCCGGGGGCAGGACTGGCTTCAAGAGTGTGGGGAGGCCCCAGAGCGAGCACCTGTCCCAGGTGTCCACGCAACTCAAACCTCCACTATTGCCTCTGTCAGATGGCACCTTGTAGTGGTCACCCTCCATGATGGCATCCCCTCCCCCACTGCCCAGCCCCCTCCCCGCTCCATCTGTATCCTGAGCACCTGTCGCCGTTCAGTCAGAATGCACAGCACAGTGCCCCCCACCCACGTCTGCAGGGGCCTGGACCCGCAGTTGGTGCTGGCCCACACAGCCCGATAAACTCGCTCTGCGTCTGTCCCCACACGCGCGCACCTGGGGTAAAGTTTAATTTATAAATGAGGCACAGTGCGAAATTAACAATAACTAATAATGAAGCAGAACAATCGCCATCGCAGACTGTAATGAAAGATTCCATCACACTGCACAGGGTGGTGCACTATTAAATCTCAGGAATTGTTTATTCTGGAATTTTCCACTTAATTTCAGACCGTAATTGGCTGCAGGTAACCGAGGGGCTCCTGAGCCTACGGAGTCGTTCGCTACTGTCTTCGCCATCGGTGGTGGACAGGGCCTCCCGGGCTGCAGAGTCTGCGGTGCCCGGCACGGTCGGGGCCTGGCGAGTGCTCGCTCGGTGGGGTGGCCGGGGCTCACGGACACACGCAGGTCAGTGCCCGTGTGGCTATGGCTTTTTTTTAAAGATTTATGTATTTATTTGAAAGTCAGAGTTACACAGAGAGAGAAAGAGAGAAAGAGAGAGAGAGAGAGAGGTCTTCCATCCGCTGGTTCACTCCCCAATTGGCTGCAACAGCTGGAGCTGTGCCAATCTGAAGCCAGGAGCCAGGAGCTTCTTCCGGGTCTCCCACGTGGGTGCAGGGGCCCAAGCACTTGGGCCATCTTCCACTGCTTTCCCAGGCCACAGCACAGAACTTGATCGGAAGTGGAGCAGCCGGGACTGGACTGGCACCCACATGGGATGCCAGCACTGCAGGCGGCAGCTTTACCCGTTACGCCACAGCGCCGGCCCCATGGTTACAGCTTGGACAGCACCTGCTGTCCACGGCCACTTCCTTCTCTGCCGTCTTCGGCTTCCCTTGCTCTGAGGACAGAGGAGATGGGAAGAAGGGCCGACGGCCCTGCGGTGGGCATGCGGCACCCACAAAGTCCTCCGGGGAGCTGTGGGCTTTGCGCTCTGACCAAGGCTTGATCATCTGCAGCATCCGCGGGAACATTAGTCGAGGCCACTGTGCTGATTGGGAGGACGGTCCCCAGAGCCAGCGTGCGGTGCGGACAGTGACGCACGGAGAGATGTGGCCGGGCAGCCTCAAGGACAGAGGAGCCGTGGGAAGTCACGGCTCTGCAGCACGGCGCTCCCGCAGGCCCTGAGGACGCCAAGAGCCAGACATTCAAAGACGTGGAGGGGGCTGGTGCCGTGGCTCATTAGGCTAATCCTCCACCTGAGGCGCCTGCATCCTGTATGGGCACAGGGTTCTAGTCCCCGCTGCTCCTCTTCCAGTCCAGCTCTCTGCTGTGGCCCAGGAAGGCAGTGGAGGATGGCCCAAGTGCTTGGGCCCTGCACCCACATGGGAGACCAGGAGGAAGCACCTGGCTCCTGGCTTTGGACTGGCACATCGTGCCCGCCATAGCGGCCATCTGGGGAGTGAACCAACGGAAGGAAGACCTTTCTCTCTGTTTCTCTCTCTCAATGTCTGTAACTCCACCTCTCAAATAAATAAATAAATAAAATCTTTTTTAAAAATAAAAATAAATAAAAAAAGAAAGAAAGATATGGAGGACACAACCGGGCTGTGACGAGGCCCCAGGCCCTCGGGCCCTCAGGAGGCCCCTGTGCCCGGCTCAGAGGCGGACAGACCCCAGGGTTGCTGCCTTGGGCTGTGACTGGGGCAAGAGCAGCGGGTGGGGGCTCGGAGGCGTCCACCTGCCTGGCCCCGCCCCTTGACAATCAAGTCTCTTTTCTGTTCTGCCTCCATCTCTCTGTCGGCCGCTGTGCTGCACAGCCGGAGCCCATGCCAACGCAATGTGACACTTCTGAAGTGCACACAGGCACGGTTTCTATTTATATTCTTAAAGTCTCTTTATCTGAAAGGCAGAGCTACAGAGAGAGGGGGAGGGGCAGAGAGAGAGAGAGAAAATCCTTCATCCACTGGTTCACTCCCCACCTGACCACTATGGCTGGGGCTGGGCCAGGCTGAGGCCAGGAGCTTCATCCGGGTCTCCCACGTGAGCAGCAGGGCCCCAGCACTTGGGCCATCTTCCGCTGCTTTTCCCAAGCACATCAGCAGGGAGCTGGATCGGAAGTGGAGCAGCCGGGACTTGAACAGGCGCCCGTGTGGGATGCCGGCATTGCAGGCAGTGGCTAACCTGCCGTGCCACAGCGCTGGCCACGAGACCCCGTATGTTGTCTATGTTGCTGTACAACAGTGACTACAAGGCCACTGTGCAGGGAACGCCGGTCACTCCCCGTCTCCAGCTCGGACCGTAGCCTCTGCCTGTCGGGGTCAGCCGGGCCTCCAGAGGTCACGACTGCGTCACCTGGGGCCGCGGACGGGGCAGGAGCCACCACGGCTTCACCTCCCACAGCACGACCGAACCCCACTCGCAGAGGGTCTCTTCATGGGCACAAGCTGCTGGGGGGGAGCCCCAGCCTGCATCACGTGGCCCCATCCTAAGGAAGGGCCTGGCCCTGGCCCAGGAGTGCGGCAAGGGCGGGGCTGCAGGCTGGGCCTCCACTGGGAGCGTCCTCCATGGCAGAGCTGCCGGCTCCAGGCGGAGTCTGGGAGGGCGGGGGTGACCGCCGCTGTGCCCCCCCACCCCGAGTTCCGTTTCCATGCTGAGGCTTAGCCAACCACGCCCCAGCGCCGGCCCCTTCGTTCCATTTTCCCATGAATCATGACGCGTTCACGTGTCTTGCGCATGAGCTCCGTGTCAGACGCGCGGTTTGCCTCTATTCCCCGCAAGCCACGGCCCCTCCTCTCTGGTTTCCCGCTGCTGCGCAGAAGCTTCTGTGTGTCGTCCAGAACTATCGGTGCGACACCAAAAAAAATCAACACCCAGACCTAAACCAGGAGCTTCCTCCTACGTTTCTGCCGGGAGGGTTCTGGTCTCGTCTTTAGCCCACACTGGTTGGCTTCGTGTGGCCCGTGGAGGACCAGTGTCCATCCTTCACTGTCCCAGCGCCGTCCACTGCCACCGCCCTTTCTCCCCGAGCGGCTTATTTTCGGCGTGGTTCTTGAACGTCAGCCTGGCGCGCTCGCTTGGGTTTATTCCTGGGCTCTCCGTCTGCTTCCACTGGTGTAGAAAACTGGAAGTGGCCCACGGTGGTCGGCGTCACCAACGGTCAGGAAACTGCCAGTGAAGCCACCACGAGGTGTCCGCGCTCCAACGCGGCAAGGGACGCGCAGAGCGGGCCGGGGGTGGGGAGGGAGCTGGTGGGAACGCACGGGGCACGGCCACTGCGGAACCAGCGCCAGCCTCCTCAAAGAGCCAAACCGGGAGCTCCACGCGAGCCAGCAGTCCCTCTGCCGAGTCACATCCTCCACTCCCACACGCACTGCGGCCCGGCTCCCAGGAGCCACGGGAGGGAGCAAACTGAGCGCCCACGAAGCATGAGGGCTGCGGAGCTGTGGGGGCAGGGCTGGTGCTACGGCGCCAACGATGAAGCCTCTGCCTGTGACGCCGGCATCGCATGTGGGGTTCAAGACCCGGCCGCTCCACTTCCCATCCAGCTCTCTGCTAATGCGCCTGGGAGAGCAGCGGAGCATGGCCCGCATGCTTGGGTTTCTGCACCCATGTGGGAGACCTGGAAGAGGCTCCTGGCTCCTGGCTTTGGCCTGGCCCAGCCCCAGCCATCTCGACCATTAAGGGAGTGAAGCAGCAGATGGAAGATTCTCTCTCTCTCTCTCTCTCTCTCTCTCTCTCTCTCTCTCTCTCTCCACTGCCCCCGCCTCGTCTCTCCTTTTCCCCCTCCTCCTCCCCCTCCCCCTCCTCTCTTGGCAACTCTGACTTTCAAAATAAAAAAATAATTGTGGTGCATCTAATAATTGTGGTGGAATATTATTAAGCCTTTAAAAGGACTTCCAGCAACATGGATGTACCTGGGAGAAGTGTGCTCAGTAAAATAAACCAGGAAAGAAAAAGCGTCGAAAAGGAAGTTTGAGCTCACGTTTATCCAGAATCTTAGCAAAAGCAGTGGAGGGCGGAGGCAGAGGGCAGAGTGGGGTCAGGGCAGCAGAGGAGGGGGTGGCAGTGGCGGGGGCAGGGCGATCACGGGCGGTGGAGGAGGGGGTGGGGGCGGGGTAGGGCGGGGCGATCACGGGGGCAGGGGGACTGAGGAGGGGTGGCAGTGACAGGGAGGCGGGGTGGTCACGGGGGCAGGGGTGGAGGAGGGATGGCAGTGGCGGGGAAGGCCACCCTCCCGCAGCTCTGTGGGCTGAGCCGGTCTCCAGGGCGCCACGCGAGTCGAACGCCCCCACGCGATTGGACTCTCGAATCCCATGAAGATCTGCTGCGATTGTGGATTCCCAGCCGGGGACCACGGAGAGTGAGGCTTGTATCGATTTGTTAAGTATAGCAATCATTTCACCACGTAGCTCGAAATACTGGGTTTACAACTTAAAAACCACAGGAAAAAGCAAAAAATAAAATTTAAAGGCGTGTTTTTAAGAAAAATGTCCCTCACGTGGAGCAGGGGCTCCGGGTGACAGGAGACATGTCAGCGAGGCTCGGGGCTGTAACAGGTGCACCCTCTGCTGGGGGCTGTCACAGGTGCACCCTCTGCTGGGGGCTGTAACAGGTGCACCCTGTGCTGGGGGCTGTCACAGGTGCACCCTCTGCTGGGGGCTGTCACAGGTGCACCCTGTGCTGGGGGCTGTAACAGGTGCACCCTCTGCTGGGGGCTGTCACAGGTGCACCCTCTGCTGGGGGCTGTCACAGGTGCACCCTCTGCTGGGGGCTGTAACAGGTGCACCCTGTGCTGGGGGCTGTCACAGGTGCACCCTGTGCTGGGGGCTGTCACAGGTGCACCCTCTGCTGGGGGCTGTCACAGGTGCACCCTCTGCTGGGGGCTGTAACAGGTGCACCCTGTGCTGGGGGCTGTCACAGGTGCACCCTCTGCTGGGGGCTGTAACAGGTGCACCCTCTGCTGGGAGTGCCACAGCAGGGGGCTGCGCACGCGCCGGGGAGAGCACACGGGGAGTCCTGCTCCTCTGCTTGGTTTTACTCTGGGACTAGAACAGCTCTAAAACGAAGCCTGTTTTTGTAAATGGGCAAAGCGTCCACCAGCAGCTCCTGCAAAGACAGGGACGAGACGCCGGCATTGTCGGTCAGCAGGGGTCACCAGGAGGTCCCGCCTGACCGCCGCCCCGAGGTCTGCCATTCAGCAGGGTGGGCGGTGGGCTCCAGGCAGCGGCAGCCCCTGCAGGGGATCCGTGGAGCCTGGCGGGGTGTGGAATGACCCCGTGGACCCCTCTGCCCCAAGGCCGGGCAGCTGACCCTGCCGGACACGGACCCCAGGAGCCGGACCCGCTTCTGATGTTTGCAGCTGGTGGCCAGGGGCACCTGTCCCCTGCCGGGGCTGGGGGCTGATACACACACACCGGGGACCCAGGCCCGTCCTGGCTGTCAGCACTCGTCATAGCTGCACTCAGCTCCCGCCCCCAGTGACCTGAGACGTCATTTGCTGCCCCGAGTCCCCAGCTGCCAGTTAGAGGCTGGCAGTGCCAAGGAGTCTTGCACACCGGAGCTGTGCACTCGCAGGTCACTTCCGGAAGATTCCGTCGCTGGTGACTCCTGGAAGCTCCCTGCTAGGATGTCAGTGCGGCTTTCACAGCCACACACCGAGGCTCAGAGCCACCATGGCCTCCCTGCCAGGCCCACGCTGCCCTGCCGGCCACGACCCCAAGGCCCAGCTCTGCAGGGAGCGAGGTGTTGGCTGGACCCAGCCCAGCCCAGCCCAGCCCTCGTCCGCCACTCACACGGCTGTTTCTCTGCTCGTCAAAAGCCCAGGATTATCTGCAACTGGTCTGGGCAGCCCCTGAGCTGGGCGACGTGGGGACGACTGGAAGACAGGGCCGGGGGACCGAGGCAGGGCACACCTGCGGCACATATGCCTGATGCACGTTCCCCATCAGCTCCGATCGCCCAGATGGAACAGCAAAGCCGCGCCATGTCTGAGGACTTGAGGACCACGTCCCCTGGCCCCGTCTGCTGTCTGCCATCATCTGTGTCTCCAGGTGTCGGCCGGGGGCTTCACCTTGGCCTTGCAGCCTCCAGGGCCCGAGGAACAAACGGGACTCCTCGTAAGTCCTCGGTCAGCCGTGTTCCAGCAGCGCGAAGGGACCCGGACAGGAACCGGGCAGCGGCGCCAGGGCAGGAGGACGAGCTCCACGTCCAGGCGAGAAGGTTTGGGAGAAGGGACCCGGTGACAGCACGGGGTGGGGCCGGCGACGGCACGGGGCAGGGCGGGCACAGGGCGCGGGGCAGGGCCAGCGATGGCACAGGGCGGGGCGGGCACAGGGTGGTGGGCTGCAGAGGGTGAGGAAGGTGGGCCGTGGCGCTTGCACAGGCTGAGGTTTGTGATCTGCTGGCCATCCGGGCTGGCACACAGGAGACACCAGGTCCTCCAACCCCGTCCGCTGTCCCATCCCTCCCAGTCCTGCGCGTGCAGCCGCAGGGAGGTGACGGTGTCCAGTGACACCAGTGCTGGCTGACGTGGATGCGTGGCTCTGAGGAGGCTCCTTAGACAGAGTAGGCCTCCAGCAGCGCCCACACCCTCATCGCCAGCACCAAGCAGTCAGACAGGGCCCCGTCCCTGCCCCTCCTGGCCGAGGGGGGCTGGAGACCTGCGGCACCTGGCCAGACCTCTCTGGGCACCGAAGCCCTCCTGGCGTGGGGCGGTCTGTGCTGAACCAGAGAGATACTGCCGAGTCCCACACCGAATCGCACGCCAAGGAAAGCGTGTACCACACCACAGAGCCAACACTGTCCAGGGGAAGGGGTCGGGGGAGATTCCATACCGGCTCCTCCCGCCCTGTCCCCTCTTGCTGCTGGTGTGGTGAGGGGAAGAGCAGCAAGAGGGGGCAGGTGGGGGCGGATGAGCACAGGCCAGGTCAGCTGACCACAGGTGAGCACCGGTGGGGGCAGGTGGGGCCTTCAGCATTCCCCCCACAGCTCCCCCACTTTGAGGCGACATCACCCTCTCCACTCCTTCCTCTGGGAGTCTTCCTCCTCCTTTGCCTTCTCGCCCACCGAGTTCTGTCCTTGCATCTCTGTGAAAGGAGAGCTTGAGCCCCGAGTCCGCCCTGCCTGGCAGAGGCCCTGGGGGCACAAAGCCCTGCCGGAAGCCCCTGTTTAGGGGTGGCAGCCCCGCCCTTGCCATCACAGCAGCCTCGGTGGGGGATGAGGAGCGCGCGCTGCGGGACACGTCTTACAGCTTTGTTTTAGACCAGACGACCTGCTCTCTGCGCGTCCTCCCTCATTCTCTGTAATTCGCTGGGTGAGATTCGCTGTAACCTTGGCAAGGATCCCAGGGAGCGGCACGTGGGGGAACCACAGGGATTCTTCCAGCCCCCGGCTCAGCAGCACCCTCAAACGCCTGGGACAGGGCTCAGGGGTCACGGGCACCTAGGGTGGAAACCAGAGACAGTCCTCCTCTCCCTCCCCCTCCCCCACCTTCCTCTTCCTCCTGGGGGGGGACTCTGTGGGGGAGACAGTGAATCCCAGGTGGTGACCCCGCCCCCGCCCCACCTCGCGCACAGGAGAGCAGAGGTCCTAGAGTCAAACCCGAACCCAAAGAGGGAAACTCCCGGAATCGGGCTCAAGCGCTCCAGTGGCGGCCCCGTGTCTTTGCAGACATCACTTGCTTGTTGGGTTGGGGACCACGTTGCCGGTATAAACCTGGACCCCACATTCACAGCGGCACAGACTTGGGGTTCCCACACTCCCATCAGTCCTTGGACCCCACAGTTGACCTGGCACCGCGGGGCTCCTGAGGGGTCCTGGGCTGGTGGACGGAAGGAAAATGCCAGAAACACTGGCCGATGGTTAACAGAGGTCACAGCCGCCTGGGCTGTGCCCACCCTGCTGTCGGGCAGCCCCTGGCCAGGCTCGCTCCAGGGTCTTGCCTCTGCACGAGAAGGGATCGGAAGAGACACAGGTAAAGGTGAGCAGGGAAGAGAGATTCCGGCCGGTGCAAGGAGGAGGTGCACACCCAGGAAGGGGCTCATGGTGGGGGGGAGGGGCTGGACAGTACAGGGTAGGGGGTGTCTGGGTGAGGAGCAGGTGCACACCCAGGAAGGGGCTCACGTGGGCGGGGGCTGGACAGGACGGGGGAGGGGGGTCTGGGTAAGGAGCAGGTGCACACCCAGGAAGGGGCTCACGGGGGCGGGGGCTGGACAGGACAGGGGAGGGGGGTCTGGGTAAGGAGCAGGTGCACACCCAGGAAGGGGCTCACGGGGGCGGGGGCTGGACAGGACAGGGGAGGGGGGTCTGGGTGAGGAGCAGGTGCACACCCAGGAAGGGGCTCACGGGGGCGGGGGCTGGACAGGACGGGGGAGGGGGGTCTGGGTAAGGAGCAGGTGCACACCCAGGAAGGGGCTCACGGGGGCGGGGGCTGGACAGGACAGGGGAGGGGGGTCTGGGTAAGGAGCAGGTGCACACCCAGGAAGGGGCTCATGGTGGGGGGGAGGGGCTGGACAGGACAGGGGAGGGGGGGTCTGGGTGAGGAGCAGGTGCACACCCAGGAAGGGGCTCACAGGGGGGAAGGGGCCCTGGACAGGACAGGGGAGGGGGGGTCTGGGTGAGGAGCAGGTGCACACCCAGGAAGGGGCTCACGTGGGCGGGGGCTGGACAGGACAGGGGAGGGGGTGTCTGGGTGAGGAGCAGGTGCACACCCAGGAAGGGGCTCACGGGGGCGGGGGCTGGACAGGACAGGGGAGGGGGGGTCTGGGTGAGGAGCAGGTGCACACCCAGGAAGGGGCTCACAGGGGGGAAGGGGCCCTGGACAGGACAGGGGAGGGGGGGTCTGGGTGAGGAGCAGGTGCACACCCAGGAAGGGGCTCACGTGGGCGGGGGCTGGACAGGACGGGGGAGGGGGGTCTGGGTAAGGAGCAGGTGCACACCCAGGAAGGGGCTCACGGGGGCGGGGGCTGGACAGGACAGGGGAGGGGGGTCTGGGTAAGGAGCAGGTGCACACCCAGGAAGGGGCTCACGGGGGCGGGGGCTGGACAGGACAGGGGAGGGGGGTCTGGGTGAGGAGCAGGTGCACACCCAGGAAGGGGCTCACGGGGGCGGGGGCTGGACAGGACAGGGGAGGGGGGTCTGGGTGAGGAGCAGGTGCACACCCAGGAAGGGGCTCACGGGGGCGGGGGCTGGACAGGACAGGGGAGGGGGGGTCTGGGTGAGGAGCAGGTGCACACCCAGGAAGGGGCTCACGGGGGCGGGGGCTGGACAGGACAGGGGAGGGGGGGTCTGGGTGAGGAGCAGGTGCACACCCAGGAAGGGGCTCACAGGGGGGAAGGGGCCCTGGACAGGACAGGGGAGGGGGGGTCTGGGTGAGGAGCAGGTGCACACCCAGGAAGGGGCTCACGGGGGCAGGGGCTGGACAGGACCTGAGAGGAAAGTGAGGGGGCTGATTATTGTTCAAAGTGGGGATTTGGGGCAGGTCCTCAGATCACCCACTTCTTTGCCCTTGTCTTAGATATCAGGGGTGTCATGTAGCCAAGTGCATTATGGGAGCAGGGGTGTCGGCGAGCCTCATTATAATAACGTCACAAGGACCTGAGGGTCGTCCCAGGGACACAGCGCACAGCCGTATTGGAGGTCTCTGGGTCTAAGCTCCAACGAAGTTACGACAAAGGGAGGGAGCAATTCTCTGCTCCACGGGGTGGGGCAGTGGGTGGGGCAGGGGAGGGGTGTGGGTGGTGCCTGTGTCTGTGTGTGTGTATGTGTGTGTATCTGTATCTGTCTCTGTGTGTGTGCCTGTGTGTCTGTGTGTGTGTTTGTGTGTGTCCCTGTGCGTGTTTGTGTGTGAGTCTGTGTGTGTCTGTGTGTGTATATTTTATATATATGTATCTGTGTGTATATATATATACACATCTGTGTCTCTCTGCATGTGTCTGTGTGTATCTGTGTTTGTGTCTCTGTGTTTCTGTGTGTATAGACATCTGTGTGTCTCTGTATATGTGTGCATGTGTATATACACATCTGTGTGTGTCTCTGTGTATATCGGTGTGTGTCTCTGTATCTCTGTGTGTGTCCACACATCTGTGTGTCTCTGTGTGTATCTGTGTATCTGTGTGTGTGCCTGTGTGTGTACACACATCTGTGTGACTCTGCATGTATCTGTGTGTACTTGTGTTTCTGTGTGTACACACATCTGTATCTCTGCATGTGTCTGTGTGTCTCTGTGTGTATTTGTGAGTGCGTGTGTCTCTGCTTGGGTCGGTGTGTATCTGTGTATCTCTGTATTGCTGTGTGTGTCTGTGTGTGTTTGTGTATATATATGTGTGTAGGTGTCTCTGTGTCTTGTGTGTGTGTGTGTGTATACACATCTGTGTCTGTCTCTCTGCATGTTTCTGTGTGTATTTGTGTGTCTCTGTATCTCCGTGTGTGTCTATGTATCTGTGTGTGCATGTGTCTCTGCGTGTATCTGTGTGTGTGTCTCTGTGTGTACACACATCTGTGTCTATGTATGTATCTGTGTGTATATATATGTGTGTGTATCTCGTGTGTGTGTGTGTATATATACATCTGTGTCTGCCTCTCTGCATGTTTCTGTGTGTATTTGTGTGTCTCTGTATCTCCGTGTGTGTCTATGTATCTGTGTGTGCATGTGTCTCTGCGTGTATCTGTGTGTGTGTCTCTGTGTGTACACACATCTGTGTCTATGTATGTATCTGTGTGTATATATATGTGTGTGTATCTCGTGTGTGTGTGTGTATATATATATCTGTGTCTGCCTCTCTGCCTATGTCTGTGTGTATCTGTGTGTGTCTTTGTGTGTGTGTCTCGTGTGTGTGTGTGTATACACACACACACATCTGTGTCTGCCGCTCTGCGTGTGTCGTGTTGCAGGCTCGTTCTATTCTCCTGGAATTCCAGGCCGTTTGGCAGCAGAAGCTCCGGGCTGTCTCTCGGCTCTGCGCCCGGGAGTCGGACGTTGGGCTGCGAGGTTCTGACGGCTTTCACGGAGCCGGTGCGTTTTCCAATTATAGAAAACAGTGTGTTCTCCTCCTGTCGGGAGAACGTGAAACCCTGCGGTGGAGAACGGGGCTCCCTGAAACAAAGCCTCGGAGACTCAACCCCTGGCCACCCCGGGCGAGGAGCCTGGCCCGAGGGAACAGCAGCCAGGGGTGGTGGACCCCGGCGGCTCGGCAGGGCTGCGGCTGGTTACACCTGCCGGCCAGGGGCACCACGTCCCACCACGTCTGCGGACCCCTCCCAGCCCTTGAGAACACAGCAGGGAGCTCTGGACAAGCAGGAGAGAGCGGTACACGCGTCAGGGACCCTCCCAGCCGCAGCCCCGGAGCATCAGACTCAGCCCCGACCTCGGGAACGGGCCGGCCGGCGCGGGCTTCCCAACTCGCTGGTGGCTCCTCCGAGGGCCTTGGGGACTTCGCTTCTGAGTGGCAAAACTATTAGCAAGACGGCTGAGTCCCACTGAAGTAGGCGTTTCCCTCTGAATGTGCTGGTAACGAGAGCTGGTAACAGCACGGAACCGTAAACGGCGACAGCACAGCCTTGTGATGTAACCCCGGTGTCTGTCTGGGGGAAGCATTGCTCATGCTGACGCTGAATGGCAGCCGTCCTGGTCCTTTCACCCGGCCGGGGCTCACGAGGAGATAAAGGAGATCATGGTTATTACAGTGACTTCATAATGAGGGGGAGGGGATGCACCGTGGCCTCCTCGTCTTCCTGGGGTTGATCCCTGAAGGGAAGCTAGCGGGATCCAATGAGGACATCAAGACAGGCATTAGGGACACGCTGGCGCCAGCCCGGGGGCAGTTGTAGGGCCAGCCCAGGGCGCTGGGGCCAGAGACAGATGTAGGGCCAGCCCAGGGTGATGAGTTGTGGGGGGCCGCTGTAGGGCCAGCCCAGGGTATAGGTTGTGAGGCATCCTTGGCCCAGCCACAGACCCCATATCCTGTGTTCTCATGGCCAAGCCCATCTCCCGGCCTGGGGTCTCTGCTCACCAATCCGTGAACCTGGCTGAAAATCTCTGGCCTGCCAGCTCTCACTTCTGGCCGTGGCTCCCCGAATAAGCAGCGTCCACAGAGCCACAGACTCCAGGGGTGACTCAGCCGCGAGCTGGAAGCAGCTCCCCGACCGGCAGGCCCCGGGCCGCCACCCTCCTCCCAGGACGTCTCACGCCTGGGTTTGAGACCTTGGCCGAGTCCAGCCTTGAACCCGGACTCCTCGGTGTGAGGGGCATGAGGCCGCCCTGGGCTCCCACCCCTCGTCTGTAAGATTAGGGCGACAGCCCGCGGGTGCCTCCCGCAGCATCCCCACGTCTCCTGAGAGGGACTTTTACACCTTTTTCCCTAAAATAAAAATAGGAACAGAAGACACCAGCTCTTACGTATTTTTTTAAAGTTTTGTTTGTTTTTATTTGGAGGACGGAGCGAGAGTGAGAATGAGCACAGGGAGAGACAGAAGGGAGGAGACCGTCCACCCGCTGGCCCCCTCCCCACACGCACCCGACTGGGGCGGGGCCTGGCCAAAGCCCGGAGCCGAGAACCCCATCTGGGCTCCCTCGTGGGTGGCGGGCAGCGCTTGGGTCAGCACCTGCCGCCTCCAGGGTGCACGCGCCGGCAGCCGGCAAACCTCGGCCAACCTCCCTGAGCTGCTGCGAGCCAGACAATGCATCCTGGGAATCGTGGGGGGGGAGGGGGAGAGGGCGGGGAGAGGGGGAGGGGGAGGAGGAGGAGGAAGGAGAGGAGGTAATGACGATGGTGGGGGGTAACGCTGATGATGACAATGGTGGTGGTGATGGTGATGGTGGTGATGGTGATGATTATGATGGAGATGATGGTGATGGTGATGGTGATGGTGATGATTATGATGGAGATGATGGTGATGGTGATGGTGATGGTGGTGATGGTGATGATTATGATGGAGATGATGGTGATGGTAATGGTGGTGATGTTGATGATTATGAAGGAGATGATGGTGATGGTGATGATTATGATGGAGATGATGGTGATGGTGGTGATGGTGATGATTATGATGGAGGTGATGGTGATGGTGATGGTGGTGATGGTGATGGTGATGATGGAGATGATGGTGATGGTGGTGATGGTGATGATTATGAAGGAGATGATGGTGATGGTGATGATTATGATGGAGATGATGGTGATGGTGGTGATGGTGATGATTATGATGGAGATGATGGTGATGGTGATGGTGGTGATGTTGATGATTATGATGGAGATGATGGTGATGGTAATGGTGGTTATGTTGATGATTATGAAGGAGATGATGGTGATGGTGATGGTGATGATGGAGATGATGGTGATGGTGGTGATGGTGACGATTATGATGGAGATGATGGTGATGGTGATGGTGGTGATGTTGATGATTATGATGGAGATGATGGTGATGGTGATGATGGTGATGATTATGATGGAGATGATGGTGATGGTGGTGATGGTGATGATTATGATGGAGATGATGGTGATGGTGGTGATGGTGATGGTGATGATGGAGATGATGGTGATGGTGGTGATGTTGATGATTATGATGGAGATGATGGTGATGGTGATGGTGGTGATGGTGATGATTATGATGGAGATGATGGTGATGGTGATGGTGGTGATGTTGATGATTATGATGGAGATGATGGTGATGGTAATGGTGGTTATGTTGATGATTATGAAGGAGATGATGGTGATGGTGATGATTATGATGGAGATGATGGTGATGGTGGTGATGGTGATGATTATGATGGAGATGATGGTGATGGTGATGGTGGTGATGTTGATGATTATGATGGAGATGATGGTGATGGTGATGATGGTGATGATTATGATGGAGATGATGGTGATGGTGGTGATGGTGATGATTATGATGGAGATGATGGTGATGGTGGTGATGGTGATGGTGATGATGGAGATGATGGTGATGGTGGTGATGGTGATGGTGATGATGGAGATGATGGTGATGGTGGTGATGGTGATGATTATGAAGGAGATGATGGTGATGGTGATGATTATGATGGAGATGATGGTGATGGTGGTGATGGTGATGATTATGATGGAGATGATGGTGATGGTGATGGTGGTGATGTTGATGATTATGATGGAGATGATGGTGATGGTGATGGTGGTGATGGTGATGATTATGATGGAGATGATGGTGATGGTGATGGTGGTGATGTTGATGATTATGATGGAGATGATGGTGATGGTGATGGTGATGGTGGTGATGGTGATGATTATGATGGAGATGATGGTGATGGTGGTGATGGTGATGATTATGATGGAGATGATGGTGATGGTGATGGTGGTGATGTTGATGATTATGATGGAGATGATGGTGATGGTGATGATGGTGATGATTATGATGGAGATGATGGTGATGGTGGTGATGGTGATGATTATGATGGAGATGATGGTGATGGTGGTGATGGTGATGGTGATGATGGAGATGATGGTGATGGTGGTGATGGTGACGATTATGATGGAGATGATGGTGATGGTGATGGTGGTGATGTTGATGATTATGATGGAGATGATGGTGATGGTGATGGTGATGGTGGTGATGGTGATGATTATGATGGAGGTGATGGTGATGGTGATGGTGGTGATGGTGATGATTATGATGGAGATGATGGTGATGATGATGATGGTGATGATTATGATGGAGATGATGGTGATGGTGATGGTGGTGATGTTGATGATTATGATGGAGGTGATGGTGATGGTGGTGATGGTGATGATTATGATGGAGATGATGGTGATGGTGATGGTGGTGATGGTGATGGTGATGATGGAGATGATGGTGATGGTGGTGATGGTGATGATTATGAAGGAGATGATGGTGATGGTGATGATTATGATGGAGATGATGGTGATGGTGGTGATGGTGATGATTATGATGGAGATGATGGTGATGGTGATGGTGGTGATGTTGATGATTATGATGGAGATGATGGTGATGGTGATGGTGGTGATGGTGATGATTATGATGGAGATGATGGTGATGGTGATGGTGGTGATGTTGATGATTATGATGGAGATGATGGTGATGGTAATGGTGGTTATGTTGATGATTATGAAGGAGATGATGGTGATGGTGATGGTGATGATGGAGATGATGGTGATGGTGGTGATGGTGACGATTATGATGGAGATGATGGTGATGGTGATGGTGGTGATGTTGATGATTATGATGGAGATGATGGTGATGGTGATGATGGTGATGATTATGATGGAGATGATGGTGATGGTGGTGATGGTGATGATTATGATGGAGATGATGGTGATGGTGGTGATGGTGATGGTGATGATGGAGATGATGGTGATGGTGGTGATGTTGATGATTATGATGGAGATGATGGTGATGGTGATGGTGGTGATGGTGATGATTATGATGGAGATGATGGTGATGGTGATGGTGGTGATGTTGATGATTATGATGGAGATGATGGTGATGGTAATGGTGGTTATGTTGATGATTATGAAGGAGATGATGGTGATGGTGATGATTATGATGGAGATGATGGTGATGGTGGTGATGGTGATGATTATGATGGAGATGATGGTGATGGTGATGGTGGTGATGTTGATGATTATGATGGAGATGATGGTGATGGTGATGATGGTGATGATTATGATGGAGATGATGGTGATGGTGGTGATGGTGATGATTATGATGGAGATGATGGTGATGGTGGTGATGGTGATGGTGATGATGGAGATGATGGTGATGGTGGTGATGGTGATGATTATGATGGAGATGATGGTAATGGTGGTGATGGTGATGATTATGATGGAGATGATGGTGATGGTGGTGATGGTGATGATTATGATGGAGATGATGGTGATGGTGGTGATGGTGATGATTATGATGGAGATGATGGTGATGGTGGTGATGGTGATGATTATGATGGAGATGATGGTGATGGTGATGGTGGTGATGGTGATGATTATGATGGAGATGATGGTGATGGTGATGGTGGTGATGTTGATGATTATGATGGAGATGATTGTGATGGTGATGGTGATGGTGGTGATGTTGATGATTATGATGGAGATGATGGTGATGGTGATGGTGATGGTGGTGATGTTGATGATTATGATGGAGATGATGGTGATGGTGATGATGGTGATGGTGATGATTATGATGGAGATGATGGTGATGGTGATGATTATGATGGAGATGATGGTGATGGTGGTGATTATGATGGAGATGATGGTGATGGTGGTGATGGTGATGGTGATGATGGAGATGATGGTGATGGTGGTGATGGTGATGATTATGATGGAGATGATGGTGATGGTGGTGATGGTGATGGTGATGATGGAGATGATGGTGATGGTGATGGTGGTGATGTTGATGATTATGATGGAGATGATGGTGATGGTGATGGTGATGGTGGTGATGGTGATGATTATGATGGAGATGATGGTGATGGTGGTGATGGTGATGATTATGATGGAGATGATGGTGATGGTGATGGTGGTGATGTTGATGATTATGATGGAGATGATGGTGATGGTGATGATGGTGATGATTATGATGGAGATGATGGTGATGGTGGTGATGGTGATGATTATGATGGAGATGATGGTGATGGTGGTGATGGTGATGGTGATGATGGAGATGATGGTGATGGTGGTGATGGTGACGATTATGATGGAGATGATGGTGATGGTGATGGTGGTGATGTTGATGATTATGATGGAGATGATGGTGATGGTGATGGTGATGGTGGTGATGGTGATGATTATGATGGAGGTGATGGTGATGGTGATGGTGGTGATGGTGATGATTATGATGGAGATGATGGTGATGATGATGATGGTGATGATTATGATGGAGATGATGGTGATGGTGATGGTGGTGATGTTGATGATTATGATGGAGGTGATGGTGATGGTGGTGATGGTGATGATTATGATGGAGATGATGGTGGTGGTGATGGTGATGATTATGATGGAGATGATGATGATGGTGATGGTGATGATTATGATGGAGATGATGGTGATGGTGATGGTGGTGATGGTGATGGTGATGATGGAGATGATGGTGATGGTGGTGATGGTGATGATTATGAAGGAGATGATGGTGATGGTGATGATTATGATGGAGATGATGGTGATGGTGGTGATGGTGATGATTATGATGGAGATGATGGTGATGGTGATGGTGGTGATGTTGATGATTATGATGGAGATGATGGTGATGGTGATGGTGGTGATGGTGATGATTATGATGGAGATGATGGTGATGGTGATGGTGGTGATGTTGATGATTATGATGGAGATGATGGTGATGGTAATGGTGGTTATGTTGATGATTATGAAGGAGATGATGGTGATGGTGATGATTATGATGGAGATGATGGTGATGGTGGTGATGGTGATGATTATGATGGAGATGATGGTGATGGTGATGGTGGTGATGTTGATGATTATGATGGAGATGATGGTGATGGTGATGATGGTGATGATTATGATGGAGATGATGGTGATGGTGGTGATGGTGATGATTATGATGGAGATGATGGTGATGGTGGTGATGGTGATGGTGATGATGGAGATGATGGTGATGGTGGTGATGGTGATGATTATGATGGAGATGATGGTAATGGTGGTGATGGTGATGATTATGATGGAGATGATGGTGATGGTGGTGATGGTGATGATTATGATGGAGATGATGGTGATGGTGGTGATGGTGATGATTATGATGGAGATGATGGTGATGGTGGTGATGGTGATGATTATGATGGAGATGATGGTGATGGTGATGGTGGTGATGGTGATGATTATGATGGAGATGATGGTGATGGTGATGGTGGTGATGTTGATGATTATGATGGAGATGATTGTGATGGTGATGGTGATGGTGGTGATGTTGATGATTATGATGGAGATGATGGTGATGGTGATGGTGATGGTGGTGATGTTGATGATTATGATGGAGATGATGGTGATGGTGATGATGGTGATGGTGATGATTATGATGGAGATGATGGTGATGGTGATGATTATGATGGAGATGATGGTGATGGTGGTGATTATGATGGAGATGATGGTGATGGTGGTGATGGTGATGGTGATGATGGAGATGATGGTGATGGTGGTGATGGTGATGATTATGATGGAGATGATGGTGATGGTGGTGATGGTGATGGTGATGATGGAGATGATGGTGATGGTGGTGATGGTGACGATTATGATGGAGATGATGGTGATGGTAATGGTGGTGATGGTGATGATTATGATGGAGATGATGGTGATGGTGATGATTATGATGGAGATGATGGTGATGGTGATGGTGATGATTATGATGGAGATGATGGTGATGGTGATGGTGATGGTGGTGGTGATGGTGACAGTGATAGCGATGGTGGTGATAATATTGTGATGATGATGATGATGATATTGGTGACGATGATGAGACCACAGTAGGTAGCATTAGCGTGGCACTGGACACTTGCCATGTGCCCACCCTGTCTCCAGTGCCTTAAATGCATCCACTCAGGAACAGCCGTCACATCAAACAACAGCCAAGCCGAGGCCTCCCACCCTGCAGTCGGCCACGCACGCCTTCTCTCTGCGGTGCTCAGACCCCCCCTCTGAGCTCCCCGGGGAGAGCACGGCACGCCAAGCTGGCTTCTCTCGGCTCCCAAGGACAGGAGCGGCGGCTCCCCCCAAGTGCACCCAGGTCCAAGGACGGCCTGACGCCAGCACTTCCCTCCCAGCGAGTGAGCAGCTCAGAGAGGTACAAAGCCCATGACGCGAATGCCCCAGCCTGCGCCCAGCGTGCGGAGGCAGCGCCCGCAGAGCAGTGGGTTTGATCACACGGTGGATGCCAAGGCCTGGGTGGGTGACGCTTCGTCTTGTGCAACCACAGACACTTGTCTGCAGAACGGCAGGTGGACGGCCTCTCTGTGGAGAGGGCAGATGCTGTGCATCGCTCCCACGCTGCTGTTCAACCCCTCGCCGGCCTGTGACTCAGCGGCCGGATGTTGCAAGCCCAGAGTATTTACTGGAAGTCCCATGGTTTTAAATGCTTAAGTCTGACCGACGTTTCTCCTGGCTCTGCTCCCTGGTGTGTAATGGCTACTTTGATGTTCTCCAAGAGGAAGTGAGGTGGGGGCACATGGGACACAGTGGCTACGCCGTCACCCGGGACGCCCACACCACCAGAGGTCCAACTCCGGCTTCCACTTCCGAGCAGCTCTCTGCGGGCGTGCGCCCTGGAGGCGGCAGGTGCTGACCCAATCGCTGCCCGCCACCCACGAGGGAGCCCAGATGGGGTTCTCGGCTCCGGGCTTTGGCCAGGCCCCGCCCCAGTCGGGTGCGTGTGGGGAGGGGGCCAGCGGGTGGACGGTCTCCTCCCTTCTGTCTCATTCTCACTCTCACTCCATCCTCCAAATAAAAACAAACAAAACTTTAAAAAAATACGTAAGAGCTGATGTCTTCTGTTCCTATTTTTATTTTAAAGGAAAAAGTGTGAAAGTCCCTGAACCTGTGACTGTGAAACAGCGTTGCTGCATCTCGGGTCAAACAGGCGGCGGCAGACAGACCCGGCTCGTTTTCCCAGGAACCTGTGCAGAGCAGGGGATGGCTCTCGGACTCTCGGGAGAATCACACCAAGTGCAAAGGCCCGACGACGCCGGCGCTGGCGCCGAGACAGACCGAGTGACAGCTCTCACCTCGGGCAGACGGCGGCCGCCCGCACGCTGTACTGGGAGCGTCCACAGCCGAGACAGAATCTCCACCTGAGACCGCGGCCTCAGCTGCCTTCAGAGACCAGGAGCCGATGAGAGACGTTCTCCCACCTTTCCCACAGCAAACACACACACACACGTGTGTGCGCAGGTGCTCTCCCATGTGTGTGCACACACACGCGGTGCTCACACCCATATGTACACACACACATGATGCATGTGGACAAGCAGGGGCTCTCCCAGGCACACGTGTGTGCACACTCACGTGGTGCTTACACCCATGTGTACACACACATGTGGTGCGTGTGGACAAGCAGGGGCTCTCCCATGCACACATATGTGCACACACGCGGTGCTCACACCCATGTGTACACACACACGTGGTGCGTGTGGACAAGCAGGGGCTCTCCCATGCACACATATGTGCACACACGCGGTGCTCACACCCAGGTGCACATGTGTGCATGCACGCACAGGCACACATGGCTCACTTGTGGTGTTTGTCTGCCTTGGCAGCGTCTCTCTGATCCCTGACCCTGTAAGGACTCCTCTGGCCACAAGGGCCTGCTGGGTGGCCCCGAGGGTCCCGGCTGAGACCCTTACCGCAGTCCCATCTGCCAAGTCCCTTTGCCCGTGGGCGACACGGGGTTTGCCAGTGAGCATCCTGGGTCTGGGGGTCTGTCCGCTGCCCTGGTCCTGCGCGTGTCTCCAGTGTTGCTGTGCAGCGTGCAGGCCCTGGTGCCAGCGGGCCAAGGCCCAGCCTCACCCAGCCAGAGGGGCCTGGAGGGGCCGGACCTCAGAGCCCAGGTCGGGGGCTCCTGCTCCCAGGCGCTCAGGCACAGGCCGCCAGCAGACCCTGCTCCAAGACAGCGGCTTTCTGCTGAGAGGATCTTGAACGGTCCTGGGGCCCGGGGTCCTCTCGCGCTGCCGCTGTGGGGGTCCTTCCCCCCAATGACCTGCGGGGGAGACAGCCGGAGGGCATGAGAGCCGGGCCAAGAAGCCACAGCCCCTGCAGCCCAGGATCTGGCACAGCTAAACCTCAGGCTGGGGGCCACGGGGTGGGGGCACCTGCCCCGCCCACACCTCCTGAGGTCAGAGCACAAAGGGGAGGTGAGGGGTGGGAGGAGCAGTCAGAGTCCTGCAGGAGCCTGGGGGTCCCTGGGCCTGGGGGCGCGCTGCTGTGGCCGGATGGGCTCCATCCAGGTGCAAGGCCCGAGCCAGCCCTGGTGGGGGTGCAGGCATCGGAGAAGAGAGGCTCCCACCTCTGGCTCTGACCAGGGCCAGCGCCCACTGCAGCTCTTCCCTGGGAACTTGGGGCACCAGGACACTCACTGCGTGGGGCCTTCCTTGGGGGAGAGCCCTCGCTGCTCAGTCCCCAAGGGGCTCTTGACAACGCCAGGCTGCAGACATGAGGGGCCAGGGGTGGGGGCCGGGGGAGAAAGCAGGGCCCAGGCCCAGGAGCTGAGACAGCAGGCCCCACCCCTGCAGGCCCTGCCCCCAAGGCCCCGCCCCCCACAGGCCCCGCCCTCGCATCACCTGGAAACAGACTGCTTGCCACAGTCGAAATTCCACAGGGAATCTTTTTAAAAAGATCGATTGATTGATTGATTGATTGAATTCAAAGTCTGAGTGACAGTGAGAGGTCTTCCATCCGCAGGGTCACTCCCCAAATGGCCACAACGGCTGGAGCTGGGCCAAGTGGGAACCGAGTGCGCAGGCGCAGGTGGGAAATCGGGGGTCTTGCAACGAGGGGGCTCTGCTGCAGCCCACGCAGGCCGGGGCCAGGGGGAGAAGAGGCCGTTCCTGACCCTGTGCAGGCACCGTCCCCTCGGGCATCTTGGCCAGTGCGTCACCTCGCTCTCGCTGCCTTCCCTGGCTGTTCAACCTGTCTGGCTCGTTGCCCCAGCCGTGAGCTGCCACGCTGCACACCACCGCCCAGGGTCAGCCCCCAGGGAAGTCTGAGTCCAGAAAATTCCGAGAGCTCCAAGACGGAGGGAGAACTAGCGCTGAACATGAGGGGCTCGGCCGCTCTGCCCTTCAGTCCCCGATGGCCCTCCCAGGACGCCGGGAGGCAGCGCTGCCTGGGGCTTAGCTCTGAGGGCTGCTGCCAGGGCTGCGGTCAGAGCAGGGCCGCACAGGGGCCCGCGGTAGGCAGCAGGGGAGGAGTGGGAAGGCCAGGGCCCTGGCCCGGCGAGGAGCCGTGGTCAGCAGCAGCACGTGAGGACTCACAGGAGGCCAGGACCAGGCTGGGCGAGGGCAGGGCAGGGAGAAGGGGGAGGGGAAGGGCCGCCGCACTGGGAGAGCGAAGGGGGCAGGGTCCTTCCCACTGCTGCGGGACGTGGAGCTGCCGTCAGCCGCACCTCAGCCGCAGGTGCTCTGCCAGCCACAGGCCCCGGCTCCGGCCGGTCCTCCCCTCCGTGCCCTGGCTCCGGCCGGTCCTCCCCTCCGTGCCCTGGCTCCGGCCGGTCCTCCCCTCCGTGCCCTGGCTCCGGCCGGTCCTCCCCTCCGTGCCCCGGCTCCAGCCGGTCCTCCCCTCTGTGCCCTGGCTCCGGCCGGTCCTCCCCTCTGTGCCCTGTCTCCAGCCAGTCCCCCCCTCTGTGCCCTGGCTCAAGTTGATCCTCTGCTCTTTGCCCCGGCTCGGCCTGCAGCAGGGATGCCAAAGCTGGGAGGAACCTCCGGACCCCGGGCGATGGAATACAGTCAAAGGAGTCAGGAGAGACAGGCTCCAGCTCCAGCACACGCCAGCTGACCAGAACACAGGCCTGTGGAATGAGCGCCTCATTCCCCTTGGCCCCCCACACACGTGACACACACATGACACACGTGTGACACATGCGTGACGGCATTGCTGGAGTTGGAGTAAGCTGCGATCTCTGCCCACTCTGAGGGGCACAAGGGCCTTGGGGTCTTCAGGACGGAGCAGCAGGGGGGCAGGGACGCCTGACGCCCTGGCGACGGAGGAATCCCCCGGAAGCGGCGTGGGAACGCCCACCATGTGACAGGCACCACGCGTGGCACCTGCTGGACACAGAGCCACCCAGGGCCTCCCCTGGCAGGAGGTCCCTTGGCCATGACGCCCTGCGGCCTCGCCCACCTTCCAGCTCCGATTTTGAACCAAACGCCAAGAAAGGAGCTCACTCGGCAGCACCGAGCAGGCGCCGTCGCTGCAGCAACCTGGCCGGGGGTCCGTCTGGGTGACGTGAGGATGAGGAGGCAGAGGAGGAGCAGCCGGGCTCCGAGCACCCCCACGGCGCCAGCCGCCTCTCTGCAGGGACGCTGGTTCCTACGAGAAGGAGCAGCCATAGATCAGGGAGGCAATGTTCGCGGCACAGGGCTGGAGTGCATGGGGACGGTGGCCCCAGGAGGTGGCCAGGAGCCACAGCGCTCGATCCCCAGGACTGACCTCTCTCCCATCTTCCTTTTCCTCCGCGTGCAGTGGTCGCTCCCAGGAGCCGCCTCCATCTGGCCACTTGGAAGTCTTCATGGAACTGAATCCGAACATGAAGACAGTGGCTTACTGGGCTCCGAGGAAAGATGACCCTCCCATTCTCGTTCTCCAGAGGGACATCGCTGAGGGGCCCACACAGTGGCACAGTGGGTAAAACCCCTGTCTGCCGTGCCAGCATCTCCCATGTGTCCCGGCTGCTCCACTTCTGATCCAGCTCTGCTGATGGCCTGGAAAAGCAGCAGAAGATGGAACAAGTGCCTGGGCCCCTGCGCGCATGTGGGAGACCCAGAGGAAGCTCCTGGCTCCTGGCTTCAGCCTGGCCCAGCCCGGCCATTGTGGCCATCTGGGGAGTGAACTAGCGGATGGAAGACCTCTCTCTCTCTCTCCCTCTCTCTCTGCAACTCTGACTTTCAAATAAATAAACCTTTTAACAAGGAGGAAGAGGAGGAAAAGGAGAAGAAGGAAAAGAAGGAAGAGGAAGAAGGAGGAGGAGAGAAAGAAGATCGTTGGGAGTGGACAACCTGCACAGGACTGCAGACCCGGGGCACCAGGAAATGGGGCTCCAGAGGCGGCTCCCTGGACAGAGGGCGGTGTGGGTCACAGCCGGGAGCCTGCCTCCTCCTCCAGGCAGCAAAATGAACGGGAGCTGCCGCAGAAGCTGGGGCACAGTGGGCCCGCCCATCTCACACCCCCGCAGCGCCTGACGGCTGTCTCCCCCCAGAGCCAGCAAAAAGTTCATCCAGAGATTTCGTGGGGGAACTCGCGGTGGGGCCGAGCGGACAGATGCTCCCCAGCCGGTTCTGCAGCGTTCTGCAATAACTAGAGTTATGAACCAACAGTTCTTACGGAGAGAGGAAAATATTGGCAAATAAAAATGCTTGGTGCCTGGAATACAAAAAACGAGAATGAGACAGTTACCGCGCCCGCGAGGGAGACTGGACCCCAAGGGGACTCGGGAGGGGCAGGGCAGAGCCCCAGAAGGCAGCCCCTCCCCTGCCCGGGGCCCCGCCCCGCCCTGGGCTGTCAGTCATGTGCTGGCTGGGCCCACAGGACACACAGGAGGGCGTCTAATTGCTCGTAAAAATGATTTGCTGAGCATGTCTCTAATCAAAGGTTGCTTTTTACCTTTGAAATTCATAAGGAGGAGCTGAGGGGAGGAAGGAGTGGGAGGGGGCGGGCCAGGCGCTTTGCAGGGGGAGGGGACAAGCCCTTGCTCCCTTTTGTCCTCCAGGCCACACCCACCCGCACACCCGTTCCGGAGCCTGTGCCCCTGGCTGCCAACTGGCACCGAGCCCTGATGACCCAGGGCTCAGGCAGGAGGGTGGGACGGGGCAGCCGTGCCCCAGGACCCTTCCTCCCTCCTCTGCCTGGACACACGCAGGAAATAGACGTCCCAGCCCCAAGGCCGAGGGAGGGACCCCAGGCGGGAGGCCCCGCCCCACCACCATCCAGCGTTCTCACTGCACAGCCCTAGCACGCAGTGGGCACTCGGTAATGTGCAGGGTGCCAGGCCCCCGTGAAATCCACTCCAAGTTTTTGGTAACTTCCAGAATTCTGGGTCAGGAACGACAGGTCAGCCAGCATCCCCCACGCCGAGCCTTCAGGCAGGGAGGCACCAAGACTCCCAGACACGGCCCAGACCTCCCAGCACCTCCCTCGGCTGCAGGCTGCCCTGGAGAGACCCCCCAGCCCCAACTGTGGGCGCCGGCTGCCTGCTGCCCCCGGCCCACAGCCACTGCCAAGCCCACGCAGAGCCACCCCTGGGCAGAAATGTCAGCTCCTAACTCAAAGACATCCATCACCGCAGCCCAGATTAGCAGGTTTTATGGAGCCGTAAATGATTTTATGATAAACAGGGAGGCGCGGGTTGTGAATCAGGTTATGGGATCGCCGTCTCCCGCTCAGCCCCACTCCCCGTGGCCTTCGATCCAGCAGCAATGGAGGCGTGGATGGGCGTTTAGCCACGTGACACAGCAGCCACGCCTCATCCCTCCCCATCTGCCCCACATAAACTGGGCAGCACCAGGGCCCTGCTCAGCCAGGGGAGCGGGCGTCTGGGCCCAGGGATGCCAGGACTCTGGGAGCCCTGAGGCCACACCTGGGCAGGGGTGGGCCGAGCAGCCTGCTCCTCACACACTGAGGAAAATGGTGCCTGCAAGGGGCCGGAGCCCTCGTGGGTGGGGGAATCCCTCCACGAGCCCCACGCAGCCCGTCTTCCCCCCAGATGGCGCCGTTGTTCCCGAAGGCACTGCCAGGCCGCTCCACAGCACCTCCCTGGAGACTGCTCAGGGCCGGGCAGGTGGACACCGGGCCAGGCTCTGTGAGCAGCTGCCGCCCCGGAAAGAAAGGGGAAGGGGAGCGGGCAGCGAGGGGAGGGACGAGGAGGGCTGGGGAGGAAGAGGAGCGAGTACAAGGACACGCACGGCCTCTGGCTTGGCCCAGCCGGCCCCTCTCGTGGCGCCAGGAAACATGGGCACCCCCGACCCCGGGGCCCTCCCTTCCTGAGGGCGGTAGAAGCACGGGCCGGGCCTGTAAGGACCGCGTCCCGGCGACGGCACAGCACAGCCGGGGTGAGGCAGGGAGCAGCGTGTGCAGCTTTGCGGGCCCTGGTGAAGCAGGAGAGAGAGAGAGAGAGCACCCCACTTCCGGCTGTGCCCAGTAAGGAAAGTCCAGTGGACCACAGGACCAGAGCAGGGTCCTCCCTCCCACGGGCGCTGGGAGAAAGGAAGTCCCACCTCCATCTACAGTCTCAGCTGCCCAGACACGGGAGCACAGACCACCGCCCACGGCCTCAGCTGGCCCTGGAAAGTGAGTTTAGGGGACTCTGCCGCCCAGCGGACAAGGCCAGCTGAGCCGTCAGCAGCGAAGCTGAGGTGTAGACGGGGAGGCAGAGAGGCCCAAGGGGCTGCCCGCGGCCGAGTGACCCCAGGAGCCTGGGAGGTGTGTGTCCCGGCATCGGTTTGCTTTCTGCCAGGCCACAGTGCATCTCAGGGACAGACGCGGGAAACGGAGACCCCAGAAGTCACAGATCACCCCTCGGGCTCAGAAACACAAATAAGGGGCCGGCGCCATGGCACGGGAGGTAAAGCTTCTGCCTGCAGCACGCCATCCCATGGGGGCGCCAGTTCAGGTCCCGGCTGCTCCACTTCCGGTCCAGCTCCCTGCTAATGTGCCTGGGAAATCGGAGGAAGGTGGGCCAAGTACTTGGGCTCCTGCGCCCACATGGGAGATCCAGGAGAAGCCCTGGACTCCTGGTTTCAAATCAGCCCAGCTCCAGCCATTGCAACCATTTGGGGAGTGAACCAGTGGAAGGGAAGACCTCTCTCTCTCTCTCTCTCTCTCTCTCTCTCTCTCTCGCTCCACTCCCATATATATATGGAGGGAGAGGGAGAGGTGGAGAGGGAGGGGGAGAGGGAGGGGGAGAGGTGGGGGGAGGGAGAGAGGGAGAGAAATGGGGGAGAAGGAGAGGGAGAGGGAGAGAGAGAGGGAGAGAGGGAGGGAGTGAGGGAGGGAGGGGGAGAGGGAGAGGGAGGGGGAGAGGGAGGGGGAGAACCGAGTGACCCAAGATGTGGGTTTGAGGCCTTGGCGGAAGCACCCATTTTCACGAGCAGCCCTTAGACGAGTCATCAAACTTGAGACAAGCAGACCCCCTCCCCCCATTCTAGGCAGCGTCTCCCCTCCTTTGATGCCTTGTGCCAGCGCTGCAGACAAAACAGAAGCTAAAAACATCGCCAGGAAACCGGCCACGGAAACATCGCCAGGAAACCGGCCACGGAAACATCGCCAGACAGCGGCACAGACGGTCTCTCCAGGGCCGTCAGAAGGGGCTGGAAGCCAGGAGACTCCTGCAGGCGGGTCGGCGTGGCTGGGTGGCCGGGCTTTCGCGGGTGACGCCCACAGCCAAGAAGATGACGGGAGGCAGCCCTGCGCCTGACCAGCCTTCCCCTGGCACGACGGGACTGGCCGAGTTCTGCACCTGCCGCACCCGTCAGAGGCGCAGGTTCCCCGGCCTCGGCCCAGCCCTCGGGAACCAGGACTCTGGGAGTGGCGATCCTGGGTTCCCGGGCGAGAGCTCCACGGGCGCTGGCTCCCGGCTCCCTCACAAGCCCTGGCCCAGGGCCTCTGCCTCCCACACCTTCTGAATCTCCCTCCTCTGCCCCATCTCTCTGGGCCTCTGGAAATTCCTGCCACCCCCCTCCCTCACGAGGGCAAGAAGACAGAAAGAGGCGTCCTGACAGCCTGAGGAGCCCCCGGCAGTGTGGACAGCACTGGCCTCGGGAGGGTGGGCGAGCCGGCCTCTGTCCCTGGTGCTGAATGGGTGCTGGCTGCGCAGGGGCGGGCAGGAAGGAGACGGGGTCACGTGGAGACCACCAAGGATGGCGAAGCTGCTCTCTGGAGGCCGCACTGTCATAGCTCAGGGCCTTGTTCTAATTATAGGCCTTGAGACACAGGTGCCACCGTGAACCGCCCTGGTGGAGCGAGCACGCATGGACGTAATCGCAAATGGATTAACACAAAAGTGCACACATAGACAGAGATAGAAACAGGAGGAGATGGCCACAGAGAGGTGCAGAGAATCAGAGATGGAGGAAGAGAGACAAGAAGGAGACAGAGAAAGAGGTAAAGAGAAGGGACCGGGGCTGGAGCTGTGGCGTAGCGGGTAACGCCGCCGCCTGCAGTGCCGGCATCCCATATGGGTGCCGACGTGAGTCCCCGCTGCTCCACTCCCAATCCAGCTCTCTGCCATGGCCTGGGAAAGCAGTAGAAGATGGCCCAAGTGTTTGGGCCCTGCACCGACGTGGGAGACCCAGAAGAAGCTCCGGCCATTGCGGCTATCTAGGGAGTGAACCAGAGGATGGAAGACCTCCCTCTGTCTCTCTGCATGTGTCACTCTGTAGCTCTGACTTTCAAATAAATAAATAAATCTTTAAAAAAGAGAGACAGGCACCAAGCAACTCACAGAGAGAGATGAGGAGGGTGGGGGGATTACCTTGTGCACGGGTACAGACAGACGGCTCCCAGAGCCGGGGGCCGTGAGGGAGTCTCGGTGAAGTGAGAGAAGGTGACTGCTCACTGTCACTCTGAAACCAGAATCCTTGACCAGGCAGACCCATGCATGAGAGGGCAAGGGGGGGCCAGGGACCACCCAGCACCCCCCCCCTACAAAGAAGGAGGAACTCGGGCCCAGGGAGGAGCTCCCTAATGGCACACAGAGGCCCACCGTAATCCACCTGCCACCTGGCGCTGGCCGTGAGGCCATCCTGGGGCTCAGCCTCTGCAGCCAGTGGTGACCAGAGGAACGCTCCACGTGGCTGCGACTCTCGCGTGGAGGTGGCGTGGGAGGCTCCACGCGTCCGCCCTCTCATTCACACAGCAACCTCAGGCAGGGTCCATGGCGCGGGCAGAGGGCAGCTCTGCACACACAGATCTGAAGACAAAGAGGAGACGACCGGTCAAGTTGGCAAGAAAGAGGCACGGAGTCCAGAGGTGACCAGGAGCAAGCAGGTGTTCCCGACAAGGGCTCAGGAGCTGGGGGCAGGGAGCCTCCAGGCAGACAGATGGGGCCGACTGTTGGCTCCAGCCTACCTGGTTCTCCTCCCACGTGCGTCCAGGTGGCTGGCTCTGGCCAATGGGCTGTACACTGAGATGACCGTGAATTCCTGAAGGGGGTGTCCGGCCCCCACGTGAGAACTTCCAGGCTCTCCTCTCTACCAAGAGCAACCAAGAAGGTTCCAGTCCCCAATGGTGGAGCTGGAGGAGCAGCCGTCACCGGGACTCCCGCGTGCCGTGGACAGGCGTGCAGGGAGCGTGCAGGTGAACAGCAGGTGTGGCCTCCATGGCGCAGTCAGCCACAGCTTAGGTCATTCAGTCTCGGGCCCGAGCTGCCATCCTTTGAGTGACATGTGGAGCTTCCTGGAGAAAATCGAGGGGAACGCTGGTCCTGGGGCAAAGCGGCGGGGCCGGGACTGAACCAGCCCCCTTCTTACCAGGTACCGTCTCCGGTGGAGAGGGCAAGGAGGCGCAGCCTACGGCTCCCGGACTGGGTGTTTGGACTTACCAGGCGGCACGGTCACTGCAGAGCGGGCAGCGCTGCTGGCGGCCACGGAGTTCCGGCGCTCACGCAGAGACGAGAGCCTGGGAAGCGTGTTCACACCACGCGAGCTCAACGGCTTCCCCCCCGGGCTCCAGGTTTCTCCCATCAGCTCCGGGATGTCAACGGATGGTGTGGAATCCAGATCCGTGTTGACGTCTGGAAGGCGTGTGGCAGATGGCGGGGTGCTGTTTGCCCCGTGGCCGACGTGTGATGTCGGAGTCGCACCTGGGGAACGGAAGCCCCCGCTCCAGTGGGTTTTTATGAAACAGAATGGAAAGTCGCAGGTGCGGGCCCGGTCCCACCATGCAGCTAACCCTGCAGTGACTGCCACGCATCAGAGGCAGCTCCGCACCGAGCAGAACCTCCACCGTCTCCCGAAACGCGACGGACGTGCCCCTGTGTCTCCCACCGTCCGCTGTGGGAGGCCACATCTATATTTCTCCAACAAAGAGAGCACACAGGGGGGCTCCGGGAACCCAGCTGCCCCCCGTGAGAGAGATTTCCGGAAGCCAGCACGGCGCACTCCTCACTCCTGGGGGCGGGAGTCCAGCCCACCTCCAACGTGAGCCCTGGGCTTGGTACCGTGTTGGGTGGGTGAGTTAACACCTGGGTTTCACATTTCTCTGTCTGTCTGTGATGGGGCGACCATCAACATAAATAATGCACATAGCGGAAGCTCTTGGGGAGGCTCTATGCCTTGGACGAGTACGGAGGGCTGCTGACCCCAAAGCGCTAGGGAGCCCAGTTCTAAGGAAGGGGCCAGGCTCCTCCGTCAGCTGCCCCTGCAGCCCTGCCCCGTCCTGGTCCCAGCCCTGCCCGCCGTCCCAGCCAGACACAAACCTTCCCCGGCTCCCCTGCACCTTCCAGCCTCCTAAGAGCCCAGCTCAAGCCCCACCACCTGCCTGTCCGGAGCTCTCCAGCCCTGAAGGCTCTCTGTCCCCAGAACGCCCGCAGCCTCGGCGCCTGCACCTGTCCCCCGCCCCTAGGTGGCAGCAGGGAGCACTCAGCACTGGGTCCTGCTCCTGCCAGCCTGAGGTCCCTGCATGGGAGGGGACGGTGCTCATGCATCCTGGTGACCCAGCCAGGGCCACGGCCGTGGTGGACGCCCCACAGGCGAACAAGCAGGACAACAGAGGCCTTCCCTAGACAGCACCGGCCTGGGCCCTGCGCCACGGCCCTGCAGGTCAGGGGAGGGCTTGAGCTGTCCGCCTGGCCAGAGCTAGAGGAGCCGCAGCCTGTGGGCTCTGCCACTCTGGGCGTCAGCGTGCCCCGAGCCTCACAGCCTGTCGGAAGACAGATGACCCCAGTCCTCCGCTAACGGAGAGTTCGTTGAGACCAAGCAGAAGTCATCAATGTGCCTTTTACCTTTCTGAAAAATAATTAAGAGCACTGAACTAAATGACTACACGAGCGTACAAGTGGCATTTAATTGGCTTGAAATAGCCATGCCAGTGTGACTGACAGGGAGTGAGCCGCCGTTCCGAGCTGCACCGGGATGGCCGGCCCCCGCTGGGCCCTGCGCCCCAGGAGCCAGCCCCTCGGCAGGGCGCCGTGACCCCAGGGAGGGGCGGGCCTTCCCCAGCTCCTGGTCACCCACCCACAGCCGCCGCCTCCCAACCCGCGTGGGCTCCGGTGCCTCTCCCCGCCCCTTTCTCTGCCCGTTAACTTCCTCGAGTCTCAGAGTGAGCGAGGCAGACCCCAGCTGGCCCTCGGCATCTGGGGGCTCCGGCTTCCAGCTCGCCCGACCGCGGAGGGAAGCCTCCTAAATCAGAGACCCGTCTGCACACACACACACCACACACACCACATACACACCACCACATTCACACACCACCATGCACACCACCACACGCACACACACACACCCCACCACACACACACACACCACACGCACACACACCCCACCACACACAAACACACCACCACACACACACACACACCACCACACTCACACACACCACCACATACACACAAACCATCACACACACACACCACCACACACACACAAACACACCACCACATGCACACACCCCACCACACACACACCACACACACACACCCCACCACAGGCACACACACCACACACACAAACACACCACCACACACAAACACACCACCACACACACACACCACCACATACACACAAACCATCACACACACACCACCACACACACACAAACACATCACCACATTCACACACCACCATGCAAACCACCACACGCACACACACACACCCCACCACACGCACACACACCCCACCACACACAAACACACCACCACACGCACACACACCACCACACGCACACACACCCCACCACACACAAACACACCACCACACACACACTCCACCACATGCACACACCCCACCACACACACACCACACACACACACACCACCACATGCACACACACCACCACACACACACCACCACACACACACACACCCCACCACATGCACACAAACCATCACACACACATCACCACACACACACCACATACACACCATACACACATACCACGCGCACACCACATACACACACACAACCCGCACCACACACAAGCACATGTACACCCCCCCACACACACCACATATACACCACACAGGTACATGTGCACTCATTCACCACACGCACACCCCACAGCACACACCACCACACACACATTTGTGTGCAAACACTCATGTTTGCACACTCAGACTCTCACGTGCACACACTCACGTGCACACTCACACTCACATGCACACACCGCACGCACGCACGTGCACACACATGCACAGTCTCGTGCACACTCACACTCACACTCACACACCTGTGCAGCTCTTGTGGAGGAGCAGGGTCAAGGTCCAGCACCTTCAGAGGAGCAGGAATCCGGAGACGAGCAGCGCCACCCAGCGGCTATGACGTGACTTAACCGCGAGTCAGAGCCCACCCTCCCCTGCGTGGCCCCAGTGCAGGCCCCACCACTCCTCACACAGCATCCGACCCCAGAGGCCCCACACGCGTCCCCAGCCCTCGTCTAGCTCACCCCGCCCCACTGGCTCCACACCCCGCCCCCTCCCCACTCGCTGTTCCCCAGCAGGTCTCACCCCCTGAGAGGGCATCCCTGGCCGAGGTTCGCACAGCCTCTCCTGGGGACCCCGCCCCTTGCCCTGGCTTCGATCCCTGGGCCGCTGTCCCCACAGCCTGACCCGTGCACCTGCTGCCCACCTGGCTGCTCCACGGCGGCACCGCCAGAGCCCACCCGACCTCCAGCAAGTCCTCAGCGACCGTTTGTCGAGTGAGCGACTGAAAGACAGAAGGAGAGATGGGCGTGGCGGGCGGCGGCTAAGCTGCGCCAGGACACCTGCCTGGCCTCTCAGAGGGCGGCTGGAGGCCCGGCCGCTCTGCTCCCAGTCCCGCTCCCTGCTAATGTGCCTGGGGAGGCTGCAGAGGACGACCCCAGGGCTCAGGCCCCAGCATGCCCGTGGGGGACATGGATGAACTCCAGGCTCCTGGCTTCGGCCTGGCCCAGCCCTGGCTGTTGCAGGCATTAGGGAGCGAACCAGCAGGTGCAAGATTGCTCGCTCTCTCGCTCTCTCTCTCGCTCTCATTCCCTCCCTCCCCCACCCCTCCTTTTCAAGTAGATGAACAAACAAACAAGCGTTTCTTCAAATATAACAGGAAACTCGACAGACCAGCATTTCCAAACCTGTGGAACACAGCAGCTCCGGCGAGCGGAGTGTGCAGCCCCCTGGCGCTGGGGCGGGCTGCCCCTCCCACCAGTCCCTGGGAAGAGCAGGCTGCAGCAGTGCCCCCGGTGTCTGCCGAGTCCATCGGTGCACGCCACAGCTGTGCGCATCCCTGGCCATGGGCACCTGCAGCCCCCTGGGGCCGCTCCACCGACAGCCGGCCAGCTTGTCACCCACAGCACGCGCCCAGGTGAGGCCAAGACCCAGCCCTGCCTGCCTGGGGCTCGCAGGTGGGAGGGCACTGACCCCGGAGCCCGGTGTCTCCTGGGAGGGAGGGACTTAGAGAGGGTCACACGGCCATGAGGACCTGCACGTGGAGCGGGCACCCCAGGAGAGCTGACGCTGCCCCGGCACGTGGACCGTCCACCACACGGGTGACACGGAAGCCCCAGGGTGCCCATCAGCGGGGCTGAGCTGCTTCAGACCCTGACACTGACCCCGGGAGCCGCATGGCCCCCTGGGTGGGGGCAGCCGGGGTCCCCGTCTTCATTTTCCAGACGATGAAGCTGCGTCCCCGGTGGCTGCCCGAGCTCACCTGGCTAACGAGGGAGGGCAGTGCAGCTGGGAGCCGGGTCCCTGCACCTGGCTCTCTTCCACCGATCTGGGTCTCCTGGAGCCCCTTCCTCCTGGAAGACCCATCTGCAGCTCCCGAGGGAGAAGCCAGGAAGGAACTGACCGGCGGTGGGGTCAGGTACACGTCCCCGGGGAAAGTCAGGCGCTCCCAGCACAGCTTTCTCCGAATCGGGCCCCCGCTCACCAGCTGCTCGTTCCCCTCCCGCAGCTCCTCCCGCGCAGCCCTGGCATCCGTCTGTCTCACAGGCTCGGGGCTCTCACCCAGCCCCCTGCCCTGCCCTGGCTCCAGCAAGCCCGGCGGCTGCCATGGAGCTCCTCAGAGGGCGCGCCGTCATCCCAGATACCACAGCTGGGCCCGGCCATCCTGGGCACAGCCGGGACCTCCCGCCTGAGCCTCCCGGAACCTGAGGCCCCAGGAGACCCACGTTTCCCTGGGTCACGGCCCCACGTGGAGGCCGGCTCTCCTCCCACCAGCTGGCGAGCAGGCCCTGACCGTGGGCCTCACGGCTCACCGAGGGCCCTCCTGCCTTGCTCAGTGTCTGAAACAGTACGGCCGGCCCAAGAGCGGCCTGGCCGAGGGTCTGCCCACACCAGCCGCTCTGGATGTGTGGATTCGGGCTCCACAGTTCACGGAGGCTCACGTGGATCGATAAGCCAGAGCTGCGAGCGGCCACGCTCCTGGGGGCCGGGGGCCCAGCGAGGGCCTCCCCCATGTGCGAGGCGGGCGTGGGCGCTCCAGCTCGCATCTGAGAGCCCTCGGGGGAGGAGTCCAGCTTGTTCTGAGCAGCCGGGCTCTCCCTGGGGGCTGTCCGTTCACGCGGCGCCCCTTGGTGGACAATCCAGGCCTTTTCCATTTAGGTTGAATTATGCGTCCCCGTCGGCTTCTTTCGAAGGAGCTGCTTCCGCACACCTGTGAGGCCCTCGGGCCACCTGTGCCAGTTCCTGCCTGTACTACGCTTAGGGCATCCAGACGTCCCCGTGTCAGCGTCGCACCTGTCCTCACGCCGAGCCCGCATAACACAGACCACGTCCAGAGTTCAGCGGGTGACTTGGATTTCCCTGCGTGGTCTTGGTGGGACCTCCGTGGATGGCGCGCCCGTCCTCACGCCGAGTCACATGGTTTAATTGAAGACTTGGAGACACCCAGGTTGTGCCAGTGTGTCGCAGGGGCAGATTGGGACATGCCCCCTGCTGCTCCCACGCTGTTTCTCCCCACACTGTCCCCAGCCCACGCCCAGGGTGGAGGGACCACTCCCTCCCGTGAGACGCCTGGCAGGCAGCCTGGGCTCCAAGGAGCACGGACACCCACGGAGGCCGCCCCCGCCCCGCCCCACGGCGCCCGGGACAGGCTGGTGTGCAGGCGGCCGTCCCACGGCTCTGCCACTTTGCACTGAGTTCTGACCAGCAGCTGGGTCGGCCGGCTGTGAGGACTGGCGCGGGGGAGGCTGGGAGGTGCCCGGCGTGGCTCTGCCTGCGGCCAGGCTGGAGCGCTCTCTGCCTGAGGGCACAGGGACGGACCTGCCGGAGACACTTGAAAAGACACAGAGAGCAAAGGTGGCCCCAAAACGCCTCCCTCCTGGTGCTCAGCCCCGGGCTGGGGGGACGCGAGGGTGTGCTGGGAGCAGGGGACGCCCACGCCCACCCCCCAGGCGCAGGCAGAGACCAGCGACGCCAGCCAGGATCCCTGACCACCTCCCCCACCCGCGCTGGGGAGTGCACGGGAAAGAGCAGTGTGACCACGCCAGCACCGAGCGCACGCACGCGGCGGCACGGCTCTCGCCTGGGCCCGGCAGACCCAGCGCCCGCTTCCCGGAGCTGGGAATCCCGGCACGGTTTTGCCTCCTTTCCTGCCCGAGCCTCGGCCAGATCTCCAGAGACTCGGTTCTCCCCTGCGCCTCCAAACGCCGCAGGCCCTCGAGGCTGTGGGGTGAGCGCGTGCCCTCAGCTCCGGCACCTCTGTGAAGCCGTCAGCCTTCCCCAGCCCACGGGAGGCGGGAGGCAGCTCAGAGAAAACACGGCGCAGCCAGGGGGAACGGGGGGGTGGAAGGGCCAAGAATCACGGGAGGGGGCTCGCTGTGGAGGGCGTCAGAGGCAGGACATGGCGAGGAGTGCAGGGACGGGGAGGGGGGAGGGAGGAGGGTGGCACTTCCGCCCCCAGCCCAGAGGGAGCACCAGAGAGCAGATCTGAGCCCCCGGGGCTGAAACAGCAGATCTGCAAGGCACTGGCTTCCAGAGCACCAGCAGCATGCAGGGCCCGGGGAGGAGGGGGACCTCGTGAGTACGCAGGGCTGGGGGACCTCGCGAGACAGGAGCAAAGGACAAAGCCACCCCCGACCCCCGCAGACCCCCATGCAGCTGACCAAGCTCACCCCCCGATGGCTCTGTGCCGGGGGAGGCCACGCAGTGGAGGCCCAGAGGCCCTGAGTGCGGGAGACACAGCTGAACAGGGGAGGGGGTGCCATGGACGGCCACCCAGAGCTCTGCAGGGGGCGTCCCCACAGCCCAGGACGCCCTCCCGAGGGCTTGGGGAGGAACAGTCGCCAGCGTTCAGACAGGCTGGGAGAGCCACAAAGCCACTAAGCCGGTGAACCAAAGGGCTCGGCCCTGCGCGGGGCGGGGCAGGGAGGGCTGGCTCTGAGCCCGCGTCCTACAGGCTGCAGCCCGGAGGATCCTGCCACGCCTGCGACGTGGGGCAGAACACCCAGGATTCTGTGCCCCGCAGGGCACAGCCAGCCCCACACTGGACAGCGTCCCGGCCCACAGCCCCAGGCTGGAAAGGAAGACCAAGCGGAAATGACCACGTCCAGGTAACAAGAGCACGTTCTAGAAACATCCTCAAGAACGCGGGTAGGAACACAAACACGCGCATCCCACAGCAAATCCACAAACAGAATCGAGAAGCCCCGAGCCAGAGCAGCCCAGACCACAGGAGGAGCGAACAGACGCAGGTGCGGGGCTTTTACAGTGAGAGGGAGAGAGAAAGGGAGAGGGAGAGGGAGAGGGAGCGGGAGCAGGAAAGAGAGAGACAGGAGGAGAGAGAGAGAAGTGGGGGGAGAGAGAGAGAGGAGGAGAAAGAGAGAGAGGTGGGGAGAGATAGAGGGGGAGAGGGGGGAGAGGGGAGAGAGGAGGGGGGAGGAGAGAGAGGGAGGAGAGACAGAAAGAGAAGGAAGAGGAGAGAGAGGATGGCCTCTGGGGGTTGGGACTGTCTGAACCTGTGACAGCCAGCAGCTGCAAATGGGGACAGATAGCCCCCCACATCGCCCCCCTCCCCCCCCGCCACTGATCGCAGGTGCAGGCTGGGCCCCGCGGGCCCGGGAGTCGGTCAGCCGGTGGCAGTGCGGACCTCTGAGCGCCAGGGCAGTCCCCGAGGGCGGGCTGCCGGGGAGAACCTGTCAGAGGCGCCATCTCTCCGCAGCGGCGTCTCTCGCACTCTGCTCGCTAACGCAGATCCTGGACAAGTCTTCCATGCTAAGAAAGGAGATTTCGAGTTCAATTTTGTCACGTTTTTGTAAAAATGCTAAAGAGTCTTTCGCCAAGGAAGCAGAGGGGAGGGAAGGTGCCAGCCCGTCACGGGCAGAGCGGGCCGAGGACAGCAGGAGCTGCAGGGGCCACCCAGAGGCTCGAGCTAGGCTGGCCCCTGGGCCTGGTGGGCCGGCCAACTACAGGATGCAACTCAAAGCCACGAGCTGGACATCCCTTGGCCAAGTCTGACCGCGAAGTCTGTCCTCGGGCCCAGCATGCACAAACCAGCCCCGTTCCCCACAAGATGGCGGTGGCAGTCACTCCAGAACCCAGGCCAACAGCAGCTGTCACTCAGGGGGCCTCGCCATGGCCAGTTCCCTGCCAGGTCCTGCGCACGTGCAGCAAGGAGACCAGCGTTGCCATCAAGGCTACAGAAAGAGTGACATGGAAGGCGGCGCTGTGGCATCCTGTATGGGCACAGGTTCAAGTCCCGGCTGCTCCACTTCTGATGCAACTCCCTGCTCTGGCCTGGGAAAGCAGTGGAAGGTGGCCCAAGTGCTTGGGCCCCTGCACCCATGTGGGAGACCTGGAAGAAGCTCCTGGCTCCTGGCTTGGTCTGGCCCAGCCCCAGCCATTGCAGCCATCTGCAGAGTGAACCAGCGGACAGAAGATCCCCCTCTCTCTCTCTCTACCCCTCTCTCTAACTCTGCCTTTCAAATAAATAAATAAAAATAAGCTTTGATAAACAAGCCAGACCTGGCCATGCCCCTGGGTGGCAAACAGTGCTCCCCCAGGCCCTGGCAAGTGGGGCTCACCGGGCTCGGCCACTCTGCCCCCCAGAAGTTCATGTGCTGGAAATGCAGCCCCCAAATCCACGAGCTGATGGTATTTGACCAGGAAATGGGGGCACAGTCTCAGGGCTGCCAGCAGCAGGGCCGGATCTGTGCCGTGGGGATGGGGAGGCGCCCTTGCCCGGCCCCTCCCCGCCTCCTCCCGGCACCACCGTTTGCCTCTTCAGTTCTCCCATTTGTATTTCCACATCTCCCCCTCTGCGTCTTGGTCCCCCATGTGCAGGACGCAGGCCTGGCTCAGCTGCAGCCAAGATGAAGCGCCATTAGCACAAATCAGGCTAATTATGTGGTCCCCCTGGGCTACCCCTGGTCCAGCTCTGGCCTGACAGAGCCCTCGGGAGACCCAGGGGCTCCCCACAGAACACCCGCGATGCCTGCTCCCACCACAATCCTGGGAACCGGTCATCCTGCGGGCTCCGTCCCCCCTGGCTGCACAGGTGCAGAGTGGAGTGCAGGAGCCCCAGGAAAGGGTCTCGGTGTGGCTTCGCTGGGGCAGGACAGACGTAGGACGGCAGCCCAGAGCCCAGCCTTCCTCCACGGCTGTGGCTGCCTGAACCCACTCCCTCCCCAGAGCCACCTCCCGGCCAGCTCTGGTCATCACGGTTTATCAGAGGATCTTGCGCTGGGACGACGCCAGGGAGGGTCCTCAGTTCCCTGGGCCCATCCAGCCATGGGGAGCAGTAGGCTCTGCCACCTGCCGGGAGCTGTGGGCGGAGCCGCTGGACTTGGAGGGTCCCCAGGCCCTCCGCCACACCCAGCAAGGGTCAGTGCCTGAGTGCCGGACAGCAGAGCTGGGCAAGGACGAGAAGACCTCCAGGAGAAGTGTGTTCACCTCGGGGCGCTTGGTCCCCCCAGCCCCATCTCTGACCACCCAGTGGTCTCCAGGGCTGACCACAGTCTCTGCAGCTGGGGCTGCCGCCTACCCTCACTCCTCTCCCTCAACTGCCAGCAGACCTGAAGGGAGCAGCTGAGCCAGGGGCCAAGCTTGTGTCCAGCTCGGAGGCCAGGGTCCGGCCTCTGCACTCAACGAGGGTGAGGTGTGGGGTGAGGGGTCATAAAGGCTTTGGTTCGGAGACCTGTGCGGAGAAAGGAGGGGTGGGGACTGTGGCCTCAGACCCTGACTGTAGCTGCCTCCACCACGTGTGGCCACAGGCACCCACCCAGGTCACCGCGGGAACCTGGCTCCGCCCACCCGACCGTGCAGCTGCACCAATGAAGACAGAGCACCCGAGCCTCCAGAATCTAAGCCTGGGGCCCCGCACCTGGCACACAGCAGGTGCCACCGGGGTGCTCTCCATCCAGCACGACGCCAGCTCCACAGCTGCTGGCCATGCCATCCGAGCAGTGGCTCCTGGCACTCGCTGATGACCCCACAGGTGTGTGGCCCGCGCACCAACCAACGTCCTCCACCCACTTGTAAATAAAACAAAACGCAGCACTTCAAAATACGCCAGCAAGGACGCCAGCAGACGGGCGTTGTCCGGAGACTGTCCCAGCTCTGCCCCCCGGACCCAGCTGGCTGAAGCTGACCCGGCCCCAGGGACACCCCACTGCTGGTCTCTGCCCACTCTCCCCCTACATCAGGAAATCCTGGCCGGCCATCGGGCAGAGCGAGGTGGGAGGGGTCTGGAGGGTGATCCGTAGCAGCCACAGGTCTCGGGCTACCAGGATCCCCCCAGCCCAGGACCCCCTCAGAGCCCAAAGGCCAGGAACTGATGTCTCCCCTCGGGGACGGACGGGGGGGCTGCCCCATGGCACCAGGCCCTGGAAAATTCTTTCATGTTCCAGCCCGGTGTTGACAGAGCTTTGAAATATTTCCACCACGCATCATCGATTTCCTGCTCCAGCCGGGAAGCGTGAAATCTGTGACACGGAGCCCTCATCTCGGTCTCAGCGGCCGAATCACGCCGTCGGCTGCAGAGGGGCCATCGGCCTCGGCTGGCGTGGAGGATCAGGCGGCGCGAACCCCAGCCCGTCTCTCTCATCAATGGCTCGTCCGAGCACCGCCCCCTCGCTCCGGAAGGGAAGAGGGACGTCACCCTCCCTGCCGCTTGCGCACTGGCCTCTGTCTCTGCCTTCAGCGTGAGCTGCCCTCCGGCCCCGGGAATGGCGCCAGAAGGCACTCGAGCCCCAGGCCCCTGTGCACCTGGCCAGTACACACACACGCACACCCTCAGCTCTGACTGTGGCACAGCCGGTCAGTCCTGTTGACCACTCAAAGCCCCGCGCCTGGGACGAGGACCCCGGAGCCACCAGCTCCCCTCCTTCCGTGTGGAGCGCCCGCGTGGGTGGCTGCAGCCAGCCAGGCAGTGAGAGGCGTGCTGGCGGGTTCACGTTCGAGACGGCGTCCCTGCGCACTGTGTCCTCGGCTCCGCGCACCACGGCTGCCTCGGCTCTGCGGTTGGTTTTCTCCAAACTCGCCCGCGGCAGGACCTGCACCTTGTGACGTGCTCTCACTGTGCCGGTCCCTGTCACGCCCCAGGATCCAGCGCTCGTCCAGCTTGGTTGGCCAAGGCCGCCACGGGCCTCCTCCAAAAGCTTCCTCGAGGTTGTGTCACCGTTGGAAAGTCCCAAAGAGCTCAGCCTGGGAGCACATTCCAGAACATTCCGGCACATTCCCGGCACATTCTCAGCTTGTCTTGCCTGTGGTGCGTGCGGAGTCGCCCTCCAGGTCCACACCCGTGTTCGCCGGGGACTCCTGCTCAGCAGTCAGGCCGCTGGAGCGGTTCTGGGCTACATTGTTTATGTTTCTCTCTGCATTCGTGTTTTAATGAATCACTCAGCCGTGGGAACACACGACAACACCCAACCAAGGCAGGAACAGGCATAATGTTCACATCATACCAACCTGCCAACGACTTCCCTAGTGCAGGACCCAGGAAGAAGCTCCCCGCTCACTGGGGCTCAAGGGAAGCGGCAGAGGCGTGGCTCCTGCCCAGCCCTGGGGTGCAGCGCCCCCCGGAGCCCTGTGCGGGGCAGCGTTGTGGCACAGCCGGGGGAGCTGCCGCCTGCGAAGCCGGCGTCCACGTCAGGGAGCAGGTGTAAGTCCAGGCTGCTCGTCTTCAGATCCAGGTCCCCGCTAACGCACCGGGAAGGCAAAGGGGGCCCAAGTGCTGGGTGGAGACCCAGGCGGAGCTCCTGGTCCCTGGCTTTGGACTGGCCCAACCCTGGCTGTTGTGGCCATCTGGGGAGTGAACTAGAAGGTGGACGATCTCTCTCTCTCTCTCTCTCTCTCTCTGCCCTTCAGATGAATACATCTTTTCTTTAATAAAAAATGGGTAATGCGACTTCTGTAAAACACATGGAGACAAAACGGTCCCCCTGCTTTTATCCTCTGGAACAACCAGGTGCCGGCGGCCGGAGCAAGGTTGCCAGGCCTGGCGGGGGTGAGAGCTGACCGGGCTGGGCGTCAGCAGGCTGCCCACGGAGAAGCGTCCCCTTCCCCACGGCCGAGCCTGCCGCACAGCGTCCCCACTGGCACCAGCGCGGTGCGCCGTGGACGGGCCACACGCACAGGAGTCCTGCGCCCCGGGAGCAAGCCTGCTGACGGCCTCTCAGCTCCCTCCTTCTCCCACATCAGACAGGGAGACGCCTGCTCCACAGGGACAGACATTCGCAGTTCCCTGGGGGGAGCGGTCGCCGCGGCTGCTGCCCCCACTGAGCACACGCGGAGCTCCGAGCCGTGGGGAAAACACCGGCCGTGGGCTTCAAACGCTTTTTTTGCCCCCAGATACGTTTGCCTTCTAATTCCATCTCTCCGTGAGCTTTTGAGGCGCCCTCCCTTAACAACCAACTGGGGATGACGCTGATCGCCCAGAACCACGTGTGGAGAGGAGAGGGACATGGCCCCGGGCTCCCCAGGAGCAGCTCTCCCCGGCCCCCGCGCCCCCCGAGTCCCCATCCTGGGAGTCGGGAAGCAGAGCCGGAGGCCACCCGCCCAGCAGGCTCCGGAGCACAGGGCTCCCCGCCCGCCGGACAGCGGACAGCAGGGCGCGGGGCGCGGGGCAGTTTGCTGCGGGCGGCACAGGAGCCGTTCCCTGACCCAGCGCTGGGTTCAGAGCGTGCTTCCCTCCAGTTAAGTATTTATGATGTGTTTTTATTTATTATTTATAAGGCACAGGGGACGCTCCAAGTCCAATTTCGGTTTCATGGATGGAATCAGCCGTGTGAACTTTCCCTCTGCTCCAGGAAGCCGGCTCCCAGCGCAACCTCCAACCACCCCCCCACACACAGCTCCCCTTTCTCCTCCACGCTCTGCTGGGGCTGCTGCCTTCCCAGTGCCAGAGGCAGCCCCCGCGTTCTGGGAGAGCGGGGCCTGCACGCCACGGCCCCCTGCACCGGTTCCACCTGTGCCCCCCACCATTTTTCAAAAGAGAAAGCAAACCGCTCTCGCCCGAAACATTGGCGGTGGCGCCTTTGTCCCAGGAGTGGGGACACCCTTCCATTTAAGTTGATTAATTGACCCTTAAAAATGTACCCAGAAAATAAATTGCCTAATAAAATGAATTATCTTGTTCTCAATGATGCCTGAAATCCACTGGCACAGAGGGGGGGGGCTAATGGCGCGGCAGAGAAATGACTAATGAAGGGGATGCACTCAATAAGCGATAATTGATTAGCGAGCTCAGGCCCCTCGCCCTCTGCTGTGCCTTCCTGGGAGAGGGGCTGCAGTTGGCCACGGCCCTAGCAGGGCTGGGTGGGGTGGTTATACTGTCCCCGGGGCGCCCCTGCAGCCTCCACTCCTGGTGACAGAGGTCACGGTTAACAACACTCAGGGCCCAGCCCTGAGGACAGGCGGCGGCTTCAGCAGCCTGGGCTCTGCCTGCTCCGCCAGCAGCTCTGGGTTGAGCCCAGAAGGCAGCTGGGGTCCAAAGCGAGGGGGGATCCCCAGCCAAGAGGGCATCCCCAGCCCCACGAAAGGACCCCTGGATGAGGGCTTGGAAGCAGGATCGGAAGGAGCCATCTGTCCCTCCAGGAAGAAGAGACTCCTCAAGGACAGCTGTGCTGTGCCTGCCACCCCAAATCCAGCCTGGGAGGCCAAGGCCATGTCCATCAGCTCCTCGCCACCCGAGCAGTGGCAGCCTGGGAACAAAGGCACTTGTGCCCCCCGGAGCAGCTGGGAAGCCCTCCTGGGGGTGGTGGTGCCTGGTCCACAGCCACGGAGAACAGTTCTGGCTCCTTGCAGGAGAGGGAGGAGCCGAAGAACAAGGGTCTTGAGTTAAATGCAGACGCAGCCCCTGTGTGTGAGGGCCCAACACAGATCCCAGACACGGCGTTCTGGGAGGGAACGCGCTTCCCCACACTCGGCCCCCACTGGGCCATGGATGACAGACACAGGCCAATGCCGTGGGGCAGGGCAGAGCCCCGCGAGACTTAGGGGGGCTACGGACGCCGACCCGAGACACGAGGCCGCTGCGCACAGTGGGCAGCAGGAACCTCCCCTCAGGCAGAGCCGAGTCTGTGCCGGACGCTGTGCTGGGGACGCCAATGGCATGTATTCCATTTGAACCGCATGTGAACTGTGGCCAGCCAGAGCTGGTGACCCACGCCCCAAGGCCTCACAGCATCGGGCTTCTTGCCCCTCATCCTTGCATTCCACATGCAATGTTGTTCAGACACCCACACGACTCATCACCATCCTCCCTTCCATCTACCCATCCATCCATCCATCCATCCATCTACACACCCATCTATCGATCCTTATATTCACCCATCCACCCACCATCCACCCATCCACCCATCCATCCATCCATCCATTTATCCTTCTATTCTTCCACCCATCTATCCATCTATCCAGCCAATATCCATCTGTCCTACTCTCCACCTGTCTATCCCATTACCCTTCCATTAATCTATTCATCCATCCATCTACACACTCATCTATAGGTCCATATATTCATTATTCATCCATTCATCCATCCACTCATCCGTCCATCTGTCCATTTATCCATCTATTCCTCCACCCATCTATCCAGCCAGTCAGCCAGTATCCATCTGTCCTACCCTCCACCGTCTATCCCTTCATCCATCCATCCACTCATCCATCATCGGTTTAGCCATCTATCCGCCCACCCGTGTACTTACCCATCCATCTATTTGGCCATGCAACCATCCATTCTTCCTTCCTTCTTCCCACCCTGCCAATTTTCCATTCATCCATCCAGTGAACCATCAGCCATCCAGTGGCCGTCCACTCATGAGCACGGTTTACAAAGAATCTGCCCATCAGCTTCTGCCCCTGCCTCCCCAGCAGGTGAGCTGCCAGTCACGTTGGTCACAAAGAGTTCCTGCCCAGTGCCCATCGCTGACCCATCACCCCTGGGGTCGCGGTGCTGACCCCTTTGGTCACCGGCGCCTAGAAACAGACACCACATCTGCCACTCAAGGGCTCTGGGCTCACCCTTCAGGTCAGGTTTCTGCTGTCAGGAAGCCGTCCCGCTGCTGATTTTCTGTAACCAAGGCAAGAGAAGATGGCCGCCTCGGGCAGGGGTGGACGCTTCCCCGATACCCCAGGGGGGACAGCTCTTTTGCACAGCTCTGTCAGGTGGGACCCTCACCCCGACCTGGGGCTCACCCAGTTCCTGATTACACATCACTCTGAAAATATAAGGAATACCTCTGAGCACGTTCACACACGGCTGAGAGGAAGCTGCAGTGGCCAGTGTCTCTGTCCTCGGCCCCAGGACAAACGTGGCAGGGCTCTAGGCCCTTGGAATGTCTGCCTGATACGAGCAGCTTTGTGAACCCGGGGCCTGGGGCCATGCTGGGGAGTCCAGCTGTGCAACTCCGGTGGGGGCTCTGGGCCCTTGCCCTCCTCTCTGGGACCTGGAGACAGAGTTCAGCCGTGGGAGGGGGACCGTGTCTGTGATGCAGCCCATGAGAGACTCAGGACACCAGGGCTGGGGCAGCCTCCCCGGCCGCCGGTACTCTGCTCACCCTGACCCTGCTGGGACGTGGAGCTGGGGTCTGCCGGGGTTGGCACCGGCGTTCATGAGCGTGGCTGCTGTCAACCCCCGAGACCTGCAGTCGCAGCCGCCCGTGGCCTCGGTCGCTGGCCCATTCTCAGTCGTGACTGATGGGCACAGCCTGGCTGGGGGAGCACTGAGCACTTCAGATCAAGTTCCAACGAAGGAAGTGGTGACGGTGTCTTGTCAACAGGCGGTGAGGCTTCAAAACAAACGGGGTGCCAGCGTGACCTGGCGCACGGCAGAGGCAAGAACAGGGAGCAGGCAGAGCCCGGAGCCTCCACCCTGAGGTGTCCACAGCCCCCAAGAAAGGGAGGGGCACCCTCCCATCACACACGGCCTCGCCCGCCTGGACCCTCAGGGAAGCCCTGGCGGGAGGCTCAGAGGAGCCCAGACCTGCCCCAGGGCACAGCCAGCAAACCACAGCCCTGCGTCCACCCCACTCCACAGCCACGGATGTCTCCACCTGGCCCATCCCAAAGAGAACCTGGCCATCCTGGGACGTAACAGCACAGCGCTGTCCACAGAGAAGCCACGGGGCTGAAGGCCACAGCCACAGCTCTGGGGCCCGGGTACCATGGACAGCACCCTCGTGAGCACAATCTCACACACACACACACACACACACACACACACCCCGGCACAGTCCCTGCCACACTCCCCCTCGCTCCGTTCCTCAGACACCCAGGGCTTTGTGGCGTGAAACACACTCTCCTCTCCCAGTCCACTCTTCCGGGAAAAGCAAACGCTGGGCGAGACGCCGGCCCTGCGGGAACCTGGGTGGAGGGGGCGTTTGTTGTCCTCACTGCTGAAATCCACGTGGGCCCCACTGCTGGTTCAGGGCCGCCCTCGGTCCCCAGCCTGGCTGGAGAGAGAAGCCACTGCACCCACACTGGCTGAGCCCAGGTCCTGAGCCCAGGGGTGGCCAGGTCCCCCCCTTCACCCCCACCTCGCATTTTCAGGGCACCTGAGCCCACAGCGATGATGAAACCCAAGGGACCCTCCCCGTGGGGTGCAGACGTGGGGATGGGGCGGGCACGGCCACTCAGCGCATACGCTGGCTGTGCGAGTTACTCCTCCCTTCTCCATGTCCAGCAGGTGCTGTGTCGGTGTGAGGCCACAGCACAGGGCTACCAGCCACGTGGCTCAGTGAATCCTTGTCCCCCGGGACAGACGGGCCCCTCCTCGGCTTGCACCTGCCCCTCGCGCCTTCCTCTCCCGTCCCCCTCACACCTTCCTCTCCCGTCCCCCTCACACCTTCCTCTCCCGTCCCCCTCACGTCTTCCTCTCCCGTCCCCCTCACACCTTCCTCTCCCGTCCCCCTCACGTCTTCCTCTCCCGTCCCCCTCACACCTTCCTCTCCCGTCCCCCTCACGTCTTCCTCTCCCGTCCCCCTCACACCTTCCTCTCCCGTCCCCCTCACACCTTCCTCTCCCGTCCCCCTCACACCTTCCTCTCCCTTCCCCCTCACACCTTCCTCTCCCGTCCCCCTCACACCTTCCTCTCCCGTCCCCCTCCTACCTTCCTCTCCCGTCCCCCTCACGCCTTCCTCTCCCGTCCCCCTCACACCTTCCTCTCCCGTCCCCCTCACACCTTCCTCTCCCGTCCCCCTCACACCTTCCTCTCCCGTCCCCCTCACACCTTCCTCTCCCGTCCCCCTCACGCCTTCCTCTCCCGTCCCCCTCACACCTTCCTCTCCCGTCCCCCTGCTCTCCCCGGTTCTCTCTCCTATGGAGGACGCCAGCCCTTGTGTTGGAGCCCAGGCTCACGACCTCGTGTCCGCCTGGCCAGTTCTCTGTCCCCAGTCACCCCTCAGCCGCTGAGACTGGGAGAAGCAGCACTCAGCCCACAGCAGGCGTGGAGGAGAAGCCAAGCAGGGTCCCAGAATTCCTTGAGGCACCGTCATCCAGCCCCCCACCCCCAGCTCACCCTCAGCCGCTGCCTCCGGCTGGGTCTTCACCCGCCCAGTGCGACCTGGGCATGGGAGTGCTCTGAACGATCCCACCCCACCGGTGAGTGTGGGAGGAGCACGGAGCGGGGGCGTCCCTGGGCCGCCGCGGGCGCTGGCTTGTGCTCTGATTACGAAGGGCTGCTGCCCCGTCTCGGTGAGAGGGCGGTGACCGGGCCATGCGAAGGGCCGCTCCTCACCCTGACAAACACCCCCTCTCGCTCCCGGTGCCCCAGGCTCCCCACTCTGAGCCTGGGTGTGGCTGGGCCAAAGCCAGCTCTGGACGACAAGCGATTGGTTTGTGTCCCCCAAGCCGTGCTGGGGTCCCGGTCCCCAGAACCCTGAGTGCTGTCCCACCCGGACACAGCATCTTCGTAAGCCTGAAGAGTCCTTCCCTGGCACAGCCAGCGCCCAGCAGGTGGGACAACCCACGCACCCTGGGCCTCAGCACCGAGTCTGCACACCCCGTGCTGTGTGGTGGGAACTCACGGCCAGGGCTGAGTCCAGGATGAGCGGGCAGCGTGGTGCGAAGCCCGTGGCTCTTCGTTTCCTCTCGCTCTTGTTCCGAGGCCACCGTGGGCTTGCTCGGGTGCGGATCCTGCATGCAGTCGCCCTCCTGTCCGCCGTGGACGCCTGAGCCGTGGGAGACCAGGTTGTTTCCGGAATACGCTCCCCTGGGAGGTCCTTAATTTACACATGAGGGAAGTAAGAGATTAACGACCACTGGTAACACGGAACCACAGCACCACAAGCCACAAAACCTCTGGCAGCGCCACCATGGCAGCGACCGTCCACTGACGGCCCCGGCTGAAGGGCTCCCAAAGGGCTGGCTCGGGTCCGGGAGGGGCAGAGTGGCCGGCGTGGACTCGGTCGCGTCTCCAGACGGAGCACGGTGGACGGCGTCCCGCTGTTCACTTCTACAACGATCTGCTCCACATCTGCCGGGGGTCAGGCAGGCTGAGAAGGCAGCCCGGAAGTGACCAGGCCGGCTCCGGGCCTGGGGACGTCTCGCCCACCTCCGCCCTCGAGACAGGCGGTGGACACGGCCCCAGCGGGGCACCTGAGCATCCATTAGGCTCCACCTGCGTGCTCCATGCACAGGAGCCCCGGTGGGAGGGAGGCCCGGGGATTTGTGTGGGAAAATCTCAGCTCTGAGCCCATAACTCATGTTCAGTCAGCAAATTATTTTTCTTGGGCGGTATTCCGGGTAAATAAGGGCTTAATGAATCAACCCTTTTGAATTGTTATTGCTCCTCTAATTTGTAGTTTACAAGGTTCTTGTAAATTAAAAGTGGGAAAAGAAATCCCATCCCGTCCCGGGCGTCCCTCCTCCAGGCAGCAACAATTTGGTCGTCTGATTTTCATGTCCCCAAAGCCCTTATCTGTTTGAAAAATTATTCCTTAATTTTTATGAGGCTGCTGGTGAGACGGGTGAAGTTGAGCGATTGTTTCTATCTCGTTCTCCTCTCCTCCGAGTTCGCTCTGAGTGGTTATTGTTCCCTAGGTGGGAAATAAAGGTAGAAGTGCTCACGTCTAATTTACTGTTTGCAATAAGCAGGCCTTTATCAACAGTCTCCCAATAAATTATTTTTATTGCCGGGAGCAGTGGCCATGAACACACCAGCACGGGGAAATGCAATCTCCCCGGCTTCAGACTCGAGCGAGCCGGGTCCCTCCAGGTGGCTGTGGGTGGGTGCCAGGCAGGGGGCGGGAGAAGGAGGGAGCCAGGGCCTCCCGGGGCTCTCGCCTCGGCCGGGAGAAGGGAGCAGCCAAGGAAGAGGGCCGCTCTCGGGGCTCCAGGCCCTGGCGTGACCGCCTTCCCCCGCCGGGAAGTCACGGGGCTGCAGGGTCAGGTGCACGTCTGGGACCTGCACGGGGCAGGAGAGCACCCCTCCCCCGTCGGCCCGGAGCCACGTGTTCTGAAGTAGGAAAAGCTACAAGGCCACCTCCTGGAAGTGTGCCAACCCCTCCCCCACCGTGTGACCCCACCCTCCTCTGTGGACCTCTCCCAGGGTCGTGCAGGAAAACGGGTCCATTTGTCCAGCCCGCAAGGCCCCACTGGAAGCCAAGGGGGCTGCCCACAAGGCCCACGTGGAGAGGCCCAGAGAGAGTGTGTGCAGAGGGTCCTGCTTACAGCTCACCGGCCAATCAGCTGCCCTGCATGAAGTTCACCGGCCAGTCAGCTGGGCTATCTGCAACTCACCAGCCAATCAGCTGGGCCATATGCAACTCTCCAGCCAATCAACTTTCCTGCATGCAAGTCACCAGCCAATCAGCCAGGGAGCCCCAGAAGCTCCTCCTCCTGGCAACGCTGGAGTTTGCTGGCTCAGCGATTATCCTTGTGGCAGCCGGATGACCAGAGCATCAGTGTTCTGTGTGGCACACGACAGGGGCAGACCCACAGCACACACCCCCGTGAGGAGGGTCCCCCCCACGATAGCTCCGTCCTGGGCTGAGTGCCAGGGAGAGCTGACAACCAGAACGGGGAAGGAGGGAAGCAGTGTCGACCTCAGAGGACAAGACGGGGCCAACAGCGTCCCACCTGCTCACGGCGCCCGAGGCTGCCCCCTGCACACGGCGCCCGAGGCCACCTGCTCACGGCGCCCGAGGCCCCCTGCAGCATCGTTTCCAGAGGAGAGCGCTGGGAAGGACCACACAGAGCAGGAGCCACGTCTGCCGTGAGCACCCGACAGTACTGCCAGCACGCCTCTGTCCCCCAGGGCTCCCTCCCAGACGAGGACCCCCTGCGAAACAGCCAGCCGGTCCTCCATGGAGGAGGAGGGCACCAGGGTCCGGGGCTGGCGTGCCGTGCGGCCCCTTGAGCCACTGTGTGATGCTGGCATCCACGTGGACATTTTCAGTCCTGGCTCCACTTCTGATCCAACTCACTGTCAATGGTCTGGGAAGGCAGTGGAGGATGGCCCAAGCGCTTGGGCCCCTGCACCCGTGTGGGAGGCCCGGAGGATGCTCCTGGCTGCTGACTCCAGCCTGGCCCAGCCCTGGCCATTGCTGGGATTTGGGGAGTGAACCAGTGGATGGAAGACCTCTCTCTCCCTCTCTCTCTCTCTCTCTCTCTCTCTCTCTCTCTCTCTCTCTCATAGATAAGTAATCCTTTAAAAACAAACCATCAAAGTCCAAATGTAACAGCCAAGAGGAGCCCCAGGAGCAGGGGGACTGAGAGCCTGGGTGGGCTCCCAGGCAGGACCTGGGCTGGGAGAAGCTCAGGAGCTCCAGCACGGGCATCGGTTTGAAATACGCCGTCAGCGCCGGCTCATTGACGGTGACAGATGTGCCCGGGGAAGCGGGGGGAGGGAGAGCTCCCCGCACCGGCGCCACGACCTTCCTGCCATGCTAGAATTATTTTAAAATTAAAGAAACTCACTTAATGCCTCACTTAGCCCTAACTCACTTATCCCTCTAACCTCTCAAAGAAGAGTGAAGTGAGAAACCGGGTCCCACTCTGGGAGGACCCCCTCCCGGAAGTCCGGGGTCTCGCTTGGAGCCTGCGCAGGGGGAGCTGTTGCCGTGTAGGGGAGAGGCTGGGCCAGCTGCAGGGAAGGCGGGATAGCGCCTGCGAGGGAAAGGGAGGGAGTTAGAAGCTCGGCTGGGAAGCTCCTGCCCAGAGCAGGAACCTGGGACCCTGGGCCGAGCAGGGACAGTGCCCGCAGAGCGCAGAGACAAGCGTGGTTGATGCGTCCGGCCTGGAGACTCAGCCCCTGCCTCCCACACCCCAGCCCTGAAGAGGGCAGCACAGGGGGTGTGGCCAGGCCGGGCACGGGGCTGCTGGGAGCCTGCGGGGCGGGGACCTTGGCTGCTCGAAGGAGCCTGCCTCCTGCTCTGTGCTCCCCTGCCCTGCAGGTGGATTACGGATCCCACCCCAGGCTTCAGGGGGCAGGGCCGGTACTTCCACGGCTTCCACCCGGTTTGCTCCTGTAGGTGTCACTGCCACAGGTGTCCCCAGGGCTAAAGTGACGGCAAACGGCACAGCAGGCCCCCGTGACCAGCTGCTACCGCCTTGTGGGTGCAGAAAGTGAGACACCTTCGCTCTCTCGGGAGAGACGCCGGCCCGGGGATGACAGCCGCCCGGCAGGCCTGTTCCTGCCGAGACCCGCGGGCAGTCTGCTCTCGGCCACGTCTGCAGGTGGGCACTTCACCAGGCCTTGTTGGACAAGAGCGCCTTCAGCCATCGCCTCCTGAACACTGCCTGTCTGCCTCCACCCTGTTAGCCTGCACCCGCGGGGATGGGCGCCCCTGCCCACGGCAACACAGACCAGTCTCGCAAGGGCTCGCCCTAAATCTACAGGCCTCACTTCCAGGCTGGACGCTGTTGGGGTCGCGCGCCCGGACACAGGTGGACAGCGCCCAGGAGGCTCCCGACTCACGGTGCTGGTGATTGTGCCTGGCAAGATGAGAGCACAGGAAGTCCGGAGCGGCGGGTGGGTGCCGGCTGCAGGGGCGAGGGGAAGGGGAGGCCCCAGCCCTCGCCGCACAGCACCCCCACAGTGCCCACCCGCCCCGCCGTAGAGCGCTTCTGCTCCCAAAAAGTTGGCGCGTGTTTGTCGGACTCAAGGTCTCGCGGCCCCGCGGTTGCTTTACGCAGAGTGGGTTTTGCCCCAAGCCTTGTTCTCGCGTGGAACGAGCCCCCCGCAATGTGTGGAGAACAGCGCTGTTTCCGGGAAGGATGGCGCCCGCTCACACGCTTCCTGTTTGGGGTCGTGTGGGGTTCACAGCCGCAGGCATTTCGGGGGAACCGCTGAGCGCGAGTCACACACAAAGCGTTCGCAGACCAAGATGGATGCCCAGGAGAGACCTGCCCAGTGCCCTCGCCCGCCAGGGGAGGCCACGGGGCCCAGCCGAGCCCCAGCATCCCGGCCCACACTCAGCTCCCAGCCCCAGCCCAGGAGCCTCCCCAGGGCCTGCTCTCGGCTGCCACTCCCCTTCCCAGGCCGCCTCACGCCCCTCCCACAGCTCCTGCCCTTCTCTGATTTTCTCCGGCAAAGTCGGTCACTTTCTCCAGAGAACCAGCACTGCCCAGCTGTCCCCAAGCAGCCTCGAGGTAAGCCTGGCCCTGAGACCATTTCCTTGACATCCCCTGGCGACCACCGCCCCTCCCAGCCGTCTTCATCCCCCCTCCAAGGGATGCCCTGGCTTAGGACCGGGGAGACCCGGCTCCCTCCTTGGGCGGTCGCTGTCTGTGGGACCCTGGGCCCCTCTGAGAAGTGGGTACAGGGTCGTGTCCACTCTGCACGCAGGACAGCTGTGGGGGCTTCGATGGGGCAGCCATTCCACCGAGGGCACGAGGCTGTGGAGCCACAGCTTCTGGGGCAGCCTCTGGCTGGGAGGGTGCCCTGGGGGGGGGGGGCAGAGTGGGGACAAGGGAGGGGCTCACAGGCCACGAGGCTGCAGGCAGGAGCTCAGGACAAACTCAGTCACAGCCCAGAGGCCCCACCACCCTCATTCTGGAAGCTGGCTGGCCACACCCTGGCCAAAGCAACCAGGACTAGTGACGTGTCCATCGTGCAGGGGCCAGGCCCATGCTGAGCCATTCGGCTGCCTCTCAGGCTCCTCTGAGCTCCAGGGAAATGGCCAGGTCTTTTCTGTGCCGCGCCCTTCGAGGCCCGCGGGCCCTCTGTCTGCCCTGCCCCTTACCCCCGGTCCCACCTCTGGGGACGGATTCTGTGGCTGTGAGTGTGCAGGAGCCTCCCTGGTGGCAGCTGGGAGCTGCACAGGGCCTGCACCTGCACCCTGTGTTCAGGGCGGCATGAGGCGTGCCCCGTCCACCCTGTGTTCAGGGCGGCGTGAGGCGTGCCCCGTCCACCCTGTGTCCAGACTGTCACCACCAGCGGGGTTTCCTGTGGGGCACGGGCGCACCCCCAGGTGTGAGCCGGCACCAGGGGCTCTGCGGGGTGAGCTGTGGTTTCCAGCCTTGCATCCGCCCCAGCTGAGTCCCTGAGACAGGAGCGGTGGCCGGAGGCCAGGCCCCTGGGCCGAGGAGCAGAGGCAGCTCCTGTGGGCAGCGCTGGCGGCAGGAAGGGGCAGCCAACACTTGCCTTGACCAGGACGAGGCTCCCCGCCCCCCACCGCAGAGGTGCCTCTGCTCACGTCTCCCCCCAACCCCCCAGGGTCTCCTGGTCCTGCAGCACAAGACACTCCGGGCGCAGGGCCGGCACAGCTGGTGAGTGCCGAGTGCTGAGCGAGTGAGCGGTGGAAGCCACTGTCACCCCCAGGACCCGAGGGACGGGCAGCCTGCAATGTGTCCGCTCGTCAGGGGCCGGGACCTCGCCCCGTGGGGCCTCACCCCCAGCCTCTCAGGGCAGACCCGGCTCACCGCCCCACGTCCATGGTTCTCAGGGCTCCAGCCCTCCTGCCCACTCCCTCACCTTCTCAGCGCCCCTCCCCACTGCTCTCTCCGCCCGGGGAGACTTCCATCTCCAAGGGACACAGGCGTGAGCAGGGAGGACCGGGGCTGCCCACGCCTGAGCAGGTCCACTTTCCCATTTGTGACGTCACCGTTCCCGTCCCACCCCCGGGGGCCGCGGCTTCTGCCTGTTCTCAGCGTCCACTCGGTCTCAGGAAGGATTCCCAGACGGGGCAGCCAACACGACTGTCGGTGGAGCCAGTGTCAGTGCGTGTCACGCTGTCCCCATGTCAGGGTCTCACAGGTGAGGGGTTCCAGCACCCTCCGCAGACCCTGCCTGTGCCCCCCCCCCAGGCTCCCCTGGGGCTGTTGCAGGTGCCCCTACCCCAGGGAGAGCGAAGAGGGCGCTTCAGGACAGCACAGGTGTCCAGCATCTGTTGGGGTCCCAGACGTCCTGTTCACAACCGCGAGGGCTGGACAGCTCCACCAGCCTTCCCTCCACCCCGCCGGGCCCTGGGCGCAAGGGCTGGACAGCTCCACCGGCCTTCCCTCCACCCCGCCGGGCCCTGGGTCCTGGTCACGGACTGCAACAGCTCACAAGTCCGTCCGCCCTGCGGCTGGTGGCCCACAGAGCAGGGACGGGGGTCCGTGTGTCTTCTCAGGGAGCGCCAGCAAGGGCCAGGGCCTCCCCCCCCCAGCCCCGGGGGATCTAGGCTGACAGCCATGATCACAAGCAAAATGTCTATTTCCAGCTCCAGATTCTAACGAGTGAATATATTACAATAACTTTATTAAAAAAATCAATGCACATCAATTCCATTTTCGAGTTAATTGCCTCGCGAGCAGTGCGGCGTGGGCGCCCTGGCAGCTACATTAGGGCCTGATGAATGCAGGGCAGGGCTCGCTGCTCGCTGGCGCAGCCCTGTTTGTTTCTGCCAGGAAACGAGCATCCCCCAGCCCCTGCCCACCCTGGCCGCAGGTGGGGCGGGAGGCCAGCCCCCAGGGGACGTCCTGACGTTCCAGCATGCTGTAATGGCTGGGGTGGACAGAGGTGCCCCCGGACCCGGCCCTGGGCCCCGAGGCCACGGGGTGCCCGCCCCTCCCCCAGCCCAGCTGGAAGGTGAGTGGCAGCGGTGCCGCGGCAGAATGCTTCAGGCTATGTGTTTGTTGTATTTGGAAGGCAGAGCCGCAGAGAGGGACAGGCGGAGGTCTTCCATCCACTGGGCCACTCCCCAAATGCCCACCAAAGCCAGAGCTGGACCACGCTGAAGCCCGGAGCAAGACCTGCATCTCCCGAGTGGACAGCGGGGGCCTGAGTACTTGAGCTGTCGTCTGCCGCCCCCCGGGGTGCGTGTTAGCAGGAGGCTGGATGGGAAGTGGAGGCAGGACTCGAACCCGGGCAGCCAGTTAATCTACAGCACCAAACACACCCAGATTTATCCAGACGGCCCAGGGTCATCTCCCGGTCACTGTCAGCTTGTTCCCCTTTGCTGAGCCACCGCTAGGATTCCTAAACCGTCAGTCCTATGCCAAGGAGGCTTGAAATTCAAGTGAAGTAATGCATGGTACTAATTTACACATGCAAATTGCCGCATGCATACCCCCAGGGCACTGCCAGGTAAGGACCTCACGTACTTTTTTTTTTTTGACAGGCAGAGTTAGACAGTGAGAGAGAGAGAGAGAGAGAGAGAGAGAGAGAAAGGTCCTCCTTCCGTTGGTTCAGCCTCCAAATGGCCATTACAGCCGGCGCGCTGCACCAATCTGAAGCCAGGAGCCAGGTGCTTCTCCTGGTCTCCCCATGGGGTGCAGGGCCCAAGCACTTGGGCCATCCTCCACTGCCCTCCCGGGCCACAGCAGAGAGCTGGCCTGAAAGAGGGGCGACCGGGACAGAATCCGGTGCCCCGACCGGGACTAGAACCTGGTGTGCCGGCGCCGCAGGCGGAGGATTAGCCTAGTGAGCCGCTGCGCCGGCCTGACTTCAAGTACTTCTGACAACAAGTCCCTGAGCGTCGGTGTGCATGGCACGACACAGGTGCCCCTCTGCTTCCTGGGCGTCGTCCCCTGCACACCCCTGGGCTCGGGAGGCGCTCACACCCCTGGCCCCGGGTGTGTTTCAGCTCACGGTTCTAGAAGTTCACAGTCCCCCCGGTCTGGCATCTGACGGGGGCAGTGGATGGCAGGAGGCAGAGCGAGGACACGCGGGCCGAACTCCGCCCCAAACCCAACTCCAGCGTGGAAGCGCCCCCGCTGGGGTGGAGCCTGCCCCTCCGTCCGTGAACCGATCACATGGGACTTCGGGGACCCAGTCATCAACCTGGGGGCCCAGCCTGACGCCCCAGCTGCCGCTGCCCTCCGCCCCCCAGGAGTCCCCTGCAGGAGCTGACGTCAGCAGCCGATTTACCAGGCCTGGCCAGGACACGGCGGTGCCCACGCTCACCAACAGCTGGGGGGCTGGGGCGGGCCCCCTCCCTCCTGGACCTTCGTTCCATGTCTCACACAGTGAGTGCAGACAACCCCTCCCTGAGCCGCCCAGCCACCTGGCCAGGTCACGGCGACCACGGCTCGGAACCCGGGCAGCCGCCAAGCGGTAGAATGGGGGGTGACTGCCATTGGCCCAGCGTGGGTCACCTGCACAGCAAACCGCACCGCGCCAAGCTCACAGGATCGCTCCGTCGTGCGTCTGGGCAGAGCCCCAAAGTCAGCTTCGCCGAGGTACAGGAATGCAGAGCGGTCACTGCGGGAGAGCCTGCACCTCCGCCCTCAGCCACAGAGTGGGACCAGGGGCAGGTCTGTGGGCCACGACGCGGGGGGAGCCGGGAACCAGCAGCTGGATGACGTCAGCCCTCCTGCCACGGCTCGGATCCTGCCTGGGTCTGGGCAGCCAGAGGGAAGCTTTGGGGGGAAGCTTTGGGGGGAGCGCGTTGGTCTGAGCTGGGGGGTGGGCTCTGCTGGGTGCATCTGACAGGTGCATATTCTCTGAGGGGGTGGAGCTCAGTCTAGGCAGTGACTCCACCTGGGCATGTCCTTCAGCCACCGTGTCCATGAAGAAGGCTGGGCTCCCACCCTGCCCCTCCTGCAGGCTGGAGTCCAGGACACTGGCAGTGGAGACAGGGGCCCGGGGTGGGTGTGGCCGGCAGCCCCTTCCAAAGAAGAGGACACTGAGATTGGACGTGCTGGGCCACTCTGCCCAAGGCCACGGAGTGGGATTGGCGTCCACACGGTCGGACTGCAAAACACCAGGCACCAGGCAGCCACCTGGCCGCAGAGGGCTCAGCTGGGACCCTGCAGATGTTTTGAGGGGCACGTGCGTGGCTTCCGAGAGTGTCCCCCAACCCCAGGGTCCCCGGGCCCTGCCAGAGAGAGAAGTCCTTTCTCAAAGGAGGAAAGGGTTTCGGATCCGCAGTGCCTCGCTCAGCCCCGCCCAGCTCCGCGTGGCTGTGGCTCACCCAGTAGGCCCGTGAGCAGGCTGCGGCCTCTCGTGCACCCAGGTCCTCCCCCCTCCTCTGCTCCCTCCTGCCCGCTCATCCGAGAAGCCCAGGGCACCCCTCTCTGCACCCCTTTATGCTGGAAGACCCTGGGGTTTAGGCATCAGGGCGCCTGATCAGCTTCTGGGGCGCCAGTGCGCCCCAGCCCTCACCTGGACAGGAGGTGCTCACTGGTCTTGTTGATTTGCTTTCTCTGAAAGACAGAGACGGAGACGTCTTCCGTCCACTGCTTCGCTCCCCAGATGCCAGGCCGGGGCCAGGGGTTCAGTGTGGGTCTCCCCCAGGGGCAGCAGGGATCCGACTCCCAGAGCCATCACCTGTGCCTCAGTGAGGAGGAGGACCCGGAGCAGACCTGGGGTTCACAGGCAAGGACCCCGCTGTGGGACGGGGCTCCCCAGGCAGCGGCACGGAGCATTCCAGAACCTCGCTGCACCTCTCCCAAGACGTGGCAGACAAGAAGCCCTGGCAGTGGGGGAGGGGCAGCTCTGGCAGAGGGGCAAGTCCCCGGGGACCCTCCTCATCGCTGGACGTCCATGCTGCCTGTGGGCGGCCAGTCCGGTGAGGGAGGCGCCCGCCCAGGCTGCATTTCTCGGTCCCTCTTCTCAGCTCCCTCCGCCACCTGCGTTCCCAGGTTTGTGGATTGCCCACCCCTTCCTGCCCCCCACAGTGCCATCCCCTGCTGCTCCCAGCACTCCAAGGAGGAGGGCTCCCGCCCCCGCTGGTGCTCCCCCGGCACTCCCGGCCAGCCAGCCAGTGCCAGGATGCTCCAGCCCCTCACAGAGCCTCTGGGGAGAGTGAGCGAGTGAGTGAGTGGGTGAAGCACTCTCCGTCCTGGCTCCTCCTTACTGTGAAGAGCGCGTGGCGCCCACTCTCACTGCGCGGCTCCCCTTAGTGTCCTCTGCAGAGCCGGCCCCCAACCTGGGAGATCCCCACCCACCTCCGTGCGCCTCTGCCTTTGCTTCTCCCCCTCCCCCTCCTCGTCCCACTGCCCCCCCTGTCGTCCCACTGCCCCCCCATCCTCCCCTTAACCAGGGCAGTAGGGCACCCTTGGGTCAGCCGAGGCTGCAGCCCGGCCGGGGTCCCCACACTGCACCCGCCACCCTTGTCTGGGATCCCCACTGATGCCCACGCTCAAGAGGACGCGGCCAGCATCCAGCCAGCTCCCAACGAGCCCACCCCGCGCGTGCCTCCTACAGGCAGACACGTCTGTGGACGCGTCTGGTGGAGCCCCGATTGGAAGACCCAGGCCCTCTGAAGAACCAGCGTGATCAGAGATTCAGCCCCACCCCCGCAGGATGGCTCGCAGTGAGTCGATGGCACTCACTCCTTGATGTGACATAAACACTCCATGCAAGGAAGGACCCCGTTCCCAGCGCAGCGGGCGTCCCGGGGCCGGGCCGGGCTGCAGGCTGCAGGAACCTTCGCCAGAGGCGCCCTGGGTGCTGTCTGCACACGGGCACCGCCCCCCCACAATCAGAACGGAAATTGTTCAGCGAGGAAGTCTGCTCTGGTTCCCTGGCTGGACACTGAGTCCTGGCCCAACACCAGGCGGATGGCGTGGCCCAGACAGGAAGGCGGGACACTGCGCCCTGTCCAGAAGCTGACCGGGAAATCGGAGCGAGAGTGATGATTTACTGCTGCCCACAGGGCCTCTGGCTCTGGCAAACACCAGAGACACCGTGTTCCCTGGCCCCAGCCACAGGCCTGGCCAGAGCCGGCAGCAGCTTGGAGGCCCCTGGGGGGCGGGACAGCGTCTCCCCTTGCCCGGGACGGCAACAAGCTCGTCCCAGGGGAGTCCCTGCTCTGGAATTTGCCTGTCCATCACCTGAAGGGAGGTGCAAACTGGCGCCCACCTGAAGCCAGCGCTCCCCCAGACAGGAGGTGACACCGCGCCTCCTCCCTGCTCCCACAGCCCAGACGCGGCCCCCAGAGAGCCCCTTGGTGATGTCGCCCTGCCCGGCAGACACGGGCGCTGCAGCGTCCTGCCTGTTCCCAGCCCTCTTGCCATGCCCGACCACACACCGCGGTACACCAAGTCCTGCCTCCAGAGAGGGCTCCCCGCTGGCACCCGCACCGCCTCAGCCCTCATGGGGCCCGGAGTGGCCCAAGGCACAGCAGCTCCTGGAAACCGGCAAACCGCTATTTCCTGGTTCCGAGGCCTGCGCCCCGCGGGGAGCTCCCACTGGGGCGCGTGGCAAAGCTGCTAACAGCTGCGCTCAGCTGGTGTCCTGGCCCCGGAGGGAGCGGCATCAGCTGCTAATGGCTGAGAGAGGGGAGCCAGGCGGGCCATGGAACCTGCTGGCTGGGGGCGGGCAGCCCAGCCAAGGGCGCCCAGAACCCCCGCCCGCGGCCTCGCTCCCAGGCTGCTGGGCAGGAGCCCAGGCTGGCTCCTCCACCGTGTGTCACCTGGGGGTGCTCAGGACAGGCCAGCTAAGCCCGGCATTAGCTTAATTAATCACAATTAGGAGGGCAGACCGGCTGCAAAGATAATCACGATTCATCTCAGACCCAGAGACAGTTGACTTTGGGATTACCCAAGCCCCAGCAGCCTCCCTCCTGGCTCCTTGTCGGGGTCCACGGCCGAGCAGAGCCCGTCTCCTGCCAGCTCCTGAATTCCTGGGCTCCTCCTCAGCCTCTCCCCACCCCAGGTGCCTGTCCTACCCTGTTACCCAGGAGAGGAACCAGGCTCTGAGCCAGGTCAGGGCAGAACCCAGAGGCCCAGTGCCCACCACCCACCCTGCCCAGCAGCTCCCCGTCACTAAGAGGCAAAGCGTTGGGCTCAGAACCAGCTGACAGGAGCCAACACGTCCGCTGTGAACCCGCGAGCCGTGAGAGGCTGTGAAATCTGTGTCATAAAGAATCATGACACTGCAAGGGTGGTGAACAGCAGCTGGAACGACAGGGCTGGGCGGGGGAGGAGCTGAGGGAAGACACCTGGGGCAGAGAACAGCCAAAAGGTCAGGGCAGGAGTCAGGACCACCCACGGCGGAGCAGTGGGAGGGGCCCCACAGGTGCCCCAGCTCTCTACCGGTCGCTGCTGCCTGCTAAAGCCAAGAAGACCCCTGGCCCGGCCGCCCCACCCTGTGGCTGAGCCTCAGCCTGGCCCAGTAGAGGTTGCCAGTTCCCCAAGCTGGGGTCCCGGCCTCCGTGGGCACAGCTCAGGCGGCGGAGGCGGGGGGGTTGCAGGGCGGCACTGGGCACTGGGCATGGAGCCGGGAAGGGGCGAGAACCCAGGCACAGACCCCCGGCTGCCTCTGACGCTGCTTCTCCCACCCCGGCCCTGGTCCCCCGTCCCCCCCACACACCCCTCGGAGCGCTGCAGAAAGGGGGGGGGGCGATCCCCTGCAGCTGCGTGGCCGCTCGCTGTCAGTCATTCCCAAGGCCGCGCTCAGTTTTCTCCCTTCCTTCCCTGCCCAGCGTGATGAAGTCCTCCCATCGCCCACGGGAAAGTGATTTTCCAACGAGGGCTGAGGGCGACTTCGGTTCACCGGGGCCCCAGACTGCTTTGCCGGGCTGGAGTGCTTGTGCGGAGGCTCCGCTGCAGCGTGTCCGCCTCTCCCGGCCGCAGGCTGCAGGATCACAGGCGCCAGGCCAGCTCTGCTCCCGAGGTCGCCAGGAAATGGCCAGTCTCCTTCTGCAACATAGCGGGGTTTGGATTGTTTCAGGGGACCCTGCCTGCTGCACCCAGGCTGGGAGCACGAGCTGCAGAGTGTGGCCAGGGAGGAGGGAGGGAAGGTTCTGGAAGAGCCACGGTCCAACTTCTGTCCGTGCCCCTGTTTGGGCACCACCTCCCTCGAGTCTGACCCCAGTCGGCTCTCAGCACAAGATTCAGGGCCCCGTGAGGAGACCACGACCCACGCCAGGCCACCAGCCGTGTCTGCAGCCTACACGTGGGATCAGGTAGACATGAGAGAGACGGAGGCTGACGCTGAGTGGGAGGAGGGAGGGATGCAGACGGATGCACGGCTCGTCCAGGGTGAAGCCCGCACCAGGGCTGTGCCCAGTGACACCGCGCCGGTGCCAGTCCCAGCGGCTCCCATGCAGCTCCCTGCTAATGAGCCTGAGAAGTGGCAGAGGGTGGCCAGGGGCTTGGGTCCCTGCCACCCACGTGGAGGACCAGGATGGAGTTCCTGGCTCCTGACTGCCGTGGCCCTTTGGGGAGCGAACCAGCAGAGGGAGGACTTCGCTCGCTCTCCTCTCCCTCCCCCCACCTTTCTGTTGTTCTGCCTTTAATAAACAAATAAATAAAAGAGAAGATTTCAGATCCTCTCGCTGCATACACACACACACAGGTAACCCTGTGGGAAGTGCATCAGTAACTCTGACTGTGGAAACACTGCACTATCTACATGTGTAAGAAAGCACCAGGGGCCAGCACCGTGGCACACTAGGTTAGTCCTCTGCCTGCAGTACCAGCATCCCATGTAGGTGCCGGTTCTAGTCCCGGTTGCCCCTCTTCCAGGCCAGCTCTCTGCTGTGGCCCGGGAGTGCAGTGGAGGATGGCCCAAGTGCTCGGACCCTGCACCCCATGGGAGACCAGGAGGAAGCACCCGGCTCCTGGCTTGGGATCAGCACAGCTCTGGCTGTAGCAGCCATTTGAGGAGTGAACCAACAGATGGAAGACCTCTCTCTCTGTCTCTCTCTGTCTCTCTCACTGTCTGTAACTCTACCTGTCAAATTAAAAAAAAAAAAAATAAAATCTTTTTTTAAAAAAGAAAACACCATATCCTTTATCTAAAAAGAGACAATAAAAAGTTTTAAAGATCCATCTATTTGTTTGAAAGAAAGAGTTACAGAGAGAAAATGAGAGAGAGAGAGAGAGAGACCTTCCATCCACAAGTTCACTCCGCAAATCACCAAAACACCAAAATGGCCAGAGCAGGGCCAGGCGGAAGCCGGGAGCCAGGAGCTCCGTCCAGGTCTCCCACGGGGAGCAGGGCCCAAGCACTCGGACCATCCTCTGACGCCTTCCCAGGCCACAGCAGAGAGCCGATCGGAAGTGGAGCAGCCGGGACTCGACCTGGCGCCCATACGGGATCCCAGCACCCAGGTGGCAGCTTAGCCTGCTGCACCGAGGCACTGGCCCCAGTATAAACTTTGTAAGGACACTCAGTGCTCTCCATGGCCCCCAGGGAGAAGACCCAGCCCCTGGGCGAGCCCCACAGGCTGCCTGGCCACGCCCTGCCTCGCTGGTCGGTCCTCTGTGCCTGCTGCCAGCCCCAGCGTGCCCACAGCACAGGGCCGCTCCCTCGGCCGGCAGCTGCTCCCCGCTCCTCCCCAGCTTCCCTGCCATGGTGACCTCGCAGGTGGTGTGTCTGAGCACAGCCCTGGGGCTCGGCCAGAGACACCGCGCCTGCCCCCCGGACTTTCCCAGCGCCTCTGAAACTTGGAGAAAAACAGAAAGTAGGGAAAACGCAATTTTAAAAAAAATCCCCTGCTACCGGGCTCTCAGGGTGGCAGCTGCGGCCGTCTGGCGGCTCTGCTCCCAGATGCCCTGGGCGTCTTCCTCTGCAGCTGCTGCTGTCCTGTTCCCGTTCTCCTTTGTGACATTTTCCTGAGCAGCAACAGGCAAACAACACAGCCTTGCCCCCCCCCCCGGGCCACTGCACGGCTCCCCGATGCGGTGACGGCGTGGCCAGGCCACCACCTGGGGCTCTCTGACCACCTGCTGCTTTCACAGCCGGCGCCCGGAAGGTGAACCCTGGCGCACCCGAGGGTGAGCGGGTCCCTGGGCAGACGCTGGGGTTGTTCTTTTTAACTTTTTCACTGATTTCATTTTTATGGTCTGAAAGGCAGAGAGACACAGACGAGGGACTGAGGTCTCTCATCGGCTGGTTCCCCCCCCCCCAGATGCCTGCGACAGCCAGGGCGGGGCCAGGCTGCAGGAACTGGGAACTCGACACAGCCCCCCTCCCGAGCGGCAGGCACACAAGTCCTGGAGCCATCGCCTGCCACTCCCCAGGGTGTGCACCAGAAGGACGCTGAGATCAGGAAGAGCCGGGACCCAACCCCAGCCCGCCAGTGTGGACGGGGAACCCCCAGCGGGGTCGAAACACGGCCCCAGTGACTGCCCAGGAGTGGGAATCTGTGACAAGGACACACGCCTTTTTAAGATCTTGTGGGAGATGTGGGTGCCGGGGAGGACTGGGGGCCGTTGAGACGCCCCTAGACGCTCCCAGAAAGCCGGCCTCACCGTGTCAATTTGCATAGCCTTCAACTGCAAATACGCCCAGATGGAAAACACAGAAATTTCTTTTCCAGGCCCAGAATTGCATCCGTGCCCTGGCTCCCAGTGGCATGAGGACTGGGTGTGCACAACCGCGGCCCCCAGAGATGTGCCACGTCCCAGCCTGGCACCTGCGACCCTGACCCTACTCAGGAAAAGACCCTGGGGCCAGCGCTGCACCCCAGCACCCGCACGCGAGCCCGGCCGCTCCGCTGCGGATGCGGCTCCCTGCTAGTGACCTGGGAAGGCAGCAGAGGACGGTCCAGTGCTTGGGCCCCTGCGCCCACCTGGGAGACCCGGATGGAGCTCCAGGCCCTGGCTGTTACAGCCATTTGGGAAGTGAACCAGCAGGTGGGCGATCTCTCTCTCTCTCTCTCCCTCCCTCCCTCCCTCCCTCCCTCCCTCCCTGTCACTCTGACTTTTAAATAAGTACATAAACCTTTCTCAAAAAGAGGGAGCACCTATGCAGATGGGGTCCCGTAGGCTGTGGGCGGAGGGCGTGCCACGTGCCCAGTGAACCCTACACGCGTGGCATCTCCCTGGGGGACAGGGGCGAGCCGGGCAGGGGCGGGAATGCGAGTGAAGATGCAGAGATGCGGCCACAGCTGTGAGGCACCTGGGGGTCCAGGAGCCAGACACGGAGGAGGGACCCCCCCCCCCGAGCCCCCGGGAGAGCCCGCCCCTGCTGTGCGGTTGGGGGCTCTGCCTCACAGAACCGTGTAGCAACATTTCTGGTGTTCTGAGCCCCGGGTGTCAGGAACCCCACAGGAGGGCCGAGGGCGGGGCCAGTGGCGGCCAGGCTCCGCCTCGGACCCAGGTCCCCACCGCTGCCCTCCAGACACCCAAGGCCGTGCTGTGGCCCCGGCTGGACAGAGAAAGCTCAGGGACTGCGGCTTTGTAAGGAAACCGTGTTTGGGAGAGGGTTTGTCACTGCTCCTGTCGGGGACAAACAAGGGAATGGCGGTCCCCAGCCCAGGGGGCAACATCCCTCAGCATGACCGGCCCAGGCCTCGGTGTCCGGCCCTTTCCAGGCGATTGCCGATGGTAATCGATGCTTTCGGCTGTCAAACACCCGAGGTCGGCCGAGGCTCGCTGTCCTCCTGTGTTAGAATCCACCCTGATCCGCAGGAAACGAGATCGGAGTGAAATGCCAGAAGGTGTTCGTGTCACAGCTGCTGGCGGGCGCTCGGCCCCGGGGCCACGGGAGCCGCAAAGGCCCAGAGGACGGGAGCTGGGGGGCTCCTGTGGAGCTGCTGGAGATGACCCCACGCAGGCCATGTGCAGATGCCCATGAGGCTTCTCGGGCAGACACTGCTCCTCCACCTCCCTGATGAGTCCTGGGGGTGCCATCGGCTTCTCCCATTTCCTGCGCAGCTCCTCGGCAGCCCGAGAGCCGGATCAGCCTCTGCCTCCTCGCACGGGGCTCTGGGGGCTCCTCCTCCGTGCCCCGGGCTCCCGTTACCTTCTGTGCAAGGACGCGGCGGGCACAGCTCCCCTGGACGCCGCCAGCACGGCGCTGTCTCGGTTTCCATCGGAGGAGCCAGCAAGGCCTCTCCAGCCCAAAGCAGCCACCGGCTCACGCAACCACACTTGCAGGAAGTCGGGCCGACATGGGGGGGGGGGGGCGAGACCACTCGCTCCCCTCGGCATGGCAGACTCCTGGGGCCAAACACGTCTCCACATTGTCCTGTGCATGGTCTGCTGGGTTTTTTTAAGCCTAATTTATTTTTAATTTATTTATTTTGAAGGTTGGAGTTACAGAGAGAGGGGGGCGAGACACAGAGAGAGTCCTCCACCCACTGGTTCACTCCCCAGATAGCAACGGCCAGGGCTGGGCCAGGCTGAAGCCAGGAGCCAGGAGCCACATCCAGGTCTCCCACATGGGTTCAAGGGCCCCCTCTCCCCTCTCTCTCTCTCCCTTTCCCTCTCCCCTCTCCCCTCTCCCGTCTCCCTACTTCTCCCCTCTCCCTCCTTCTCCCCTCTCCCCTCCTCCTCCCTCTCCCCTCCCCCTCTCCCCTCTCCCTCTCCCCTCTCCCTCTCCCTCTCTCTGCTTTCCCAGGCCCTTAGAGAGGAGCTGGATCAGAAGTGGAGCGGCCGGGACACTCATCTGAGACAGTGCTTGCTGGATGTCACCAGTAAATCAAGGGGCAGACGCTGTGGCCGCTCAAGCCAGACTCCACCTGGGGTCCTCAGCCACATCCCAGGGCCGGGGTTTGAGTCTGCTCTGCCAGACCCCAGCCCGCGCCTGCACCTGCATCCCTCACTCTCCGTCCCCGGCACTCAGCAGTGTCACCACCAAGACTGCAGAGTCGCTGGCATGGGCGGGTGAGAGCCCCATCACAGGGTCCTGTGCCTACCCTTGCCACCCACCAGCCACGGCCCAGCCACCCCGAGGACAGGAAGGCTTGGTCCTGACCCCAGCTGTGCGGCTGACGTCCGCTGGGCACATCCCCACCTCCACTGACTGTGCCACCCAGGGAGGGAGACAGCAGGGACCCAGCAGAGAGAGCACAGACCGGAAGTGGGCTCCAAGGACCCTGGCCGTGAGGAGGAGGGCAGTCGCCCACGGGCAGAGCCTCAGGACAGCCCCGAGGTGCGGGAGCGGGGCACACAGAAGCTGAGAGAGCATCACAGAGGGGGTTCTGGGCCCCAGGGCCCCCCAGCCTGCTGAGCAGCTGGGGTCTTCCAGGAGAGCAGCAGGAAGCCCAGAGGGTCTCAGCCCGGCTGTGGTGTCATCCAGCTCACGCCTGTTACAACCTCGAGAAGGAGGCGGGGACGGAGAGAGCCCCGGGACGTTCTTGGCGGGAGAGGGGCCGTGTTAGGGGGGGCTCCATCGTGCTGGGGAGGAGAGGAGAGAACAGACCTCTCCCTCTCCCAACCCCAAGGTGTCAGGTCTGCTCCATGGAGGCGGGACCCCGGCCACAGGCCCCAGGCTTGGTGTCTGGCCACAGCGAGAGGCTGGAGGGGAACTAACCTGGGGGAGAGAGAGAGCGAGCCGCCCGCGTGTCCTGGAGCCTGGCTCAGGGTCATCTGGCCCGGCCCACCTGGGCCTGTCCCACAGACAGCGGGCACCACCTCACCTGGGCGCCCCCTCCCGTGGACGGTGGCCCCGAGGCTGCCCCGCACTCCCCACGCTCTGCCTCCCGCGGTGGTCCTGTGTGAGCCGAGGGCTGAGTTTCTGGGCCATACTCAGGCTGTGTCATCCGGAGCAGTTTGCTTCGCTCAGCCCAGAACCTTCCAGAAAGGCCGCAGTCTCGAGGGGCCGTCGGCGACTACGCGCTCCCACTGTGCCAGCCCAGGAGACGTGCAGGGCGCTTTGTGAGCGGAACGACCTTGAGCTTCCCTCCCACCGTCACCTGTCTCTGCACGCGGTTCGCCCACCTCTCTGGGGGTCACCCTCCATGTCTCTTGATCGCACAAGTGCCTGGCAGACGCCGAGTATTAATCCCCGGTCAGCTTTTCACACTGCGTGTCCTCCTCCCATCTGCTCGGCTGCTGTCAGCCCCGCCCACACTCTCCCCAGCGGGAATCTGCCTCCAACGAGACCCATCCACTGCCGCCTTCCAGGTTCAGCGTCTGAACTGTTCTCTTAGGATGTCTCTGCTCAGAAGCAGCAAGTCCCCTAGGTCGGCCTCTGTCTTCTGCTTGTGGGGGAGCCCAGCCCCCCTGCAGCAGTGGAGACCAGCGGGGGCAGGGGGCCCGCCGGAGCCTCCTCGCTCTGAGGTCCCCCGGCCGCAGGTGAAAACAAGTGACCTGGAACAGCGGCCCTCGCCGAAGCCCAGAGCCACCCAAGGGGCCTCAGAATCCAGCGTCAGTCACCCCCTGACCCACGGGGACCCAGCCATGGAGCAGGATACCGGGGTCCTGCAGGAAAGCCGGCGCCTCCGCCCTGCCGCCAGTCTGGTGTCGCGGGTCAGTGGCCCTCCCGGCCCCGGGGCTTCTGGGCCCACGCACTCTGAGAGACAAGCACGAGGGCAGAGGAGTCCAAAGCCATCACTTCCGAGACGTGTTTCGTTCCTGCCGTCTGTGTGGGAAAAAAGCAACCGCCCCCAGGGCCCCCGGGGAAGACTCGAACCCGGGGCCCCGACCACGACAGGCCCAGTGAAGCCCAACCCCCGCCCCCGCCAGCCAACCTCAGAAGCCCCCGGGAGCCTGGGCCCCCACTGCTCCTTCAGCCCCAAACTGACTGGGAGGGGCTGGGACTCTGCATTCTGAGCCAGGGCTGGCCGCCACACCCGCTCCAGCCCACCCTCACGCAGCGGCCACGCCCGGTCCACGTGTCCACCCACGATCCAGAGCTTCCCCAAAGTGCGGGACCAGCGTTGGCCGACGCCCTGGTGGCTCAAGTGTCCACCCACGATCCAGAGCTTCCCCAAAGTGCGGGACCAGCATTGGCCAACGCCCTGGTGGCTCAAGCTTGCCTCCCTGGAAAGGCCCGTGGGTCCCCAGCCCCGAGGGGTGAGAGCCCAGCTGACTTTGCAGATGGTAAGCAGCCAGGCAGTGAGTGGCCACGCCTGCTCTGGGCCTGGGTCACGCCCTCGTTAGCATGCGCTGGCCACCTGCAGGTGAAGGACCCCAATCCCCTTAGAGTCCTTCAGGACGCGACCCCAGACTCAATGATCCTCAGACCAGACGATGCAATTTGCAAGAGGAGGTTTTTTTATTTTTCACGAGCGCTCGTGGACGCTGCCCCACACCCGACGCAGCGGGTTAACGGAGAAGCGTGCACGGTAGTGTCTGGGGGACACTTATATACCCGGGTGGGGGGGTTGCAGAAGCAGGAGTACAGAAGCAGAAGAAAAGCAGAGTTACGGGGAGGGTTACAGGGGTTTGATAAGACCACGGAGTAAGAGTGGGCAGGAGACATTTCGCCGCCCGCCCTGCCCCACCGATAAGGGGCAGCTGGATGCCGGGCGGGCGGTGTTATCTTAACCCACAGCTGCCCGGGGGCGGCTAGGTACCGAGGCGGTGCTATCTTAACCCACAGCTGCCCCTCCATAACTTATGGTCTCGGTCCTGATTCCAGAAAAGTTTTTGCTAAAGTTGCTTATGATAAAACTGGCGCATTTAAAATGGCTTCACTGTTGTTAAGCAGCTAAATAGCACAACTACTGCTAGGGTTATTCATTCCCCCCTTTGGTCTTGTGCATTAGGAAAATCCTTTCCTAAGGGCATCCCCGATCCTCTGAGTACTTTAAGGCCTGGTATTGCTGGGTCAGGACCATGGCTTGGACATGCGACAGCCCGTCCCTAACAAACTGTGTTAGTCGGTTAAAAAGGCACGGGCCAAGTGTCAGGATCAATAGCAGCAAAAAGATGGGGCCTATAATGGAGGAGAGTAGGGTCGTGAACCAGGGGGAACGTTTCCATATACCTTCGTACCAGCCCTGCTGTGACTCAATTTTTTGTTGTCTTTTGTCCAGTCTTTTTTTAAGTTTATTTAGGGTTTTAGTTAGTACCCCAGTTTGATCGGCGTAGAAGAGCACTCTTCCCTCAGTGCTGCACAGAGCCCTCCTTCCTTAAGGAGTACAAGGTCCAGCCCCCTTCGGTTCTGCAGAACTACTTCCGAGAGGGAGGTTAGGGACTCCTTTAATGTCCTAACGGATTGTTTAAGGGCACGTAGGTCTTCATTTATGGCCTGGTGCAGGTACATATATTGGTCTGTACGTATTACAGCGGTGGTGCCTGTTGCTATTTTAGCTGTGATGTCACTTAAGCCCAGGAGCACAGCCAGGGTCAGAGAAACAGGCTCTCGCCTGACTCTGTGCAGGGAAGACTCAAAGAACTGGAGAACGGGCTCATCAGAATGGTACGTTATGCGGGGCCAGATTTGCACCAAGACACAGTAGTCCTGTGTTTGATTGAAGACCCCTGAGTGAACACACGGGGTCAGCCCAGTGCTACAAGCCCAGTAGGTGCCATTGGGCGCCGGGAGGTAAGAGTTCCCCGGAGGGACCGGCACTGAAGTATAGCATAACCCCACGCACGGCAGAATCCCACCTCTGGCCCCCCACACCGATAGGAGTTTTTTTTTTTTCGCCGGGGCAAGCATAGATGCCCCTCCCGCGCAGGCACTTTGGAATTTCTCCTCTGACTCGTGGAAATAACTTGCACAAATTAAACCAAATTGCGGGGAAATAGGTACTCGGGGGGGCTATTCGAGAGGTTTGGCTAATGATTTCCCCGCCCATGCTACTTATAGTCCAGGTTACACTGTAAGGGGTATGAGGGGATGAGGCCGGGGAAGCTCTAAAAAAAAGAAAAGAAGGACTACAAAGAGTCGGATACGTGAGAGAGTCTTATCTTTAACGGGTTTTGAGAGCGCTGCACTCTCCATGCTGTTCGGTCAACCGGGTGGCCGCCCAGTGGCTCACTCTCCTCCCGTGGGGTGTGTTTTACGTGCGACGCGTGGACCCAAGCGGTGACCCCGTCGACCTTAACTGCAGTGGGGGTTGTTAGCAGGACGGTGTATGGTCCCTTTTAACGCGGTTTGAGAGTTCTGGATTGGTGTCTGCAGATGTAGACAGAGTCTCCAATCTGGAATGGGTGAGGCACCACTGGACACTTGGACTGGTACACGGCAGCCAAAGGCTTCCAAACCTGTCCTTGGATTAGCTGCAAGGCTCTCAGTCGGGTCTTGATGCAGGAAACTGTTTCCGTTGGTGTACCAGGTATGCTCCACATCTGGCATGGGCAGGTCTGTCAAGTCTTCTCGGGTTCCATGCGCCTCGGCCAGCACTTGGTGACAGTTGTGATTGACCTGCGACTCGGCTCCGGGCTTCGGGAGCAGGGTGGCTGGATTGAGCGAGGCCGGGTTCCCAAAGTGGATTTTCTCAGGGTTGAGTAGCACAGTCTGATAATGAGTAATTCTGGCATTTGATAACCACCTGTCCGGGGGCTGATGGATAATTGTCTTTATGGCACGGGGTGCCACTATAGTGAGGGGCTGGCCCAAAGTTAACTTGTCTGAGTCTTTTACCAGAACAGCCACTGCGGCAATCATGCGGAGGCAGAGTGGCCATCCTGTAGCGACATTGTCCAGTTTCTTTGAAAAATATGTTACAGGCCTCTTCCAAGGTCCCAGCCTCTGGGTTAGGACTCCCTTAGTTATTTTTTTTATTTTTATCTACGTATAAAGTGAACGGTTTGGCTGGGTCAGGCAGACTCAATGCCGGGGCCTCCAGGAGGGCCCTTTAAGTCCTCAGAGAGGACCTGTCCAGATAGGTGCAGGACTGTCTGAGTTAGCTGTTGTTAAAAGCCCTGTTTTTAGGAACTGGCAGGGAGGGCTTTTTAAGTTTAAGACTATTTGGATAGACTCTTAAGGCCTGGCTGGCCCAGACTTATCCATGGGGTGCTAGAAGAGAATTGTAAGAGATGCAAATCTCCTTTAAGGGAGGCACCCTGTTGGCTTGCATTACATGGCTGGACTAGGAGGAGAGCTGAGCAGGAGGCTGATAGAAATAGGCAACTTGCGTTTCACTGACCCTAGGCCATCCCCTCAACAGCAGTGGCTGGAGCTGGAAGCTGGGCAGAGGCTGGGCAGAGCCAAAGGCTTTTTAGCTCGGGGCCACAGGGTCTGCGGTTCTGAACCGGGAGTCCTTCGACACCCAGGGCAGTTCTGTGTCCAGTGGCCTTGCTCTTGGCAGAGCTGACAGAAGGCAGTTTCTGTCATGACAGCTGCTTGCCCAATGTCCTGGCTCCTTATATTAGTAACAGGTGTTGTTTGGGGTGCACTGGCCTTGCTGGGTTTCCCTGATGGCAGATCACTGTGTAAAGCAGCCATTGATTGGCCTGTTGCCTATCCTCTGCTGCTAGCTTGCTCCTAGGTTCTCCTGGTCTTTAATAAAGTAGACCAAAGAGGCAGCCTCTATGATGCCAGTCAAGGGGGTGTTTAACCCAACCCTGATTTTGGAGATTTTTTTTTAATATTAGGGTGAGCTAGAAAAACTATGGCCATGGGCAAATTTTGACACTTAGTATTTTCCTGCAAGTTAAAATTATGCCCATGAGGAGAACTATGACCTTTTAGGTAAGATCACCTGTGGTGACCTGCTTGTATACTTTGAGGTTATTAGTGTAACCTTTTTTTTTTTTTTTTTTTTTTTGGCTATGTTGTTTGGTGCCCTATACTGTGGCCAGGCATTATTATAGAAAAGGTTAGTTATCCCTTACATAAGGTCTGGGGATCAAACCGTACATCACAGTGGAGAGTCCTGTAGAACAGTAGTAACTTCCCTTTTGGAAGAGAAAAGAGGGAGAAGTGAGGCAACGAGTTGGGTCTCTAGCCTGAGTTCCTGGGCTTTTAGACTTAACTGGCAGTTTAACCAGTGCTTGCTGCATAGCCTGACTGAGGAGAAATTGTGGCAGAGGTCTCTGCCATTCTTTGGCTTTTGGGTATTTACCATGTAGTTAGTGGGTTATGGGCCTGGGTTTCCAGGCTTTTACCGTGTAGCCTATGGACACTAGAGTTTTCTTGGGCTCCTGGAACCCGGTGCTCTAGCATCTGCCACATAAACATCTCCCATCGTCTCTAAGTCTCTTGTTGTCGAATAAACCAGAAATAAAAACCTTGAACATTAGAGTTAGCACACAAAATCATCACATTGAAGAATCAAAGTGACTTCATTTTTAAACAATAAAAAAAAACAGTTTTCATTTTTTATAGCAGACCCGGGTCCTTATTTTTTTTTTTTTGCTGTGCTGGTTGGTTGGATGGGGTCCCTGTCGCAGCTTGTACTCCTGAACAAACCTTGCTTTTGCAGTTCGGTGTGGTTGACTCTCTGGGGGTCTCTACAGGGATCTAACAATCTGGGTATAACATATTTTTGGTGCCCAATAACATAACTCAGAATCATTTAACAGTTAAAAAGAGCTTACAGGACCTAACTTTAGAGATGGCAGAGTAACCGAGTAAGCAGACACTGTTAAAATAGACGTTACAGTTTTTGCAAAAACAGATTTTAAGATTTATGATTTAGACCATTTTTAGATATTTACTAACATTAGTGTATAATTTTTTTTTTAAAACCCCATTGTTATAACAGAAGATCAGACTTTAACTTTAGGTCAGTGTAATTTTGGCATTATTACTTAACTTAAATAAAACTTTATAAACAATATTAAAATTGTAAACATTTTAAAACTTTTTATGACGTGTTTATACCTTCTGAAACTTTACACCCGAGATTACTTTTACATAGTTTTGAATTGTTACGTATGGACAACCTATGAGAATACATGCTAACAAACTTAAACAGTCTCTTTTATTGAAAAGTACACATAACACATTTTTTTTAAGTTTTACTTAGCACCGATGCCTAGATGACTTAAAAAAACTGAGTTATTAATGAATACCACACCATTATCTGAATTAAAGGTCAAAATTACATTTCCCATGCCTTTAAGTAACATAAGAATAACACCTGAGCAGTAAACAGAGACACTAGTGCATGTTTACAACCTTGAAAAGATCTTCATTGTTAAGAGAAACAAGTTTAAAGCATATCAAAGACATGTGAAACTGAGCAAATGAGCCACAGATCAAACTGAAGGGATTTTGCATTAACTCAATTCTTTGAACCAATCTGTATTGGCTTACTTTAGTTAACAACATAAAGGCCTGTATACATAGAATTTATTTTTATTTTTATAAGATTACTCTAGTTGGAAAGCAAAAACATGAATACAGCATAGGTTTGACACTATTTATAATATTTTAATATATTTTATATATAATCTGAATTGACTCAAGCAGCTGTTACTTTAACAAATTTAGAGTCTCATCCTTTGAGAGTTCCAGGGATCCGACTGGAAGCCCAAAGTTGGAAGACTCAGTTTAGAAATTAAGCTGTCAGAGAGTCAGTTTAGCCAACAATTAGTACATTTTTTGATCAGTTGGGTAATCACTCAAACATTAAAAACAGATAAACAATGTAAATAACTTTACTTTGTAGTTTTCCCAATTAAGACTCTAATGACAATAGAAAAAAATGCGAAACCTTCAAGACAGGTGAACCCTCTCATCAGATAAGTCAGGGACAGCAGCGCAGAAAAGAACTAGTCATAGGTTTCCATTAACTGCAAAGAGAAAAACCCATCAGGTTGGGAAGGGTTAATGGCTTAAGGTTCTGGCTCCCTTAGGTAAGGCCAGCAGTAGTATTGAATTGGAAATTCCTCCAGGGGAGGAAAGAAAAGCAGCCCAGGGGGAGGGGTGTGCTCTTCCTAGAGATATCTGGCTATGCCTGCCAGGGTGCAGCAGGCCAAGTGGAATAGTGTAGAGGAAGGCTGTGGTCCCCCATGGGGAAGACTGCGCACACTGGGGCCTGGCAGGACTGACCTTGGGGTCGGGTAAATGCACCGTTTCCCCAAGAGTGCTGGGAACCTCCTATAATTTAACCAAAACCAGATCAATCAGGACTACTGCAAACACTCAATTAAAACAGATAGTTAACTTTAGCTTCTTTTTAGATTTAATCCTCAGACAATTAAAGCTTAGCAGCAGTAATAGTTTACAAAAACTTTAAAATGCACCAGAGCTACCATAAGCTGCAAAGACAGAAAACCCTCTACCAGGTTGGAAAGGGTTAACTGGTAACAGTTTTTCCCTAGGTGGAGAAACCTGTGGAATTTCCCTTTCCCTTTCTCCTGGCCACCGGGAAGCCTAAGCAAGCTTAGGGGGTCTCTAGGCTCTCAGCCAACTGCCCTTCCTAATTTCCCTCCCGTTCCTTACAATCCCTCTGGAGTTTCGACCCTAACCTTGACCTGTGAGATAATATCTGCATTAAAGGTCCCGTCCATCGGCTAGCCGACCTCAAAGGTCGGCCACTCCGAGGAACAGAAAGTCACCCACTTTTTTTTTTTGACGTCGATCGACAGATTGTGCGCGCATTCTTGGACTTGTTTCCAGTGGTCTAGAGTAAGGCCTAAAGGGGTGGTTAGTTGTTGTCCCATGGGTACGAAAACAGACAGACACACACAACACACAACACACAACACACAACACACAACACACAAGACAAGCCGCGCGGCACCAGATCGGTAGCACACCGAGAATACAAATTCAGATGGGAGTGGCCTTCTGGCCAGGCTCTCCCCGGGAAGGAGGGAGACATAGTCTCTCTCCCTTCCCCAGACCACCGCTGGAGCGTCCTCCACGGTAAGACCAGGGGTCTTAGGACACGTCTGTCTCCTCCACTGGTCCGATACAGATACAGGTCCTGTACAGGCACAATTTCAGAAGGCGCCGGTAATCGAGACAAACACACACCACGACACTTACACAATTACACAAAGGGGAAGAAAACCTTACCTCCGACTGGCTTCTTGAGGGCGTGAGTCGGGGGTCGTTTTTTCCCGGCCAATGCACCAGATGAAGGACCCCAATCCCCTTAGAGTCCTTCAGGACGCGACCCCAGACTCAATGATCCTCAGACCAGACGATGCAATTTGCAAGAGGAGGTTTTTTTATTTTTCACGAGCGCTCGTGGACGCTGCCCCACACCCGACGCAGCAGGTTAACGGAGAAGCGTGCACGGTAGTGTCTGGGGGACACTTATATACCCGGGTGGGGGGGTTGCAGAAGCAGGAGTACAGAAGCAGAAGAAAAGCAGAGTTACGGGGAGGGTTACAGGGGTTTGATAAGACCACGGAGTAAGAGTGGGCAGGAGACATTTCGCCGCCCGCCCTGCCCCACCGATAAGGGGCAGCTGGATGCCGGGCGGGCGGTGTTATCTTAACCCACAGCTGCCCGGGGGCGGCTAGGTACCGAGGCGGTGCTATCTTAACCCACAGCTGCCCCTCCATAACTTATGGTCTCGGTCCTGATTCCAGAAAAGTTTTTGCTAAAGTTGCTTATGATAAAACTGGCGCATTTAAAATGGCTTCACTGTTGTTAAGCAGCTAAATAGCACAACTACTGCTAGGGTTATTCACAGGTTCTGCGGGAACCCGAATTCTTGTCTTGCTCCCCAAGACTCCTGCACACCGGGGCTCACCATGGCAAGGCTCAGAGAGGCAAGTCACCATCCAGCCCAGCACAGAGGGTCGGAGGGCACAGGGTCAGAGGGCAGCAGCTGCGTTCAGATCCCCACGCTGACCCCGGTCGCTCTGCGACTTTAAGTAACGGGCTTGTTCGGCCAATCTGTGCCGTGGTCCCTGCCCCTGCAGGGGAAGGGGGTGACAGTGAGTGACATCTGGGAGTCACTGTGTCCATTCGTTGGCCAAGTGAGTGCTCAGACCACGAGAGCATCCAGGCGGATGCCCATGCCTGCCGCGATCTGTTCCTTACTGATCCGTGGACGGTCCGCAGCGCCTGCAGCCGGGAGCCCAGGGCTGCTCCCGTCTCCCTCGGGGACTGGGGGTGCACAGGCCCCCGAGACCCTAACTTATGCAGCCCCTCAAAGGCGGGGGTCCTGGGATGTGCAGGAGAGCAGGATTTCTTGGGAGCAAAACAAAACTCCCAACTCAAGAACCGAGTCGTGCACAAAGCAGCCGAGGATGCTGCGAAGGAACCCCTCTCCAACAGGCGGAAAAGCCCCATCGGCAAGGCCCAGCCCACCCTCTGCACCCTCCCCGGCTCGGGAGGCGGTGTCTTGGGGGGAACCCAAAGGAATACTCGAGGGGGAGGAGTTGGGGCGGGGCTCGAGCACCTGTCCATCTCCAGCCCTTTTGATAAAATATCAGAAGTGCGGTGGCTCCCGGTGCATGATGGGAGTGGGTGTGCCCCCACGGTCGTTCTATTACAAAGACCTAAGGTTCAGGGGAGACACGCCTGAGGCCTGCTGAGCCAACACTGTGCAACTTGTGGTTTCCACCTCTCGGTCACAGCGGGGCGTTGCTGGTGCCCAGGGGGTCGACTTGCCCAGCACCCAGAAAGGGAGGCCCGGGCTGTGCACAGGAAGGGAAGGGGCCCAGATGGCCATGCAGGCCAGGCCAGCCTGTCAGAGGCCGGTCAGCTGCAGCTGTGCGCAACATGAATCGCCTGGAGCTGTCAATCAGCTGTCCATGGCGGTTCAGCTGGGGCTGTCCATGTCTGACCGGAGCCTCCACACGGGTCAGCAAGGAGCTGGCCAGCAGCAACTGTGCTGGCGCAGGGAAACCCCGCCGGGCTGGAGCTGTCCATCACCAGCCCACACTGCCCAGGCCTCAGCTCCTCCCCCAGCCGCCCACGACCCCGCAATGCCACCTGCACCCACCCGGGGCCCCAGCTGCAGCCTGGTCCTGCTGGCTCCACGGAAAATCTCCCTCCTCCTCTGACGAGGCCCCTCACCTTCCTCTTCTTTCTGGAGGTGGGAGGGAGAAGGTTCTGGAACATTGCGTACTGCCCTGGGGCTTCCCTGTTGCGATCAGAGGCCGGGCACAGCAGGCAGAGGGCGTGGGGTTCCGGAAGGTGGAATGTGGTGGGCAGCGTTGAAGAAGCCGAGGGGCAGGGCCGGGGGCAGACAGGATCCAAGGAAGGGTGCCGCCACCCCCTGCGGGGTCACACGCCTCATCAGAGCGCCTGGGAGAGTCCCGGCTCTGCCTCCTGTCCAGCTTCCTGCAGGGGCCCGGCCTGTGAGGCGGCAGTGATGGGTCAGGGCCCGGGTCCCTGCCTCTCGCGGGGGAGACTCGGAAGGGCCTGCAGTGTCTGGGCTCCAGCCTGGCCCAGCCCTGAGCGCTGTGGGCGTCTGGGGAGGGAAACAGTGGATGGAAGCTCGCTCGCTCTTGCTCGCTCTTGCTCGCTCGCTCTCGCTCTCTCTCTCTCTCTCTCTCTCTCTCGCCTTTTCAGATAATCAGCTTTTTTAAAAAGGCCCAAGGCAGAGGGGGCAGGCGCACGGAGCAGGAGGGCTCACAGGCACGGGGGTCTCGCCCGGAGACCCACTCTGGGGCGAATGTGCCGGCCAGGGCTGGGCTGGAGCCGCACCCCTGCGGTGGCTCCTGCGTGCCAGCCGTCCACACAGCAGCGCGGCCACCCGGGGACCGCAGGCTGGGGGAGCTGGGGTGTTGCCAGCAGCTCCTCCTGGTAATCCTTTCTTTCCTCCATCTGTCAACTGTGAAAGGCTTCTCTACAGCCGCCATTACAATTAATAACAAACAAGAACACGGGCGCCGGCCTTAGATCCACACGGGGATCTCACAGTCGTCTGGGGCTCGGAGCGAAGTGAGAGACCCTCAGCGCCAGCGACGGCCCCCGGAGGCTCCAGGGTGGAGTCCTCGCCCTGCCTGGCTGGGGCTCCGGAGGCTGCCCCGTCCCCGGGCTGGCGGCCGTTTCCGCCATCCTCGGCGGCATCTCTCCCTTCTCGGACTCCGCCCCCTGCCCCGCCTCCCTCTTCCCCATGGAGGGGCCACGCAGTCCAGGGGGATCTCCCTGCGGCTCAAGAGTGACCTCCGGTCCACGCAAGGTTGCTCAGGTACCTAGTCCCCTCCGAGGACCAGGCTGTGGACATCCTGGGGAGTGGCTGTGGGTCCAGCCTGAGTTGCCGAACTGCTGAGTGGCTGACCCCCCGCCGGCCAGCAAAGGCAGGGACCGGCCCGCCGGTGCCCAGGGCAGCAGCTCCCTGCTACGGCAAAGGAAGCCATGTCGCAGCCCCGAGGCCTGGCCTGGACAATCTCACGCCAAGCAGAGCTCGTGGCCCCGGAGCAGGTTACCCCAGGCCTCCCCTGCCCTGCCCTGCCCCTCTCCGGCCACCCACTCAGGGCCTCCTCAGGCAGCACAGCCCCCCCTCTGCCGCACCCAGAGGCCCAGACTCTCTGCGCCACAAGCTGTGTCACTCCAGGGGCGCCACCTGCAGTGTCCGCTGTGTGGATGCCCCGGCAGCCCCAGGAGCGAGGAGGAGGGACATCCTCCATCACGGTGGATGAAAGCCGCGCCTGAGCTGTCTTGCCTTGGACCAAGTCCAGCTGCCTCTTAGCACCTGGGTGTTCCCACTGCCCCCTGGGGAGGTGCCCACGCAGTCAGCAAAGCCAGCCCCATCCAGGCCGCTGGGGGTGGATACCGACGCCCACACAGCTGGCAGCCGAGCCGGAGCTGAGACTGCCGTGGGAGTCCCGGGGGGTGGGGTGTCCACCCGCAGCTGCCCTGGATCGTGGGTGGACAGCGGAAGCTCACCCGCGGGCTACGAGCTTCGGGGCCCAAGGCTGGACTCCAGCAGAGCGTCCCTGCCCACGGCTGCTTCCGCGTGGGATGGGGAAGCAAGGGGCCTGGTGCCAGCCCAGCGGGGAAGGAAGAGAGACGCCTACCTTGGAGCACGCAGCAGGGGCACCCGGGCACCGGGACCTGCCACGGGAGCGCCTCCGGCTCAGGCCTCCCACAGCCTTGGGGCTGCCCTGGGCACCAGTGATGGTGTCTTAGGGCACAGAAAGGGGAACTGGGTGGACCGTGTTCAGGAGCTTTTCCCAGGGTCGCCGGGGTCCTGGGCGCCTTCCCCCCTACTTCCCGGCCACGAACAGCCTCGCCTCCCCCAGCCCTCAGCCCTCCGCAGCGGCCGGCGCCCCGGGGGCCCCTGCCTGCAGCAGCGAGAAGACACTCTGCCCCCTGCCCGGCCCCTGATGACCCCGAGCTCGGAGGCCAGGCTTGTGCCTCAGGCTGGACCACACCTAGGGCCCAGGGAAGCCCAGGTGTCGGCTAATGGCCGCTTCCGTCTCGTGGACGCTCCACACAGCAGCCCTGGTGACCTGGGCTGCGGTGGGGACCACTGGGAGGCTGCGAGCCCTCGGTTCCTCCCTCCGCCCTGCGCTGCTTCTCTGTCTGGACGGAGCTCTCCGGACACGCGGTCACTCACCCTGAGGTTTGTCCAACCACCCATGTCCATCTCGCCCAGACTCGGGGCCGTGAGATGGGGCCCCGCTGCCCGCTCACCGGCATCTGGACGGGAAAGCACACGGCCTCCTTCCCCCAGGGGCTCCAGGTGCCCTGGGCTGCGTGGATTCTGCATGACCACCAACAGCACTGCCGAATTCACCTGGGCGATGGCGCTGCACACCGCCCCCTGGTGGCAGAAGTTCACAGGGAGTCCACCTTGTCCAACCCAATGGAGCAGTCCCCATGGAAACACAGACAGCGAGCTTTAGGCGACCAGGCTGGGCCACTAACCCAAGCCCAGAGAGCCCAGCCATCCCAGGGTGGCGGTGGCCAGCCCCTGGCCACCTGCTCCATGGGGGACACAGATCCTGATGGGAGATGGTATCGGAGCCGGGAGCCTGGGCCTCTAGGGTGATTCCGTCATGAGGGTGGGGCCCCGTGAGTGAGATTTGTACCCTTTCCACAGGGAACCGCAGAGAGCCCCCTCACCCCATCTGCCACGTGAGGACACAACAAGCCGTCGATGACCAGAGAGAGCCCTCGGCAGACCTGGCTGACAGCGATGGGGGACATCCGCACGGTGCTGAGCCTCCGGCCGTGGGGCCAGGGGTCCTGCCTGGCTGAGAGGGGGCACAGCCACCGAGGTCAGGGAGGGGCCGGAGGAGCCTTGAGCCTGGGCCCTGCTATGGTTTGGACAGGGCGTGGCTCCCAGCCTGCGCGGACGTCTATACCCCACAGCCAGCCGGCGCCGCGGCTCACTAAGCTAATCCTCCGCCTGCAGCGCTGGCACCCTGGGTTCTAGTCCCAATTGAGGCACCGGATTCTGTCCCGGTTGCTCCTCTTCCAGGCCAGCTCTCTGCTGTGGCCCGGGAGTGCAGTGGAGGATGGCCCAAGTGCTTGGGCCCTGCACCCCATGGGAGACCAGGAGAAGCACCTGGCTCCTGGCTTCGGTTCGGCGCAGCGCCAGCCGTAGCAGCCATTAGGGGGATGAACCCACGGAAGGAAGACCTTCCTCTCTGTCTCTCTCTAACTCTGCCTGTCCAAAAAAATAAAAATAAAATATATATATATACCCCACAGCCTGTGGGAACGGTGCTGCCTGGACGGGACCAGCCCAGCCTGGGGTCAGGAGTGGGCTCAGGGTGTGACCACCTTGGAGGAGGAAGGTGGGGTGGGGCCCCTGACAGAGTCCTGATGGCCTTCCCCAGGGAGGACGCGGGGCGGGGAGGAGCCTGCCCCTCCCCCCTCTGCCCCTCCCCACCTCTCTCTGCCCCTCTCCTAATCTCCTCCCCTCGCCTGTCTCTACTCCTCCCCCCTCTGCCCCTCCCCCTTCCCTCTACCCTCTCCCCCCTCTGCCCCTCCCCTGTCTCTGCCCCTCCCCACTCTGCTCCTCCCCACCTCTCTCTGCCCCTCCCCTTTCTCTCTGCTCCTCCCCCATCTGCCCCTCCCCCAGCCCCCATCTCTGCTTCCTCCCTCTCCGTGGCACCCTCTGCACACACCCAGCCATGCCAGTCCCCGCCCCCATCAGACAGGACTGACAGGGCTGCCTGATCTTGGACTTGGAGCTGGGCTGGCAGGTGCAGGGCTGGGCTGGCAGGTGCAGGGCTGGGCTGGGCTGGCGGGTGCAGGGCTGGGCTGGCAGGTGCAGAGCTGGGCTGGGCTGGGCTGGGCTGGCAGGTGCAGAGCTGGGCTGGGCTGGGCTGGGCTGGCAGGTGCAGGGCTGGGCTGGCAGGTGCAGAGCTGGGCTGGCAGGTGCAGAGCTGGGCTGGCGGGCGCAGGGCTGGGCTGTCTGGTGTCATAACTGGACTGGCTGGCATCGTGGCTGGGTTGCAGTGCTATAGCTCTGCTGGCAGATTTGGTACCAGTGGCTCCCCTCCGGGTTCCAAGGCATGTCCAACAAGGCACTTCCTCCTGGCCCCGGCACAGGCTCTGTCATTTCGCCTAGTCCAGCACTTTCCTCTGAGTCCCTCCCACCCTCTGGCTCAGTGCTCGCTGGGTGAGGGCTTGGGGGGGGCCTACTGTGTGCTGAGCGTGGTTCCCTGTTTGGCAACACCCTCCGTGTGCGGCCAGGACCTGCTCCTGTGTGCAGGCAGCACCTCTCTGTGTCCTCAGACGGTGGCGGGCGGGTCTTCCTGGGGTCCCCTGTGGATGGGCACTGCTCCCATTCGTGGGGTTCCACCCTCAGCACCTGACCACTGCCCGGAGGCCCCTCATCCTCTCCAACCTGCGCATTTCTGGGGGGAGGACACAGACCACAGCTCCCTCCCCCACCTCCCACCATGTCAGGTGACATGAAGCCAGGGGGGTGTCAGTGGCTCCTGCCTGGCCCCTGAGCTTCTGGCTGGCCCCTAGACAGCCCTGGGCTCCTGCCTGGGAGGCCTTGAGCTCCTGCCTGGTCCCTGGGTGGCCCTGGGCTCCTGCCTGGCCCCTGGGTGGCCCTGGGTCCCCGGGCTCCTGCCTGGTCCCTGGGCTCCTGCTAGGTCCCTGGACATTCCTGATTCCTTGCTCTGTCCCCACCATGCAAGAGCAGCCCAGGCTCCGTCCTGGCCTGGGTCTCCTGGAAGTGCAGCCGGCGGAAATGGCTCTCCGTCCTGCACAGAGCAGAGAGTAAAGTGGCCCAAGGGAGGAGCAGTCAGCCCTTGGGGGTGGATGACCCCGGGACTTACCCTGGCCACTGCAGGTGCGGCCGTGCCCTCGAGGCGCATCCCTGTGGGCTCCTGGAAGCCCATCTGAGGCCAGAGGCCAGAAAGACCCCAGGAGATTGGACATGTAGGTGCCAGCTCCTCACTCGCACCTGTGACCTGAGTCACGTGCGTCTTCCAAGAGGTCAAAGCTGGCCCCAGAGCCCATGCGTCCAGTCTGAGTCTCAGGCACGTGACGTGCCCAGGAGCCCACAGCCAGCTGGTGACCACAATGGAGCTGGACACTCAGAGCCTGGCCATGCCAGGACAGGGCGGTCACTCCGAGAAAATTCCCCAGGGAGGACCCAGTCTGCGGCGACACCAGCATCTCATATGCGCCCTGTTGCTGTCCCGGCTGCTCCACTTCCCATCCAGCTCCCTGCTAACGCACCTGGGAAGGCCGTGGGAGATGGCCCTAGTGCTCGGGCCCCTCACCCGAGCGGGAGACCCCAGGTGGAATTTTAGGCTCCTGCCTGGCCCAGTCCCGGATGTTGCAACCATTTGAAATCTCTCTCTCTCTCCCTTTCAACTAAATCAATAAATCCTTAAAAAGAATGAAAAGATAGACCCCCCAGGAGAGCGGGACATCGAGCCTCAGGAGAAGCCAGGAACCAAGGAGCCCCGTGGGCCTCACCGTTCGCTTGGGGAGAGGGTTCTGGGGGACGTCCTGTGGCTGCCGCACAAATGGCCACAACCTGGGGGCCTGGGACAACACAGGAGTCAGAGACGAGGGCAGGGCTGGGACCTCCCGGGGCTCACAGAGGACATGAACTGGGGGGGGGGGGGCACCATCAGCCGTGCGGGGGAGGGGCGTCAGCAGGACCACCGCAGCCGGGGCTCGAGGGCACAGCTCCATGCTACAGCCACAGTCCTGGTGTCGGTGGCCATGGCCCATGGCCTCACTGAGCCTTTCTCCCACGTTCTGCCAAGCCAAGGCCACGGCAAACCCGCCTGGCCCGGCGGGAGGGCAGAGCGAGGAGCGCGTGGGTGGCCGAGGGTCCCAGCGGCCCCGGGCGCGCACGGAGGGCCAGCCACCTGCGGCAGGCGCGTGGGAGCTGCAGACGCGCGTCTGTGATTCTCCCTCCTGGAGGGCTCTGAATCTCCCAGGGCCGGAGATGTTTGAACAAACTCCACTGCTGTTGCCATCGCTCTGATGTCGCGCCGGGCATCGCGTGGGCTCGAGGAAGGGGATCTGTTTTCCTGGTTAATAAGGTTTATTTTTGCTCTGGCTGAATAATACATGATCAGTGTCAAAATAAGTTACAATCTTTCCATGGTAAACCACTCTGCTGTCCTCTGAGCTCCACAGCTCTGCCCGCCCCTCCCTAGGAGGCGCCGTCCCCGCCCACCGCTGCCTGCCACTCATTCTCTCCAAAGCAGAGCGGAATATAAATTGGGTGCCTCGGGGACCTGCACGCAGGACGAGGAATTGGCTTTGTGGCCATAAATTATGTAACAGCGCCAATCTCAAACCAAGCTGGTATTTCCACGTTCAGTGTAAATAAAAATGTTAAATGATTTTTCTAAGCGTTTGATTTTTCGTCCGTGGGTTATTCCTCTGCTAAATTTCCGTAAAGGCCCATTTATTCAGCTTTGGGAGTGAACACGTTGAGCAGTTAGCTGTCCGCTCGGCGGCAATGGTCTAAAGCCTCGGAGAGTGGGGCGCGGGCCGGGGGGGCTCTGCCAGCTGATGCATGCCACACGCCAAGCTGCACGGCCTGTTTGCCCATCTGTGCAATGGACAGCAACGCTGCCGCTTGGCAAGGGGCTCCCTCCAAGCTGAAAACAAGGAAACAGAGCCACGCACGCTGCTGTCATGTCTGCCATTAGTCGAGCCTGGCTGCCCCACTTCTGAGCCAGCTTCCTGCTGACGTGCCTGGGAGGCAGCGGATGAGAGCCCCAGTGCTTGGGACCCTGCATCCACGAGGGAGACCCGGGTGGAGCCTGGGCGTGAACCAGCAGATGGAAGATTTCTCTCTCTGTCACTCTGCCTTTCAGATACATCTTTTTTAAAGAGCCAGTAGGGCGGGAAGAGCGACTCTTTGTGCACCTTGGCAGCAAGGGGTCCCGTAGCCCCCTAGGACGACATCGGGCGGCCACGCCCACCAGAAGGGAAGCAGCTGCCACTCTGAAAGCCCTGGTGCTCTCTGCACTGAGACCCCGAGAGAGCGCCTTGCCCAGACGCTCCCGTGCCGGCCCCCCGTGGGTCCTCGCCCAGACACTCCCGTGCCGGCCCCCGTGGGTCCCCGCCCAGACACTCCCGTGCCGGCCTCCCTGGGTCCCCGCCCAGACGCTCCCATGCCAGGCCCCCGTGGGTCCCCGCCCAGATGCTCCCGTGCCAGGCCTCCGTGTGTCCCCTCCTGCCTCACGTCCCAAGCCTGAGCACCTGCAGTCTTCCCAGGGCCTGAATCTCTCAGGGCCGGAGATGTTTGAACAAACTCCACGGCTGTTGCCATCGCTCTGATGTCACGCCCTGATGTCAGCATAGGGACTCTGTCCCGCCTCCCAGTGCGAACCCCAGCCCATGGGGCCGCCCATCAGACCTGCTCGCTCTCACCACCCTCGCTGGGGCCTGTGCTCCCTCTGGCCTCTGCCACCACTCCCGGTGTCTCTGGCCTGAGGAAGGGCCTGGCAGCAGGACCCAGTGTGCAGCCACGGACACTGCCTGCCTGGCCCAGGGACGGCGTGCTCCGTGCCCCTCCTCCCCAAGGTGATCCACCCGCTGCCCAGCCCGGCCCTGCAGCTGTGGCCGCTGTAGCTGTGACTTTGACACCACAGGGATGGGAGCCCTTTGCCCTCCGGAGTGTCCTGCCAGGTTCAGGGTCCCACAGTCCACACAGGTGTCACCATAGTCCCACCAAGGAGGTGAACACCTCCACTCTCAGGGTCTCGGTGTTCTGATGCCAGGAACTCCCTGCTAAACCCCTTGGGGACCCTACAGACACAGCCCCGCCCCCCACACATGTTGCTGACTTTGCTCTGGAACCCAACGAGAGCCTGAGCCGGGCGTGCAAGCTGCCCGGCTGTGATGAACGGAAACATCACTGTTTCCTCCCACAGGGCAGCGCTGTCTGACTCGTGACCATGACAGCACGTGCTGCTTTGTCCATCTGGTGCAAGTCCATTGTTGAAATGCCCAGAGCGGGGCCGGTGCTGTGGCGCAGAGGGTTAACACCCTGGCCTGAAGCGCCGGCATCCCATATGGACACTGGTTCGAGACCCGGCTGCTCCTCTTCCAATCCAGCTCTCTGCTGTGGCCTGGGACAGCAGTAGAAGATGGCCCAAGTGCTTGGGCCCTGCACCCCATGGGAGACCTGGAAGAAGCTCCTGGCTCCTGGCTTTGCATCAGCACAGCTCCGGCCGTTGTGGCCAATTGTGGAGTGAACCAGCGGATGGAAGACCTCTCTCTCTCTCTCTCTCTCTCTCTCTCTCTCTCTCTCTCTCTCTCTCTTTCTGCCTCTCCTCTCTCTGTGTATCTCTTTCAAATAAATAAATAAATATTTAAAAGAAAAAAAAAGAAAAGAAAATGCCCAGAGCTGTGTCATTGCTCTGACTTGGCCATGAGCCAACTGGTGTGCCACTGTCCCCATCACCACGTGCCACTGTCCCCATCACCGTGTGCCACTGTCCCATCATGTCACCGTCACATCACCATTGTCACTACTGACTGTCGTCATGTCACTGCTGTCCCATCGCCGATGCTGCTGCCTGGGGCTGCCTGCGTGTCCGCCACGTCCGTGATTAGCCATTGTGCTGGTCTTTTCGAGTCATCTATTCTGTGCTTCATTGATTATTATTATTATTAAATTATTTAACTGCTTTAATGAAAATCCCCCCAAACCAGAAAGGACACTGGGAGTCCCCGTGCCAGGGCAGAGGCCAAGCCCCTTCCGGCCTCACCTCCCTCTCCACGCCCACTGGCAGCAGCAGAGGCCGGGGCGAGGGGGCCGAGGCCGCCACCCACACAGGATGCAGGGTCACACGTGGGGAGTCCGCCACGCGGGGAGTCAGAGCCTCTGCCGAGGGTGGAAGGAGCTGAGCTCTGTGGCAGTGAACTCCAGGACAGGACGCTCCATCCCGCAGCCCTCAGAGCTCACGGAGGGGAGGTGCTGATGCCCCGACCAGAGGCCCCGGGCCCTCCCCCCACCTCCATGGAAACCCCTCCCATCACCGCCCCCCAAGCCAGGGGCACCTGTCCCCACCCCCACCAACCACGCACACCCCTGAGCCTGCACAGGGACTCTGTCCCGCCTCCCAGGGCGAACCCCAGCCCATGGGGCTGCCCATCAGACCTGCTACAGACCAGGCCAGGGCTCAAGGGGCTCTGAGGGCCCCCAAGGGGGCGGTGGGCAGAACTCTGTGGGGAGCCCAGGGCCCCACTGAGCTGAGGACAGCGGCGGAGTGGGGTCCCCTGGTGACGCGGGCAGGGACGCGGGAGCCTCAGGAGGAGTCTGTGGCCAAGGTCATCACACAAGCGTCCTCTCCCTGAGTGACAGGTCTGGCCAGAAGGCACAGCACACTAGCTCCCATGCGGGGTGCCCTGCGCCCGGCCGGCGTGCGTGGGCTTCCTCGTCGCCCACCCTAAATCCCAGAAGCAGACGCCGCTGTTCCTCTCATTGCACAGACCAAGGAAGGGAACAGGGGCTAGACGGCGTGGTAAGTGACGGGCAGCCCAGCGGCTGACAACAAAGCCCACGCAGCCGCCACTCTCCCCCCCAGGGAGGCGAGGCTGTCTTTTTAAATTGGATCCTCACCACGAACGTGATGTCTGCTCAGATCATTTTAAAAGCAGAAATGTGAGAGGAGCTCAGACTCACACCGTCTCCCACCTTCTGGCCTTGCCTGCCCCGCTGTAACCACGCGATGGGGTGGGAATTCTTTCAATGTTTTCTGCAGGGTTTTTAAAGGTGTATTTTATTTATTTGAAAGGCAGAGAGAGAGAGACAGAGACAGAGAGACAGAGAGAGACAGAGAGAGAGACAGAGAGAGACACAGAGAGAGACAGAGAGAGAGAGAGAGATCCTCCGTCAGCTGGTTCATTCCCCAAATGGCTGCAACAGCCAGTGCTGGGCCAGGCAGAAGCCAGGCGACTGGAACTCCACTGGGGTCTCCCACACGAGTGGCAGGGATCCAAGCACGTGGGCCATCCTCGCTGCCTTCCCAGGCACCAGCAGGCAGCTGGACTGGAAGTGGAGCAGCCGGGACGCAAACAGCGTTCATACGGCACGGCAGGGTAAGAGCCGGGCTTAACCCTCTGCACGGCGTCGTCGGCCCCTCTGTGGCAGATTTTTCGCAAAAGTGAGGCTGTTGTTCCTGGTGGGCTCGGGTTTTGTTCCGGGGAAACTGTCCTGTGACCGCTGCACCCCACCCCCCAGCCCCTTTGGGAAGCTCAGGTCAGACCAGACCAGGTCCCCTGGGACGCGTGCTGCCCCCCCCCCCCCTCCTGGCCCCTCTTCCCCATCCACAGCACCAGAGCCACGGGAGAGGGAAAAATCGAATTTGAGCCTTGATTCCATGAGGACAATGTCGCCAGTGCCAAAGGGGTGATGAATCCAGGAAAACGAGACAAGCAGCCAGCGAACCCCAGCACCATCCAAGGGTCGGGACGAGTGCCGCCCGCGTCCCCTGTGTGCGTCCACGTCGGGAAAGAAGCCACGGGTTCCTCTGCTTGTGAGCACAAGTCCACATCACCTGCAGTGGCCAGGCTGCCAGGTGAGACGGAGCCGGGGCCACACTGGCCGCTCCGAAGCCGAGGCGGGAAGCCGTCAGCGCGCCTGGAGACCCTCCTGGGCGGAGGCGGGAGCCCAGCTGCACCTAGTCCTCTCCACCTCCCCCTCCGAGCTCCAAGTGAGCAACACCGGCATAGGGGGCGGGGGCGGGGCTCGAGGAGGACGAGCGGGGGTGGGGAGGCCGGGGGATGGGTGCTGGGGTGGAGGGAAGAGGAGTCATACCAGGGTCTCCCCCTCTTCCTGGAGAGTAACCCACCACGGGACCACACAGCCTGGAACGTTCACGGTGACGGGGAGCAGAGCGGGGGCTCGTGTCAAGGGAGGGAGCTTTGGCAGAAGGGACGCTGCCCTCACCCCCTCGGCCAGCTGCGCACGGCATCGGGGAAGGGAAGACTTGCCACTCCAAGCCGGACACAAGCAGCAGCAGGCTGCAGGGTCGGAGGCCGGCGCCTTGACGCCAGCTCTGCCTGGGACAGCCCCGCCCCGAAACAGGAACCCGGAAAGTAGGGGCAGGAAGGAGGCAGGAGCCCCGCCCCCCGGAAGGAGCCTTCTCAGCCCACTTCCCTTCCCCTGCCACGGGGCTGGCACACCACAGCACACCGTCCCGCCTCCCTTGGAGGGAGGGGCCATCGGCATCCTCCTGGCGGAACAGGTGCAGGCAGAAGCCCCTAGAGAATGCGTCGCTTCAGATCAAGAGGCTCTGGGATGAGGTGGCTGCCCCCCCCCAGCAGGTATGAGGACGCGGCACAGCTGTCCTCAGCCGTGGGGGTGACAGCGCCTGCTCTGCCGGCAGGACCGGGAGATGGGAGGAGCCTGCTTCCTGTCCCAGCCCTGCACGCCTTCCTCTGTGTCCTGGCACAGGGTTAGGGGAAGGCAGAGGGGAGGAGAGAGTCAGGTGGGAGGTGGGAAACACAGGACCCCTCTCCCATGCACGGAGGTGGAAGGGCCACCCCACAAGTGGTCTCCTGAGGTACAAACCGAGAGGAAAACACAGTGTTCGTCCTGCTTTTCTGAATAGCTGATGCCTCATGCTCACTCGGGGCACAGATGAAAACAGTGACCAGAGACCTCAGGACCGCCCCGGGAAAGAACCTCCATCCTCCACGAGACCCCGTGAGCTCCCCACTGCACACCTCCCCCCCCACGAGACCCCGTGAGCTCCCCACTGCACACCTCCCCCCCCACGAGACCCGTGAGCTCCCCACTGCACACCTCCCCCCCACGAGACCCCGTGAGCTCCCCACTGCACACCTCCACCCCCCCACGAGACCCCGTGAGCTCCCACTGCACACCTCCCCCCCCACGAGACCCGTGAGCTCCCCACTGCACACCTCCACCCCCCCCACGAGACCCCGTGAGCTCCCCACTGCACACCTCCACCCCCACCAGACCCCGTGAGCTCCCACTGCACACCTCCACCCCCACGAGACCCGTGAGCTCTCCACTTCACACCTCCACCCCCACAACGAGACCCCGTGAGCTCCCCACTGCATAGCTCCTCCCCCACGAGACCCCGTGAGCTCCCCACTGCACACCTCCACCCCCCACGAGACCCGTGAGCTCCCCACTGCACACCTCCCCCCCACGAGACCCCGTGAGCTCTGTACTGCACACCTCCACCCCCCCACGAGACCCCGTGAGCTCCCCACTGCACACCTCCCCCCCCACGAGACCCCGTGAGCTCCCCACTGCACACCTCCACCCCCCCCACGAGACCCCGTGAGCTCCCCACTGCACACCTCCACCCCCCCACGAGACCCCGTGAGCTCCCCACTGCACACCTCCACCCCCCCACGAGACCCCGTGAGCTCCCCACTGCACACCTCCCCCCCCACGAGACCCCGTGAGCTCCCCACTGCACACCTCCACCCCCCCCACGAGACCCCGTGAGCTCCCCACTGCACACCTCCACCCCCCCACGAGACCCCGTGAGCTCCCCACTGCACACCTCCACCCCCCCACGAGACCCCGTGAGCTCCCACTGCACACCTCCACCCCCCCACGAGACCCCGTGAGCTCCCCACTGCACACCTCCACCCCCACGAGACCCCGTGAGCTCCCCACTGCACACCTCCACCCCCCCCACGAGACCCCGTGAGCTCCCCACTGCACACCTCCACCCCCCACGAGACCCCGTGAGCTCCCCACTGCACACCTCCACCCCCCCCACGAGACCCCGTGAGCTCCCCACTGCACACCTCCACCCCCACGAGACCCGTGAGCTCCCCACTGCACACCTCCACCCCCCACGAGACCCCGTGAGCTCCCCACTGCACACCTCCCCCCCCAACGAGACCCCGTGAGCTCCCACTGCACACCTCCCCCCCCACGAGACCCCGTGAGCTCCCCACTGCACACCTCTACCCCCACGAGACCCGTGAGCTCCCCACTGCACACCTCCACCCCCACGAGACCCCGTGAGCTCCCCACTACACACCTCCACCCCCACGAGACCCCGTGAGCTCCCCACTGCACACCTCCACCCCCCCCACGAGACCCCGTGAGCTCCCCACTGCACACCTCCACCCCCCCACGAGACCCCGTGAGCTCCCCACTGCACACCTCCACCCCCCCACGAGACCCCGTGAGCTCCCCACTGCACACCTCCACCCCCCCCACGAGACCCCGTGAGCTCCCCACTGCACACCTCCACCCCCCCACGAGACCCCGTGAGCTCCCCACTGCACACCTCCACCCCCACGAGACCCCCTGAGCTCCCCACTGCACACCTCCCCCCCCCACGAGACCCCGTGAGCTCCCCACTGCACACCTCCACCCCCCCCACGAGACCCCGTGAGCTCCCCACTGCACACCTCCACCCCCCCACGAGACCCCGTGAGCTCCCCACTGCACACCTCCACCCCCCCCACGAGACCCCGTGAGCTCCCCACTGCACACCTCCACCCCCACGAGACCCCGTGAGCTCCCCACTGCATAGCTCCTCCCTCACCACCAGACACCTGTCCTGAATGGAAGGGTGAGGGTGGGCAGGTGGACGGATGATGCAGATGACGGGTTGGAGGGGGGATGTGGATGGATGGATGGATGGGTGGGTGGGTGGGTGGGTGGGTAGGTGGGTGGGTGGATGGATTGGTGAACAAGGGCATGGATGGGTGGGTGGATGATGATAGGTGGGACAAGAGGCATGGATGGGTAAACTGATGGACCCTGGGATCTTCCTTACGTACAAACAGCAAAGTGCCTACATCAGGTGAAGTGACTTTCACTTGGAGTGACAAAGCAAAAAGTCCATCTCGACCATGAAGACTGGTGCACACAGACAGAAGCCACCAGGGAACGCTCCCACAGGTACAGCCTGACTTTGGACAGGTCAGGGGTTCTCCCTCTGAGAACCCAGAAACATTTCATGGGGTGCCCCAAGATGGATCGTTGCACTGTAAATCCTACTGGTTTGATGGTCAAAATATGCAAGATTGCATTTCCAAAGCCAGTGGCTCAGAAATGCTGTCCGCTGTGAGACTCCAACAAATGGCAGAAACAAAAAAGAACCTTCAGCCTCTTGGTGCCCCCTTTGCCCTGTGGGCCAGGGAGACTGCGGCCTCTTCAGCATCACAGCTGGAGGGTGTTTGGGGGGGTGTCCCTTCCAGGGGCCAGGAGAGGGCTTAGATGTCAGGGGGCCCAGAAATGCGGGAGGAGGCTCCCAGCCAGCCAGCGGGAAGGGTTTGGCCCTCATTCATTACAAGCTAAGGCCCAGGGTCTCGGCCGTGTGCATGTCTCACCTCCCAGGGTAAACACCTCCCTGACGGTACTCAGGGCAAGTGGGACTTCATTACACCCGATTAATAAGACATAATCATAGGCTCTGCAATCTGGTAATAGCTGGTTCACACGCTGAAGGGCCTGCGAGCTCAAGGTCCCTCCACCTCCTAGCTGAGTGCCGCAGGGCGAGCGGCTCACAGCAGCCGAGTGTCTGTCTCCTGGTCTCACCCCTCCAGGTAGCCCTCACCCAGTGGAGCAGGCCAACCACGTTTGATAAGTATTTTTTGCTAGGTCAGTCTGATTTTCCTGTGACTTCCGTAACAAAAGCAAGGGCGTATGCCCCCGCGAGAAGCAAAGCCCCACGGCGTAGAACTGGCTCAGTGAAGAGCATGGACAGAAAGCGGGTCTGGCCGGCGCCGTGGCTCAACAGGCTAATCCTCCGCCTTGCGGCGCCGGCACACCGGGTTCTAGTCCCGGTCGGGGCACCGGATTCTGTCCCGGTTGCCCCTCTTCCAGGCCAGCCCTCTGCTGTGGCCCAGGAGTGCAGTGGAGGATGGCCCAAGTGCTTGGGCCCTGCACCCCATGGGAGACCAGGAAAAAGCACCTAGCACCTGGCTCCTGCCATCGGATGAGCGCGGTGCGCCAGCTGCAGCGCGCTGTCCGCGGCAGCCATTGGAGGGTGAACCAACGGCAAAGGAAGACCTTTCTCTCTGTCTCTCTCTCTATCACTGTCCACTCTGCCTGTCAAAAAAAAAAAAAAAAAGAAAGCGGGTCTGCCGTGCGGCCGGACCTGTGAGAGGCTGCGCGTCCCCCTGGACAGAGGCGTGGCCTGCAGCACTGCGCGGGGCCCTGGGACCTCGGGACTCGTCTACTGCAGTGGATGAAATGAGCCCTATCGGTTCATTCAACCACCCATCCCCCCATCTAGTCACCCATCCACCCCTCCATCTACGAATCCATCCATCCCTCTGTCCACACATCCACCCATGCATCCACCCACCCATCCACCCCTCCATCCACACATCCCTCTGTCTGTCCACCCACCCATCCACCCCTCCATCCACCCCTCCATCCACACATCCCTCTGTCTGTCCACCCACCCATCCACCCACCCATCCACCCCTCCATCCACACATCCCTCTGTCCGTCCACCCTTCCATGCATCCACCCACCCTTCCATGCATCCGCACAGCCCACCCTGGGAGCCCGTTTGCAGCTGTTGCCCCTCAAGTCTACACTCCCGTCTCCATGGAAGCTGATTCCTGTCCTATGAGCTCATCCCCCCACCCCACTTCTCAGAACCCTTCCACTTGGACCTCGCAGCCCACAGTCATCACAAAAGCCCTTGCATCCCCTGACTCTTCTCTGGAGGCGTCCCCCACCCCCTTGCTCCAGGTCCCGGCTCTCCCTGACGGTCACCACCCTGCGGCCGTCTCACCTGGGAAGCCCTCCCTGGAGCTGCCTCCACCACCTCCCTGCCCTCACCGTTCGCAGCTCAGGCTGCGCCAGTCGCCTCCCCTGCGAGACGAGGGCCTGAGCACGTTGCGGCATGAAGCTGCATCAACGGCAACAGTCCTTACTCCTTGTGATTTTGCAGCTGGGGTGGGGGTCAAAGCAGGGAGGAGGGGGTCCTGGTCCCAGGAGGTCCCTGCTGGGCTCTGTCACACACTTCTGTGGCCTGCTGGCCGCTAAACAGCCCAGCTTGGCGTCCCTTGCCAGCCACACTGTCGGCCTCTGTGGCACCACCTCTCCCAGAAGGATCCCCCCGCCCATACACCTGTAGCCCCAGAGGTCCAATCTAGCCAGGGGCCAGTGCCCACGGTCAGGTCTCCCCAGCCTACGATCTAACGTCCCACAGCCGCAGCCAGGCTGTGAGGGACATGTCTGTGTCCTTCCCAAGGACACATTCCCTGCCTCTGCTGCTGACCCTCCCCTCGGAGCCACATCCATGGACTTCGGGGTCCCCTTCTCCGGTCTCCCTCCAGCCCACGTGGGCTCCCTGCACTGTCACCACCCCTCTATCTGCTCCAGCCCCGGCCTTGGGGAGTCTGGCTCTCTGACTTCCTGTCCTCACAGCCTCACCCCCTCCTCCCTCCACCCCCCCCCCTGCTGCCACCCAGGACCCCGCCCTTACAGACACCAGCAGCTGCCCCAAGTAAGGGGTCACGCACCCCCACCCTGCCCCGCCCTGCTCCACCAGCCCCTCCTCTCTGCCCCACCCCTGAGCGAGGGGTCACACATACCCCCACCTTCCCCCTCCTGCCCCACTCCACCCCACCACCCTCACTGCCCTGCCCCTGAGTATGTCACACACACGTTCCCCCCACTCCGCCCTGCCCTTCCCCCACTGCCCAGACTGGGGAACCCTGCAGCCCAGGAGGGCCTGCGGTCCGCTGCACCAGGGCAGGGCAGGGATGCGCCTGTGCTGCTGACCAGTGCGTCCCGGAGCCTGGCTCCACGCAGGTGCTCGGACATCTTTTCAGATCGACAAGCAGAGAGGCTGCCTTGCCGGCTGCGTGCCTTCCAGACTGTGCCATTTCCAGCGGCTGCACACGGTCCGCCTTGCCGGCCTCTCTGCCAAACCCCCACCTCACCACGCATCTCCCCTCCTTCTCCTGGGAGCCCCCAGACAGCGCCTGGTTCCATCCCTCGGTTTCCTGGGCTGGGTCCTGGAGCGTCAGCACTCTGGCAAGCACTGCAGACTTAAAGGAGAGCCCAGACCAGTGCTGCCCTGGGAACTGTGGGCGTGCACGTGTACACACGTGTGTGCATGTGTGTGCACATGTGCATATGTGTGCGTGTGTGTGCGTGTGTGCGCTGTGTGCATTGTGCACATGTGTGCATGTGTGTGCATGTGTGTGCGTATGTGCATGTGTGCATGTGTGTGAATGTGTGTGCACTGTGCGTGTGCATGTGTGCATGTGTGCATGCATGTATGTGTGCACGTGTGCATCCGTGAGTATGCCTGTGCGCCTGAGAGCCCCGCGCAGGTGCAGGGGTGTGTGTGCACACAGGTGTGCGATGCAGAGGGTCAGCTTGCTCTGCGCCCATCCCCCCTCATGGTGTGCTCAGGTCACGGGGTCCTGGGAGGAAGATTGGGTCTCTCTGAGCTGGAACAATCTGGAAGGCACCTTCCTCTGCTGAGAACAAGGGTTCCGACCTCATGACCCCGTCCCAGCCCCACCCTCAAGCCCTCACTCTACGCAGAAGCAACGGGGCTGGAGGCGGGCTGGCAGCGAACTCAGCTCACACTGCCTCTGCCCTTGCTTCAAGGTCGGAAAAAAATTGCTTCTCAGACCTGTGTTTAACCTATCACCAGCCCCAGGACTAAACTGGCAGGTATTTGCTGCCCTCATCGAGTGCGGTCCCAGTAATCATCCCCCACGGCCACTAATTCCCCACGACTTGCTCCAAATTCACTCCCCGTTCCCCCGGCATCATGGAGCTGCAGTCCCTGGAAATGGGCTGGGGATCCCGAGTGCCCGGCCAGCACTGTGGACTGAGGCGGAGCGGGAAGAGCTGTGGACCTCTGCTGCTGCATGAGGACGCCTTGGCTGAGCGGCCGGCTTGCCCCACAGTCAGCCTGCACGTGGGCTCTGGATGCAAAAGCAGGGGCTTGAGTCCCAGCTCTGTCCCTTGTTCTCTGCATGAGCATAGACAAGGTGCTTTGCCGCTCTGCTTCCTTTTCCAGTGTGTCAAATGGGATAACCTGGCCAGGGCCTCAGGGGTGATTGTGAGCAGTAAATGAGCTCTCGCAAACAAAGCTGCTCCATGCTGGACCCACAGAAGCATCTGCAGCTGTTATGTCAGGAAGGGCAGCCCAGATGTGCGGGGACTGAGATGCAGCAGGTGCAGGGAGCTTTGTGAGCAGGTGGCCCTGGGTGGGTGGGGGGCTCTTGAGCAGCTCCCAGTGTGTAGGGGCGGGCGGTGGTCGCCTCTCTGCCTCACAGCCCCCAGCAAAAGGAATAGATTTAAGGATGTGAGCACCTCCCAAAGGTATTTAACTTTCCTGAGATCCTCTCGAGCAGTCAGAAGAGAGACCCGCCGGGCAGGGGTCACCCGGCAGATCGCAGGTTTCGCACCTGGGCTGGGGTCGGGACCTGCATCCCCTGTCCTCTTGGCTGACTCACTCGGGGCTTCCAGCCCAAACCTCTGCAGAGTGAAGACCAGCAGGAGAGGGGAGAAGAGGCCCAGAGCTGACTCCTTTTTGATCTCGCTTTAAGGAGGATTAGGGAATCCTGCAGAACGAAAAGCCTGTGGCGAGGCCACCCCAGGGAAAGAATGTGCCAAGCAGGCGATCCAAGGCAGGGGCAGCCCTTGGTGCTTCCAACATCCGAGGCGTCCTATTAAGCACATTTTAGCTGCCCGGAGAGAGGCGGACCCTGGGGTGGCTCCTGGTCCCCAAGGCCACGAGCTTGCGGACAGTGGCTCGTGGAGCGTGGTGTTTCCTACAACCCAGGAACAGGAGGTGAGTCCCTGCACACTCAGCTGTGCCCCACGCATGGTCAGCACATTGGGCTCCGGGAGACTTGGTAACTGGCTCAAGGCTGCACCACTTGGCTGATGGACAGCCAGGATGCAAGTCAGGGTCCACCCCCACACATACTCTCCCCCTACTGCCCATGGAGAAACAGCCTTGGGTCCTGAACTCTCAAGAAATTCAAAGACCAGTTGGGAAGTGCGTTTACCCTTAAATCTTCCATCCCCTCACTTTCCCCACTGCTGTCCTGGGGCTCTAAGGCAGAGAAGCCACCACCAACTGCCCCTAAAGATGGGAATGCTCGAGAGGTCCCACCGCAGGGGCCACATGCTCCCCCTGTTCCCTCATCCTGGGTGCTCTTCATGTCCCCCCACATCTGGGCTGCTCAGATATACCACCATATGCTGGGGCTTCCACCATGGGCAAGGTCAAGGCCATGATATGCTCTTCAGAGTCACGTGTAGCCCCTGGCAAGGACCCCAGGCCCCTCCTTCAAGAAGGGTGAGTGTTGCGTCTCCTTTATGGCTGGAGAGACAGACTCAAGGGTGATGCTGGCAGAAGACGAAACTAGGACGCACTTTTAGAAGTGCAAGGGAAAGTGATGCCCTTCATAGCTGAGCTGCGCCAACTCTCCCACAGGGGAGTGCTTTGTTTTTGATGGAACAGCTGACGTTTCTCCCCAGGAGCCCACACAGAGAAAAATGGGGCAGGCACTATTTATCCCAGCCAGAGATTACAGTGTCCTGGCCTGCCACCCCCGGAGGCTCCAGCAGACTACTTGACCGAAATACAAAACAGGAGCTGATGTGAGGTTTTCCCACACACACACAGCAACAGCTGGCTAGCCGTTTCTTCCTGCACAAACAGGAGTTGGTGAACAAGTTATAAGAAAGTGCCCAGCTGGTGAGGGGCCCTCTGTTCTCCTGTAAGGCAAATCCACCAGGACCTAGGGGGTTGGGTGGAAGTACCAGAGCCATAAGCAGAGAACACTAGGAATGTGAAACAAATGCAGAGCGCAGGCAGGCATGGCTTCAGCAGCTGGGAAGACGTCAGAGCACTTTGGAAGCACTCTGTTGGGTGTGGCAGCCACTGGGCACTTCTCACATTAGCCCACAACGTGCCTGACCTCAGTACTGACGAACTGGACAGCTCCCCCACCCAGGCACAGTGCATGGCTGTTTTCTTGGGTTGTGTCTGTCTTTGATGCAATAGAGACCACTCCATCCTTGCACAGGAATAGTTAAGACATGTTAGAAAAATAGCCTCAAAAGGAATCTGAAAAAATAAGGAGCGAGAGTTGATGGATCAATATCCCAGCTTCCCCTCCTCCATAGGAACAACATGACAGGCCTTCCACCTGGTGTCGGCAGGGCCCACAGTACAACTGATGCTTGCTTAGAAACAACCAAACTCTTTCACTGAAATTTCCTCCTGCCCTACCCTACTCCCACGACCTCTACTTCTCCCCTTGGGATCTTCTCCCCTTTGAAGCAGCTGCACCCAGGATCAGGTCTGGGACACCCAAATCTAGCTTACAGAGCAATCCTCAGGATGGAATCCTGGGACTGGAATGCTCCCTGGTGGACAGGAACAAAGAACTTACAATATTGTTTACTTAAGTGAGATCGTGTAAGGTAATACGTCAAGGGTGAGCCTCACTCGGGAGATGATAATCCTTCCTGCAGGGCATCACCAGTACCAAACGTTCCCATATTGTGTGTTGGGATGACGTACAGGTGCAAGGAGAACTTTAGCCTGTGAGGTAACTAACTCTTAATGGATGCTATGGTAGTCACAAGGATGGGAAAGTTGTCTAGGTTTTGCTAACTGGCTTAGAATTGATGAAAGAGAATAACAAACTCAGGTCAGCCAATTACCAGCTCAGGGCAGGCTGTCAAAGCCAGAATACCTTCATGGCAACATTTAAGTGACCCTTATCTCCTGCAGCCAGAGGGCAGATTGTACTGAGATTCGAGCCTGTAATTAAATCAAAGCGTGGGAAAACTATCAAAGAGACTAAATGCATAATCCAGACAGTTCTCCCAGGCTAATGTCAGGGGCTAACAGAAGAGGGGTGGAACCCTGAGTCCAGTGATGGAGATATTTGTGTGAAGCACCTTGGAACCCTGGACCCTGTCTTATGAAACCTTCACAAGGAAGAAGCAGCCCTCTCCTTCGAGAGGAAATAAGCTGGCTCCTAACTGGAAAGACAGGGTTTCCACTGATGATGCCAAGAAGTGATGCATCTGCTCCTCAGGATCCCCCCTTCCTGTTGACCCTGTGCCAATAGCAAGTGCCAGCAATCAGCACAGCCCATGCATGCTGGGAAATCCAGAACGAGTGGTGGAAGAAAGAGCTGCTGAGTTCCAGTTATGACCTCTCAGGAGCGGCTGCAGCAGCAAAACTGTCTTTGTTTCACAGATCCCTCAGGCTTGAGCGTTTCCTCAGAAAACTCAACCAGCACCACCTTGAGGATTCAGACATAGTGAGACACAACGTTGAACATACGCTGTTCCAGCGTGGCGTCAGCACTGCTCTCCTGGACAGCTCCCTGGACAGTGGTCGGCCTTGTTCAGCACCTCCAGCCTGGACAGCTCCCCCAACAGGGGTGGTCCTGGACAGCTCCCTGGACAGTGGGCGGCCTTGTTCAGCACCTCCAGCCTGGACAGCTCCATTAACAGGGTTGGTCCTGGGTCTCGCACTGCCCTCCTGGACAGCTCCTGCACCCTGCGATTTGCTCTCGCGGAAGCTGGGGCGGCTGACGCTGGCTGCTTTTCAGTACCAGTGTCCCCACCAGAGCTGCAGAATGTCTCACACACAGGGACAACTCTGAAATGATGAAGACTCAGAGGCCAGAGAGCAGTGCTAAAAGTGCATTTGCCAAAATTCCACGGAGGGTCTCTGGCAGGATTGAGACCCAGTCGCCCACAGCAGTAGCTACCTCAACAGTGAATCCTTGACTGATCTTCTCCTTCCCTTCCTGCCCCACTGTTGTCGATCTACTCCTGCATCCCGGGAATCTACTCTCAATCCCCCCCACCCCCACGCTGAAGCCCCTGCCTCAAGCCCTGCACCTGTGAAACATCAGCTAACGTTTCTGCTTTGTCCATCGACAAGGGCCACTCACAATGCACGAGGTCCTGTCCAGGGTAGACGAGAAGTGGGAGGGCGCAGGTGGCCTATGCTCTGGCTAGGGCAGGCGTGAATATGTAAATAATTCTGGACACATCCAGTTTTCATTTACTTTCACTGTCAGTGTTGTAGATGAGAAGACATTAAATCATGACCATATTTGATGTCTGCTGTTTTCTGGGGATACAAAGCTCCTAGCTTGCCTCACTTTGTCTTGGCTCACCGACCCTTCCCCAGGCTTTATGACTTCACGACCCCTCCTGCACTGCAAGTCCACCCACATGGAGTGACTCAGTTCCTGTCCTGCCCGCCACTCACTCTCACTTATCTACCTGGGGGAGCTCTGCCCATCTTCACCTGTGCCCGTCTCAGGCCCATTCCATCCTGACGACCTTCCCAGAGCCAGGCTCTTGCTCTGCCAGGATTTCCTGGTGCCCTCTTGAGTGCTCCTAGGACTCCTTGTGCTCAGCCCCCACCCCATTGTAATCCTGACACCTATTTCCTGATGTGTGCACAGAGATCACGAACCAGACGCATCACAAGAACAAGGACTCCATCTCACCCACTCGCATCCCTGGAGCCCGGCACGTTGCAGAGTATGGATCGCGTACTTAGCAGCAATTCCTTTAAAAATGAGGTTGATGTGAAACAGTCCATTTGACCAGGTGTCAAAACAGTCAGTCTGTGAGCGGATTAGTTTCCTAGGTGTGTTCTAACCAAGAGCCACTCAGTGAGTCGTTTAAAACAAAAGAAAATGATTCTCTCACAGTCCTGCAAGCGGGAGGTGTGAAGCCAAGCTATCGGCAGGACCACTGTCCCTCTGACCCAGTGGGAACCTTGCCCGCCCCTCCCAGCTTGGGTGGTGGCTTCCATCTGTCACCCCTTGACTTGCAGGTGCGTTCTTCCTGTCACAGTCCTTTGTGGTCCCCTCCCTGCATGTCACTGTCCCCTCATGTTCTTCACCCATGTGTCACTGCCCCCACCTGGTCCTCTCCCTGTGTCACTGCCCCCACCTGGTCCTCTCCCTGGGTATCACTGTCCCCACCCGGTCCTCTCCCTGCATCACTGTCCCCACCCGGTCCTCTCCCTGCATCACTGTCCCCACCTGGTCCTCTCCCCTGTGTCACTGTCCCCTCATGTTCTACACCCCTGTGTCACAGTGCCCACCCGGTCCTCTCCCTGCATCACTGTCCCCACCTGGACCTCCCCCTGTGCCACTGCCCCCACCTGGTCCTCTCCCTGTGGCACTGTCCCCACCCGGTCCTCCCTCTGTGTCACTGTCCCCACCAGGTCCTCTCCCTGCATCACTGTCCCCACCCGGTCCTCTCCCTGTGTCACTGTCCCCACCTGGTCCTCCCTCTGTGTCACTGTCCCCACCAGGTCCTCCCTCTGTGTCACTGTCCCCTCATGTTCTACACCCCTGTGTCACTGTCCCCACCCGGTCCTCTCCCTGCATCACTGTCCCCACCTGGACCTCCCCCTGTGCCACTGCCCCCACCTGGTCCTCTCCCTGTGGCACTGTCCCCACCCGGTCCTCCCTCTGTGTCACTGTCCCCACCAGGTCCTCCCTCTGTGTCACTGTCCCCACCTGGACCTCCTCCTGTGCCACTGTCCCCACCTGGTCCTCTCCCTGCATCACTGTCCCCACCCGGTCCTCCCTCTGTGTCACTGTCCCCACCAGGTCCTCTCCCTGCAACACTGTCCTCACCCGGTCCTCTCCCTGTGTCACTGTCCCCACCTGGTCCTCCCCCTGTGTCACTGTCCCCACCTGGACCTCCTCCTGTGCCACTGTCCCCACCTGGACCTCCTCCTGTGTCTCTGTCTCCACCTGGTCCTCTCCTTGGGTGTCATTAGTGTCACGTCCTCATGTGTCTCCCTGTGTCGCTGTCCCCACGTGGTCCTTTCCCATGTATCATTGTTGTCACATGGTCCTCACTCTTTGTGACACTGTCTTCTCATGAAGAATTTTGCTTTTCTTTATTTTTTAAAGACTTATTTTTACTATAGAAAAGGCAGAGTGACAGAAAGAGCTCTTCCATCCACTGCTTCACTCCCCGAATGCCGTATCAGCTGGGGCCAGGATCCTGGAGCTCCATCCGAGTCGCCCAGGTAGGCGGCAGGGACCCAAGCACTGGGCCGTCTTCCACTGCTTTCCTGGTCACGCACCTCACATTGACAGGGAGCTGGATCAGAACCGGAGCAGCCAGGACTTGAACTGGTGCCCACAGGGGCTGCTGGCACTGCAGACGGTGGCTTAACCCAGTGCGCCTCCACACGGGCCCCCATTTTCCTCCTCTTTAAGGACATCAGTTATGGTGTGTTAAGACCCGCCCTAGTGACTTCCTTTTAACGTGATTACATCGACAATCTAATTGTGACATTCAATTAGATCCGTATCAGTGGAATTAAATTTTAAAAAAACCTAGTCATCTGGAGGGGACGTTATAATGAGAGAGAAAAGCCAGCGCTCTTCTCACTGCCAGTGAGGCCAGAAGGGAGACAAAACTCCCGGCGCTGAGTAAGTGCTCAGTGAAAACAGCACCGACAATGGTGACGCCAAACGTGTCACAGCCCAGCCTCTCCTCCGTGTCCCCGAGCCCAGGCGTCCTTGCCTGTCCATCAAGGCCTCACTGACTCGAGGGAGGGACACAGCCGGCCCCACAAGCTTCGAATCCGTGAGCACAGGGAGCCATTTGCTTCTCCCTGTTGGCCAGGGTCCTCCGAGGGGTTTGTGTGGGGAACTCCAGGTCCAGGCGGGGGATTCCAGGTTGGGAGCAGACGGTGACCACCACTCCCTCGAGCCCCCAGACCAGCTGCAGCCCACGTGGCCATCACAACCCCCTGACGAGCTCGGCGTCGCCGGCCCATCAAAGGCAGGCCACCGGCACCATGGACCACCCAGGACCGGAACACGAGCTGGTCGCACGCCTCTCGGCCCCATTTCACCCAGCTCCTGGGGGAGCCCGGGAGGTAACGGGGCTGCCGGCTCCCGGCTCTGCGCTGTGCAAGGAACACGATGTCGGTGATCGGCTTCCTGCTGGCCCAGGTGTGGGGCTCTACAGCGCCCCCTCCAGCTGGCTTGGGGGCTGTTCTGTAATAACGGCGCTGAGTGTCTTCCTGCCCTGGTCAGGGAGTCCCCACCTGTCACCAACGGCAGACAGGGGCATGGTAATCAGACTCGCAAGACGCCTCCTCGCCGCTTCGAAGTCGCCGGCTGGAGCAGACCCGGGGCTGTTACTCAACGCGTTAATCAGAAAACCCAAGCCTGATCTATCTCCGTTTGTTTAGAATTTTCCCGACAGCTGCATTTCAACACGACGTGTTTCCTGTGCAGAATGGTTTGTCTTCCTTTGCTCATTTCAAAAACTCATTCTGACAAGGAGTCCACTGGCTACAGCAGGCTGCCTGATGTGTCCATCAAGCCCGCTCCTGTCCTGGGAACAGGAAGGGGGATGGTGGAGGGAGCAGGGGTCCAGAGTCCTGAGAAAGAAGCCCCTGCTGCCTGGCAGAGCTGGACGCCATCAGCCCCACCCTATCCACCTGCCTGTCAGTCACACCGCCTTCCTGATTCCTGATGAACACAGGGAATGTTCGAGGGGCCAGCAGTGTGGTGCTGTAGGCTAAGACTCCGCCTATGGCACCGGCATCCCATATGAGTACCGGTTCATCTCCCTTCCGATCCAGCTCCCTGCTGTGGCCTGGGAAAGCAGTAGAAGATGGCCAAGTCCTTGGGCCCTGCACCCACGTGGAGCCCTGGGCCCTGCAGTGATGCAGAAGGGGGGCGCTCCTCAGAGGTGGGCTTGGTGACCTGCGACTTCCCGCCAGCCTGGTAAAGCTGGGCCCAGTCTGCTGTCGGTCACAGCCACAGGAAACGGGCAGGACAGCCCGCTCAGCCAGGACCCCGCCCCCTCGAAGTCTCCTCGCAATGATTGCCACCCGCCCCCACCCCACTCCTTGGCCATGAAGCCCCACCCCTGGCTGCACCCAGCAGCTCTGAGCCCAGCTCTGCGCCGAAGCTGCCCTGGGTTAGTCTGGTTTCTCCGTTCCCTCCTGTCCACGCTGGGTTTCGCTCACCCCAGGGTTCAGCTGTCTGGCCAAGGGAATGAGGCAATTGCTTTAAATTTGGTAAATACACAAAAAAGAACAGAACCTGGCATCACAGGAGGTCAGGACCTGTGGCCCCAAAACCTGCGGCCACTGGATGGCCCTGAGCCAGAGGCCCTTGGGAAAATGCCCACACGGGAAGGGTCCCTGACCCCATGTCTTTTTTATTCGAAAGTCAGAGTTAGAGACATTCAATCTTCCATCTGCTGGTTCACTCCCCAGATGGCCACAATGGCCAGGGCTGGGCCAGGCCAAAGCCAGGAGCCCCGAACTCCATTCAGGTCTCCCACGTGAGTGCAGGGGCCCAAGCACTTGGGCCTCCTCTGCTGCTTTCTTAGACCATCATCAGGGAGCTGGATCGGAGTGGAGCAGCCAGGACACTGACCAGTAGCCATAGGATGCCAGTGTCACAGCCACCGTTTAACCTGCTGTGTCACAACGCCAGCCCCTATACAATCCTAAGAAAACCCACATGCTTTTCCTCTCGTTACTCTGTCCTAGGCGCATCCAAAGACCCCAAGAGGGTAGAGACGTGTGCCCCCTCCTGCACCATTTTTATAAATTTCACATCAAAGGAAAGGAGACAGAGACAGGCGGTCATCCCCCAAATGCTCACTACAGCCAGGGCTGGGCCAGACTGAAGCCAGGAGCCCAGAGCTCAACCCAGGTCTCCCCTGTGGGTGCAGGGGCCCAGGGACTGGGGCACCACCTGCAGCTCCCAGGGTGCACGTTAGCAGGACGCTGGGGTCGGGAGCAGAGCGAGGACGCGAACGAGGCCCTGATGCGGGGTGCGGGCACCCCAGCTGCCACCTACACGGAGCACCCGCCCCCACCCCTTGTCCACCCTCTGCCCGTTGCCAGTTCAGTGGCCCCGGGTGTCACCACCGCCACCATCCACCTCCAGAACTTCCTCGTCTCCCCATCACACACTGATCACACCCCAAGTCCCAGCTCCGGGCACCCCCATCGTTTCCTGTCAGGGGCCTGACTTCCCTCGTACTTGTGTCTTTTTTTTTTTTTTGACATTTTATGTGTTTAAGAGGCTGAGTTACAGAGAGAAGGAGAGAGAGAGAGAAAGAGAGAGAGAGAGAGGACCCAACACTTGGGACCTAACACTTGCGCCATCCTCCACTGCTTTCCCAGGCCATCAGCAGAGAGCTGGATGGGAAGTGGAGCAGCTGGGACTTGAACAGACGCACGTATGAGATGCCAGCACCAGAGGCTGAGGCTTAGCCTGCTACGCCACAGCGCAGGACCATCCCTGTGTCCCTGGGACACGGCTCACGTCACTCCTCCGGGCTGACGCGTGTCGGGCAGGCGTCAGGATCCCCTTCCTTTCGGAGCCTGATGCTGGAGTGGACAGACCCCACATGGCCTCTCTGGCCATTGCGAGTGTGTGAGTGATTGTTCTCTGCCCGGCTTCCCCGTCTCGGGTGCCCGTCCAGGAGGTTGCTGGATGGTTTGTGCGCTCCCTGCCAGCTTCTCGGAGGAGCTGCCACCCCGTCTTCCACAGCAGCCGTGCACCTCGCCATCCCGCACGCGGGCTCCGACTTCCACATCCTCGCCAGCCACTGGGATGTCCTGTCTGCTTCGTTACAGCTGCCGGCCGGGTGTGGCGCGGCCGTGCCTGGGGTTTTGATTTGACTTTGCTACCGATTGGCCACCTGTGCATCTTCTCTGGAGAGCCAGCTGGGGGAGCTGTCTGGGGAGCCATCTGGGGGAGCCGTCGGGGGGAGCCATCAGGGGAGCTGTCTGGGGGAGCCGTTGGGAGCCGTCTGGAGGAGCCGTCTGGGGGAACCGTCGGGGGGATCTGTCTGGGGGAGCCGTTGGGAGAGCCGTCTGGGGGATCTGTCTGGGGGGCCGTCTGGAGGAGCCGTCGGGGGGAGCCGTCTGGGGGAGCCGTTGGGAGAGCCGTCTGAAGGAGCCGTCGGGGGGAGCCGTCTGGGGGAACCGTTGGGAGAGCCGTCTGGAGGAGCCGTCTGGGGGAGCCGTCTGGGGGAACCATTGGGAGAGCCGTCTGGGGAGCCGTCTGGGGAGCCGTCTGGGGGAGCCATCAGGGGAGCTGTCTGGGGGAGCCGTTGGGAGCCGTCTGGAGGAGCCGTCTGGGGGAACCGTCGGGGGGATCTGTCTGGGGGAGCCGTTGGGAGAGCCGTCTGGGGGATCTGTCTGGGGGGCCGTCTGGAGGAGCCGTCGGGGGGAGCCGTCTGGGGGAGCCGTTGGGAGAGCCGTCTGAAGGAGCCGTCGGGGGGAGCCGTCTGGGGGAACCGTTGGGAGAGCCGTCTGGAGGAGCCGTCTGGGGGGGCCGTCTGAGGGAACCGTTGGGAGAGCCTTCTGGGGGAGCTGTCTGGGGAAGCCATCAGGGGGAGCCGTCTGGGGGAGCCGTCTGGGGGGGCCGTCTGGGGGAGCCGTCAGGGGGAGCCGTCTGGAGGAGCCGTCTGGGGGGGCCGTCTGGGGGAGCCGTCTGGGGGGGCCGTCTGGGGGAGCTGTCAGGGGGAGCCGTCTGGAGGAGCCGTCTGAAGGAGCCGTCTGGGGGGGCTGTCTGGGGGGGCCGTTGAGGGGGCCGTCTGGGGGAGCCTCTGCTCTCTTCATAACTTGGGCATCTGCGTTTGTTGAGCTGCGGGAGAGAATGAAGCGGTCTGGATCCAAGCCCTCGTGAGCCATGGTTTGCAAGCGTGTGTTCACACACACACACGCACACGCACACGCACACACACACACAGGGGTCAGGGAGGGCCCACAACAGAGGAGCACTCCGGGTCCAGCCTGGAGGAGGGAAGTAGGACAGGAAGTGGCCCAAAGAGGAGTAGCACTGGGCGCCCTGACTCGGGTCCCAGGACCAGCTCGCCTGGGGCCCCGGCCGGTGCCCTGGTCAGCGACAGGGGCTGGCGTGTCCTTCTGAGAGCGCTCCTGGTGGGGCTGTGTCTCCGTGTGCTCAGGACCCGGGGGTCCCGTGAGCTCTCAGAACCTGTGTTGGGTTCTTCACTATGAGGCCACGGCTGAATTCTGAGCCCCGTGACCAGGGTCTTCGGGGGGGTGGGCTGACCCCTGCGCCACTCCCCGAACCCCGAGAGGTCATCTGGAGCCAGGCGCTGATCTCGGCACCCCCGGCTGAGGAGGGAAACCAGGCCCCACAGAGCCCACCGCAGGCGCTCCCACCACAACCACAGCCCAGGGCGCCTCACGTGGAAGCCGCACTGCCAGCCCCCGCTGAGCAATCCAAGGCCCACAGGCTTCCGGGAGGTGAGAGGAGCGGGCGGGCAGGGCCCTGTCTCTACCCCAGAACTCAGACTCAGCCTGCAGGACGCTCGGGACGGGACCATGGTGGGCTCCCCCAGTCTCCTGCACCCTGGCCAGCTGTGCGGGGGGACAGGGACGCATCTACAGGCACAGGCGATGGCTGAGATTAATGACGAGACGAGAGTATTTAAGCCGTCTGTGCTGCTTTGGGGGGACGTGGACCTCGAGCTGGGCTGTGCGTGGCTGAGGCGTCGGCAATGCCTCCCACTCAGAACCAGAATCCGCGTCTCCCAGGACTCGAGACCCCCAGCCCTGAGACTGCTGTGGCCCCCTGCTTGACCCCCCACCTCCCTGCCTGCTGTGACCCCACCGACCTCTGTGCTTGGTCCACCTTTTCCAGAGCATCACACGGAGCTGTCACACAGAGCAGCCACATGGAACTGTCACATGGCGCTGTCACACAGAGCAGCCACATGGAGCTGTCACACGGAGCTGTCACATGGAACAGCCACACGGAGCTGTCACACGGAGCAGCCACACGGCGCTGTCACATGAGCATCACACGAGCATCACACAGTGTCCCTGTCGCAGAGGGGCCGCCTTCTCTCGGCCACGGGCACTGCAGGCTCCCTGTGTCTCTCCAGGACTGACCTGGAGCTTCCTCCTCCCCGGGCAGGACGCGTCTGGGTGCTGCGGTCTCTGGCTGCACCCTCGGTCTCTCTGCTCTATCCGTCCTCCCGATGCAGCTGTGTGGGAGCCCAGGGACCGACAGGACAGAGACCCGCGGCCCTGGGGTCTCCCGGAGATGCTGCCAAGGGCAGGGAGGGAGGCGGGTGGAGGAGGGTGGGGTCAGTGAGTCTGGCTTGTTCACTGCAGGCCGCACAGAGGAAGACGAGCAGCCGAGGGAGGCGGGGCCTGCGACTGCACGGGAGGCGCTGTCAGGGGGACCTGGAGGTGACCGTGTGCTCAGGACGCCAGCAGGGTCCTCCGGGTGCTGGCCCCGGGGTATCTCAGACAGCGGGCGCCGTGGACCGCACAGCAGGAGGAAGGAGCAGGGATCCAAATCCACGCCCGTCTCTCACCTGCGCTCCCGTCTCTAATCACCCTTCCAAGACAAGAAGGAGGGAGTCCCCAGCCCCTCCCTGCCCAAGGACCCTGCTGCTAGCCCCACCGGGACACAGAGCCCGGGCCCAGGGAGTCCTGGGCCTTTCGGGATCAACCCATTGCACAGAGAGGAAGACTGAGGTGGGGGACCCGGGCTCAGACTTCTTGGAGCTGACTCAGGTTCACGGGAACACCGGCTTTCACCTAATGCATGCAGCCGCCTTCCCGGCTGACCTCCCGGCGGCCCCACGGCCCCTCGGCCTCTCTTCCGAGAGATGCCAGCGGGAAGGCCCACGCTGTGGACGCCTGGGGGCTGAGAGCAACAGGAACATGACTGTGGCCGTGGCCAGGAGCTGAATCCCACCCTGCTCTGCTGGGCCACCAGGGGGCAGCCTGGCTGCCTTCGCTCTGAGATCCCTGGCAGTTCCCAGGCAGAGGAAGAGGCGGCGAAGCTCCAACCAGGGTGCCCGGAGGAAGTGAGGGACCCAGGCACAGGGCAAAGGGGGAGAGGCGACGACCAGGCAGCGGCCGCCTCGGGCAGCACTCGCCTGGCATTGGAAGGGAGCGCAAGTCTGCTTCCTGGGGACCTCAGGTCTGGGAGACAGAGACAAGAAGCCCCCAGGGGAGCAGGGCCAGCTCCCTCCCGCCTGGGCCCCCGCTGTGCGCGGTTCCCTGGTGGCACCTCAGAATGGCCTTGCAAGGTCTCACCTGCCAGGTGCCCTGAGATGCTGAGCCTCTCACTCCTGCCCACACCTGGCCCCTGAGCTCGCGCCCCGAGGACCAGGTGCACGGGCTCTCAGGGCTGTGGGGAGCAGAGCTGCAGGCCTGGAGCCCACCAGGGCCTTGCCAGACACCTGCTCCAAACAGACCAGAAACTTCAGCCTCTGACACCCAGCTGACCCCCCACCGTCTGGCCCCTGGCTGCCGGGACCCCGCCTCTGTTTGGGGGAGGGGGTTCCAGCCTCATGCACTTCGCTGGCCTTGTCTCTGACGCCCCCCACAGTGAGGAGCAGAAGAGGGGCTGCCCAGAGTTGGCCACGATGGGCCTCCCTGGCGCTGCCCCCAGGCGAGAGCTCCAGGGAAATGCTGTCTCGAGCTGTGACAGGGCCAGTTCCGGGGACAGAGGCGGCCATCACAGCGCCTGACCCTGAGGGACAGGCTCGTGGCCCAGGGCGCTGGCACCATCAGCCGCTCCACCTGGGCCCCCGCCCCTGCTATGCGGCCCTAACAGCACCACGGTGCTGAGCTCATGCAGCTCAGGAAACAGCGCCGTCCAGCCTCCTGGAGGCGCGCCCTGGCACGGCTCAGGTGGACTAGCAGACAGAGCTGCACGCAGAAGGGGCAAGCATGTGGCTCTCGTGTGACCTCCCGTGGCCCTCGTGGCACCTGCTCTCATGAGACCTGGTCCAGCCACTCCCACAAGGCAGCCCTAACCCATTCAGGAGGGCGGAGTCCTCCCACACAGCCCCGCCCCCTAGAGACCCCACCACCTCCACATGGCCACCCCAGGACCCCACCTACAGCACAGGGGCCTCTCTCTGGGGACAGAGCAGCCGCCAGCAAGGGGGACGGACAGATGACCACAGCCGGACAGAGGGCCAGGCAGGGGCAGCACAAGAGAGCAAGGAAAAGGACAAGGCTGGGAGGCAGCCGAGACTGGGGCCCAGCTGTGCCGCTCAGAGCCGTGGGACAGCCCACGGGGACAGGGCCGCAGAGGGAGCCGGCCACACCAGCCAGGGCTGCGCCGTCCCGCGTGGTGCTGGCCGTCTACAGCTCTGGGACCTGGGTGACCCTGGACTCAGAGGACCGGGAGGTGTTTCCTCCTCTTCTGTTTTGGGAAGAGTAGTGAAGAGCTGGTATTCATCTTTCTTTAAACGTTTGGTAAAATCCAGTGGTGACGGGGGGGGGGGGGGTTCAGTTGGGGGTGGGGCAGGGGGAGAGATAGGGAGAGGCCAGAGGAAGCAGGGGTCTGTGCAGAGATGGGGCAGGGCCACGTGGTGTGCAGACTGTCACAGGATGGGGAGGGAGGACAGAGACGGGGGTTACGGGGTGGGGTGGGGGCTCTGGGACACCCTTGGTAGGTCCAGGACCAGCCCAAGGTCAACTTGGCGCAGGGCCCTGTGTCCGGCACCTCCCTTCCTCCTGCCCACCCAGCAAGTGTCCCAGGCCCCCCAGGGCCCCCAGAAGGAGCGCGTTCTGTCGCCCCCAGATGCTCTTGCTCTCCACAAACCCCGACAGCCCCTTCACGCCCTCCGAGCTGCGACAGTGGAGAGAAAAGGGGGAAAAGCGCATCTGACAATTGCAGATCAGAGCCGCTGTCTGCAGGCACAGGGGACAGATGGCGAGGCCAGGATCCAGGCGCGTGCAGCGTGCTCGGTGAGCGGCAGAGGCTGGGGAGAGCGCCGCCGGCACTTCCCGCCGACCCAGTGGGCGCTGGGCCCGGAGCCCCAGGCCTCGGCCTCCATCCTCACATCTGGGGGCGAGGGGAAGAGAAGGACCCACGGGCCCAGAGGCACAGACACCTAAACAGCTGCACGGGCACCTGCTGGCAGCTGGGGGAGGGGAGACGAGGACCCTCCATCTCTGCCGCCTAAGATAAGGTCGAGGGGATGATGGGCCCTGAGCTCTGGGCACCCCCACAGGTAGGGACACGCAGGAGGGGCTGAGAGGGAGAAACACACAGAGGGGGGAAGGGGGCGGAGCTGCCTCTTGGCTTTATGCAAATGAGAACAGGTGTGCAGGCAACCTGGCGTGTGTGCTTGGCAGGCACACGGCCTTGGCTGCGCCACGCTGCTGGCAGGGCCTCCCCGCTTCCTGTGACCGCTCCTTCCAGGGGGGGAGAAGGCGTGGCCATGCCGGCGGGGGGCGGGGCTGAATGAACACCTGCTGCCCTCCACCCCGCAGTTCATCTCAGAGCTCCTTTGCATCTGGGGAGATTCGAGGCCCCGTCTCACGCCCAGTGAAGCCTGGACAGTCCTGTGGAGGGAGGTCACAGCTCAAGGACCAGGCTGCCAGGCCAGCTGGGAGGCAGGGGGTGGCAGGAGCGCAGGGGAGAGGGAGACAGCCAGGCAGGACCCCAACGCCTGGGTCACACCAGCGGCGGGGGAATGGAGAGGGGGACAGGGCGGTCCCGAGGGCGACGAGAACGGAGGAGGGGCAGCCCAGGTGGGGGCTTGGGGCTCAGCCAGGCTCAGGGATTCCAGGAAATTCTACGGCAGAGTCCTCGATCCAAGGAGCTGCTGACCCCAACAATGTCAAACAACAACAAAAATGAAACTTCACATGCGGGTGCTGCAGGCGGGGTGGGGGCGGCCGAGCTGGCTGGGAGGGAGAGAGGCAAGGGGACATCGCGCTCCGGGCCAGCACTGACCCCTGCTCCGCTCGACCCCTTCTCCCAACTTGAACTCAACGGGCAGGAATGCACTACTGTTCTGGAAGCTTCTGGGGATCCAGTGTCCCTCTGGGAATAAATCCAAAGACTGTGAGAAGACTTGGAGTTCGTTTGACTGCGCCGCGGGGGCTCTCGGAGGGAAAACGTGGTTTCTAATGCTGAGCGATTGACAAAGTCATGGGGCCGGGCCGTGAGCAGGTGAGCCCGGCCCACGCCTGCGCCCTGTGGGCAAGGCCTTGGAAAGGGAACGCGGGGCCCAGGCTCCTGCCAGGCGCCACTCCAGGCAGTGTCCACCACCCCCGTCCCCAGCTGTAAGTGCCGCGTGACCCCGGCTGTCCAGGAGAGCAGATCCGCCACTGTTTAGGAAGGTGGGGCCGTGGCAGGACGGGCACCGTGGACAGAGCCACCCGCACGGGCTGGCCCACCAGGGGCTGCAGCAAGCCCTCGGGGAGGTCACAGGCGTGGTCCGGCGTCGTCACCAGCACAGGGCCGGCGTCTGGGGGAGCACTGTGCAGGCGGTGTCATCACTCGCGATCTGTGGTGGAGTGGGGGGTCAGTCCTGCACCGAGAGCTCCGGCCGTGAAGCCAGGGGGCCCTTCCGCAGGGCCGGCTGCTTCTCCTGCGCCTGAAGACTGGCCAAGGCGTCAGTCCCGCTCCACCGTCTGGAACCCAGAGAGCCACCTGGGCTCAGCATCACTGTCCCGGCACCGCTGCAGCTGAGCACCATCGCCTGTGTCGCTTCAGGCAGATACCCCGGCCCCGCAGCGCCGAGGCTGGGGCACCGTGTCGGCGGGGCCGGTTCCTCCGAGGCCTCCCTCCGCGGCAAGCACACGGCCTTCTGCACCTTTCCGAGGTGCCCTCTGGACTCAAATCCCACCGTTTAAAACAAAAAAGTATTACAGACAGAGAGCGACGTCCTCCTCCCAGTGGCTCACTCCGCAAGTGCCCGCCAAGTCTCGGGACTGGACCAGGCCGAAGCTAGGAGACCCGGGTCTTCCACGTGAGCGCGGGAACCCAAGTGGCTGAGGCACCACCGCTGCCTCCCGGGGTTTGCCGCAGCCGGAAGCCGGAGTCAGGAGCTGGAGCTGGAACCAGAATCGAAGCCGGCTCCCGGCACAGGACACGGGTGTCAGCCGCGAGGCTACCGCCGGACTCCTTGTTCCGTTGAGAACAAAGTGGCTCCGAGCCCACCCTAAGGGCCTGATTCTGACCTGGCCCTGGGAAGACAGGAGGGAAACACCCCAGTCCCTGGCGGTCTCTGAGCCCGGGCCCCTCACTTGAAAGAAGCCAGCAGGGACGACGCCTGCCCTCCCAGGGGGACCCGAGCCGTGGCCTGTGGGTTCCGTGGCCCCAGCTTTCCTCCCCACGGACAGAAAGCAAGAGACACAGGGACTCCCGTGTGCCGGTGCCCTCCGATACCCGAGCTCGGGCCAGGAGGGGCGTCAGCACCGGGTCCTCCAGCAGAGAAAATCCTCTGAAAAGAAAAAAGGCCAAGATGGGGGTGGCACCGTGGGGCGGTGGGCTAAGCCACTGCCCGCAACACCGCATCCCACACCAGAGCGCTGGTTCCAACCCCAGCCGCTCTGCTCCCCATCCAGCTCCCTGCTGTGACCTGGGACAGCAGCGGAGGACGGACCAAGTGCACGGGCCACTGCCACCCACGTGGGGGACCCGGATGGAGCTCCTGGCTCCTGGATTTGGCCTGGCCCAGCTCCGGTTGTTACGGCCATTTGGGGAGTGAGCCAGGTCAAAGATTTTCTCTCTCTCTGTCTCTCGCTCTCTCACTCTCTGCCTTTCAAATAAACAAATAAATCTATTTAAAAAAAAAAAAAAGCCGAGTTCCCTTGCAGAGACAGGAGCATAAGGTCGCCACGGTCTCGCCGGCTGATCCGCTTCTTCCTGCTAATTATGCCGCCCGCCTGGCTTGGCGGCAGACGCTAACTAAGACAAGCTCTTCAGGGGTAATAAAAATTACGAATAAAAAAGGCAGTCCCTCGGTGGAGGGCTTTGGCATTTCATCTGAGTTTGCATAATGAATAATTTATACGGAAGGCTACTGGAGCCCCTGTCGCACCATAAATGTTCCCGGCGAACTTACACAAATATTTCAACATCAGCGTCTCTCCCTATGCCTGCGGCTGACGGCCACACCTGATCTGACGCGCCGCGCCGCCGTGTGCAGAGCAGGCCGTAATCACTGAGCGTTTATCTGCATCTTCGCCGGCATCCGCGGGTGATGGAGCTGGGAGGCCCGGGCAGCTGCTCTGCCGGATCCCGGAGGGAGCGCGGCTGCACTGCCAGGGCAGGGAGTGAGCAGCCGGCTCAGCTGTCTGCACCAGGCCCCGGGGTGTGGAAGCCACTCGAGCGGCGGTGGGGGTGGGGGTGGCACCTGGGGTCCTGCACAAGAGTTTGTGGGGGCCCAGGCTGAGCAGGAGGTCCGGGGTGGACGCGTGGACCGGGAGGCTCTGGCCGCAACCCGGCTCCTGCAAACTTGCGTTGTCTTTGTTTGCGCCAACGAGAGGAGACGAGGCAGGGCTGTCCTGAGGACCAGGTGCGGCCACGCGGGCGGTGTGGCCAGCTCGCCCGTGTTTCTGACGTTGCTGTTTCCACGGCGCCAGGGACGGGTGTCCCAGAGCAGCGCCCCACCCACACTCGCTCCCCGGGGCTCTGTGCCTCAGTCTTCCCTCCTGTAAAGTGGAGTGATGGCACAATCCCTGCCCAAAGGGACGGGGAGGCTCCCCGACAGGGCGGTGCACACGCAGCCCTCAGCAGCGCCGAGGCAGCTCCAGGCATGCGCCCCGCACAGCCTGCTGTCTGCAGGGGAGGGAGGCAGGGACACCCCCTCCTCTGCTCTTCCGTCCACCCCCCCAGGGCTGCCCTCCCTGGCCCCTCCGTGTGCCCTCCCCACTTCCTTCTCAATAGCACATAATTTGTGACCCAGAACCCACTCCCAGGACACAGAAATGCTCCCCCAGCCCCCGCTGTGGCATAGCCCTGTGGGTTAAGTCTACACCTCCTATATGGGAGCCGGTTCATGTCCCAGCTGCTCCACTTCCGATGCAGCTCCCTGCTAATGGCCTAGGGAAACAATGGAAGGTGCCCAAGTGCTTGGGCCCCTGCACCCGCGTGGGAGACCCAAAGAAGTTCCTGGCTCCTGGCTTCGGATCAGCCCAGGTCCAGCCCTTGTGGCCATTTGGGGAGTGAACCAGCGGATGGGAGATTCTGTCTCTCCCTCTTTCTGTCTGTAACTCTGCCTCTCAAATATTAAGTAAATTGAGAGTAAGAGCGAGAGCAAGAAAGAGAGAGAGACGGCCCTCCCTCCCCGGCATCTGGGGCAGGGGAGCACGGGTGGTGCGCGCTGCCTGGAGCCCGCGCCGCAGAGGCTGCTCCTTCCCGGTGGACGGTGGACGGAGCCCTCCCGCCACTTCCCAGGAGGCACCGCGCTCTCCCGCTCTCCACAGCGGCCACTCAGCTCCCGAGAGCCGAAGTCACAGCTGCAGGGCCCTTGGCTGCCCCACGTCCTGGCCCCGATGTGGGGGCGGGGAGCGGCTCTCAGGAGGGTCTTGCCTCCGTCGCCCCTGGGTCACACGCCAGCGTAGCTCCACGGAACGAGCCTCAAAGCAAAGTCTCAGAAACCCAAGTGTCCCAGAGCGACGCTCCGGAGCAGCTCAGAAATCCAGAAGGCAGGCCGGTGCGCAGCTCAACAGGCTAATCCTCCGCCTTGTGGCGCCGGCACACCGGGTTCTAGTCCCGGTCGGGGCGCCGGATTCTGTCCCTGTCGCTCCTCTTCCAGGCCAGCTCTCTGCTGTGGCCCGGGAGTGCAGTGGAGGATGGCCCAGGTGCTTGGGCCCTGCACCCCATGGGGGACCAGGAGAAGCACCTGGCTCCTGGCTTCGGATCAGCGCAGCGCACCGGCCACAGCGCGCCAGCCGCGGAAGCCATTGGAGGGTGAACCAAGGGCAAAGAAAGACCTTTCTCTCTGTCTCTCTCTCTCTCTCTCTCTCTCTCTCTCTCACTGTCCACTCTGCCTGTCAAAAATAATAATAATAATAATAATAAAAAGAAATCCAAAAGGCAGCAGCCTACGGCGTAAAATCCCGCGTCCGACATCCGCTCAGGGATCCGGGCCTCAGAGACGTGTGCACAGACGTGTGCCCCGCGTTGGGAGGAGCATTGAGACGCGGTTCGGGCCACGGCCTCTCCCCTCGGGAGCAGCGGCTCTTCTACCTCCCGCTCGCTGAATTCTATATTTAGTGGACGGTTAAGCTTGAGATTATAAAGAAAATTGCAAGTATGTCATGGTGAAGATTAAATGAAAAATCAGAAAAGAGGGAGGAGGGGGAGGGAAGGAGACAGCGGGTGGGAAGTACCGTCAGTCACGCTCTTAAAGCCGTAGACACGCAGTACGTGAGATGTGTTCCCTTCTCACAAAGAAAGTTCAAAAGAAGAAAAACCAAGCAGAGTGGACTCCAAACTGGCACCGATGACCCCCGCGGCGCTAGAGACGGAGCGGCACGAGGGTGGCCCCCCGGCCCTCCCCACCTTGCCCGCTGTGGGGGCCGAGGGAGCGCGCACAGAACGGAGCCAGAGGCCACGCCCACAAGGTCACTTTGCCTTGTTTTCTTCTTGACCGAGAGTCTCTCAAACCCCCTGAGTTAAGATTGTCACTCAGAGTCGTGGTCACATCTCCCGAGAGAGCTGGGGTGAGAGTGGGGGCCGAGGCCGGGCGAGGGCTGTGGAGAGAAGGATGGAGACTCCCCGGCCAGCTCCTCCCCCCCGGCCCAGCTCCCGTGCCATCGTGGCTCCGTCCCACGTTCCTGGGCACCTTCAGCCACACCTGCACCCAGCGTCTGTGCGGGATGGTGGCTCCCTGGGGGTCCCACCCCACAGAGCAGTGTGCGCCCGGGTTCCCCCTTCCTTACAGTGGCCAGCACCCTGGATGAACGTGTGCAAGGGGTCTCTGGTTCCCCCTTGGGGACAGAGAGACCCCAGCCCCACCGCTAACCCTTGCCGGCTGAGGTCTGGACAGAAAACGACGGACGACTGTGGGAGGCCCCTCTCTGCACCCACAGTGAGACCCGTGCTGCCCGAATATCAGCAGCGCGGGCTGCTCGTGGCTCCACCGCCCGTGTCTGCAGCCCCAGTCAGCTCTGGGAGCCCCCAAACCCTTTCTCCTCCCGCCTGGAGGACACAGCACACCCTCAGGCATGGTTCAGGCCCCCTCCCAACGGTCGTCACCTGTCTCCCAGACACCACGTCCTACCCCAGTGACCAAGGCACCTGCTCCCAGGTCCCGCCCAGGCAGGACTTCTCTCTCTCTCTCTCTCTCTCTCTCTCTCTCTCTCTCTCAGCCGCCTCACTGACAGCAACCATCCTCACCCCAGAAACGTCCGTGGGACCCGCCAGGTCTGGGGTGTGACCCTACTGGAAGCTGGTGAGGAGGCTGACACCCATTCACACCCGGACTCAGACAGGAAACACGAAACCCCCAGGCCAGAGGAGGAGACGCTGAGGACGGGAACGCCGGCCTGCGAGCCGCGAGGTACAACGTTCCCCCGCCCGGTTCCCACAGGCCCGTGTGGCCAGGGAAGCTGTCCCTGCGTGTGCGGCGGGTCAACATCACGAGACCCGGGGCTTGCACAGGGAGACCGGCAAGGCCGGGGCTTACACAGGGAGACCGGCAAGGCCCGGGTCTTGCACAAGGAGCCCGTCACGGCTGCCCCGTGCTCCTTCCTGCTGCTGCCCCCCTGCAGGTGCGGGAGGGAGGGAGGGCCTGTGAGCTTGCCCCCTGCAGAGCAGAGGCCCATGGGAAATGCTCGAGGAGAGACGCCCCCCACGGGGCAGAGGTGGGGACACTGTTGTGGGACAGCAGGGCGTGGCCTCCAGCACCCAGCAAGCCCCACCCGGGGGCCTTCGCGGAGGTCCCGGCTGCACCTCAGACACACCGTCGGTGGGAACTTAACAAATAGCAGCATGAAATATTTATCCACTCGCACGAGCTTAAGTAATTTAAGTCTGCTAGAAATCAACATCATGTTTTCATTTTTAATGAGCCTGCTGTAAAGTGGCCTCTTCTGTCGCTGACAGGTGTTGGGGCAGGAGCTGCCACAGCGCTAATCTCCCTCCGCAAACCATGCTGCATCATGCCCCGTGTCTGCACGACCTTTGCCCAGGGCCGGGGGCAGGCAGGACTTGCCCTGGCCACCCCGACATGGGCTCCAGAGGCGCCTGGCACCTCCTCACTGTGCCCCTCATCTCCCTGAACACCCAAGGGCGCTGGACACCTCGTAAACACAGCTCACGATGGGCGGTCAGCTCAGCGAGGGCCCTCAAAGACACCTGCACACCAAGCCCTGGAAGCTGGGGGAGGGTCAGCTCCAGGGGCACAGAGGGCTGTGCAGGGCCGGCGCTGTGGTGGGTCAGGTTAAGCCTCTGCCTGCAGGGCCAGCATCCCACATGGGCACCAGTTCCTGTCCCGATTGTTCCTCTTCTGATCCAGCTCCCCACTGATGTGGCTGGGAAAGCAGCAGAAGATGGCCCAAGCCCTTGGGCCCTGTACTCATGTGGGAGACCAGGAAGAAGCTCTTGGCTCTTAGCTTGGGCCTGGCGCAGCCCCAGCCCATGTAGCCATTTAGGGAGCAGACCAGTGGATGGAAGATCAAGTCTCTCTCTCTCTCATAAAATAAATTCTTTTTTTAAAAATATAGATAATGCAAGTTCTCCACGAACTTTCTGAAGCTTCGGATAGGTAGGTGGGTGGGTGGGTGGGTGGGTAGGTGGGTAGGTACGTGGGTGGGTAGATAATGACAATGATTCGGGCAGGTAAAGCCACCACCTGCGACACCGGCATCCCATATGGCACCTGCTGGTGCCCCGGCTGCTCCACTCCTGATCCAGCTCCCTGCTAACAGCCTGGGAGAGCAGTGGAGGATGGCCCAGTGTTTGGGTCCCTGCCTCCCATGTGGAAGACCCAGATGAAATTCCTGTGTCCTGGCTTCAGCCTGACCCAGTCATCTGGGGGGAAGTGAACCATCGGAGGGAAGACACCTGTGTGTGTGTGTGTGTGTGTGTGTGTGTGTGTGTGTGTGTCTCCCTCTCTCTCTGTAACACTTTCAAATAAATAAATAAATAACTTTTTAAAAAAATATTATGATGATTAGATTCCTACATACATAGATGATAGGAGGGTTAGGTAAGTAGAGTGGTGGATAGACGACACATACGTGCATGGACTACAGATGTATGCATAGATAGACCAAACGGACAGGTAGGGAGACGAGAGAGAGAGAGAGACAGACACATGCATGATAAGAATAGGTAGATAGGTAGGTGACTGAGAGATGATAGGTAGATAAATAAATGGACGACCTAGAAAGAGATATAGTGGGGAGGGGGAGAGAGAGAGAGAGAGAGAGAGAGAGAGAGAGAGAGAGAGAGAGAGAGAGGGAGAGAGAGGATCCTGCTGGCTCCATGTCTCTAGACACGCACGTCCAACACAGGAGTGTTTCCCTGGATTCCCTGGCTGGGCCGTCTAGTCCCAATGTGTCCTCGTGTCCTCGTGAGAGGGAGGCCGGGGGCCGAGCGTGAAAAACGCCTCGGACAGGAACAGCCCTGAGCGGCCACCTCGAGACCATGAGAGAGCAGATCCCTGTGGCTTCCCCAGCCAGCACCGTGGCTTCCCCAGCCAGCACCGTGGCTTCCCCAGCCAGCACCGTGGCTTCCCCAGCCAGTGGCTCAGGGTGGGCCACGTGGATTCTCCGGCTTCACCGCTCCCCCCGCTTCCAGAGTCTGTGACCGAGGGCAAGCGGCTGCTCCTCTCGGTGCCCGAGGTGTCCCTAAAACAAGCGCCACAGCGTATCCTGGGGACACTCGGCACCCGGGTGACAGTGCCCCTCCCAGGGCCGGGTGAGGACGACACAAGGAACTCACGCCCTCCGCAGTGGCACAGCCTGCACGGCAGACGCCCGGGGGACGTGGAAGCGCCACCAGATGTCCCAGGAAAGCGGAGCTGAAGAGAGCAAAGCAGCTCCCACGGAAGGCACGGACGCGGCGCCAGCTGGGGGAGGGTTTGGGCGGGCTCAGGTGACGGCAATGACCCTGGAGGGCCAGAAAGGTGAAGACGCTCCCACTTCTGTCCCAACCCAGCAACCAGGGTGGGGGGAGGGAGAGAGAGATGGAGAGGGAGAGAGAGGGGGGAGAGAGAGAGATAGAGGACAGGGAGAGAGGGAGAGAGGGAGGGAGAGAGAGAGGGAGGGAGGGAGGGAGGGGGAGGGAGGGAGGGGGCAGAGAGAGGGGGAGAGAGAGGGAGGGGCAGAGAGAGAGAGAAGGAGAGAGAGGGGGAGAGAAGGAGGAGGGAGAGGAAGAGAGAGGGAGAGAGGGAGAGAGAGGGAGGGGGCAGAGAGAGAGAGAAGGAAAGAGGGGGGGAGAGAAGGGGGGGGAGAGGAAGAGAGAGGGAGAGAGGGGGAGAGGGAGAGGGGGAGAAGGGGAGAGGGAGAGAGGGAGAGAGGCAGGCCAAGCTCTCTGAACATTCTGGTGCGTAACCCAACATTCTGTTCACCGGCACAGAAGTGACCCTGGCTGAACCCCAGGTACGCAGGAGTGGGAGTCACCCCTGAATTCAGGACACAAGCCAGGCACGAGGTCACCTGTGGAGCCGGCACCTCCTGGGGAGGCGCAGGGGTATGGAGGGCGGATCCGCCTTCCTCAAGGGGCTGACGCTGACCGGCCTGGAGGAGACAGGGGCGGAGCCAGGCTCAGGGTGCGTCACTCAACCTCCAGGCGGACGGCACTGTCGGGCCTCCAGATGGCCCGGCTACAACAGGACGCTGCTGGCATCTGCTTGGAGAGGGGGCCCGGGCACCAGCCACCGCACCCAGGGCCGCCCGGCCAGCGCAGGGGGCAGATTCAGGGGCTGCTCGGGCAGACGCCATCGGTCCACCAAAGGCCAGGAGGGGAAGGGAGTTGTGGCTCTGAGGGCTCCCGCCCAGGTGGCTGGAGGACAGAGCGCCTTCGGCCAGAGGCAGGACGCTGTGAGGGCAACGGCCCGGGAGCGCGTCCAGGAACGTGGCTCGGGCTGCAGGCTTGGCGGTCTGGCCAGAACCTCGGCGAGGAGGCCCAGGCGGCCACAGCGGGGACTCGCTCAGAACCCTGCAGTGGGGGAGAACTGCCCAGACTGAGCTGCCGACCAGTGAGACCCTCTCCAGGGAGACGGCATCCCTCCCACGGGCCGGCTGAGTCTCCACCTCCAGCGCTCGCCCCTCCCCCAGCCACTCGCCCACACGGCAGGCCATGCCAGGACACAAGGGCTGTTCAAGAGAGTGCCTGGGGATGTGGGGATCGACCCCCCCCAGCTGGTGGGCACCACGGAGTGAGGACCACCCCTGGGCAGAGAGGGCAGGGCCCCCAGCAAGGAGAGTGTCCGGCTGCTTTCCAGGGCAGCGTCCCCCTAGGCCCTCCCTGCCCAGTCACAGGGTGACAGTCCCCCTAGACCCTCCCTGCCCAGTCACAGGGGTGACAGTCCCCTGGGCCCTCCCTGCTCCCCAGGTCACAGGGTAACAGTCCCCCAGGCCCTCCCTGCTCCCCAGGTCATAGGGTGACAGTCCCCTGGGCCCTCCCTGCTCCCCAGGTCACAGGGTGACAGTCCCCAGGCCCTCACTGCCCAGTCACAGGGTGACAGTCCCCCGGGCCCTCCCTGCTCCCCAGGTCACAGGGTGACAGTCCCCGGGCCCTCCCTGCTCCCCAGGTCACAGGGTGACAGTCCCCCGGCCCTCCCTGCTCCCCAGGTCACAGGGTGACAGTCCCCCGGGCCCTCACTGCCCAGTCACAGGGTGACAGTCCCCCTTGGCCCTCCCTGCCCAGTCACAGGGTGACAGTCCCCGGGCCCTCACTGCCCAGTCACAGGGTGACAGTCCCCCTTGGCCCTCCCTGCCCAGTCACAGGGTGACAGTCCCCCGGGCCCTCACTGCCCAGTCACAGGGTGACAGTCCCCCGGGCCCTCACTGCCCAGTCACAGGGTGACAGTCCCCCGGGCCCCCTCACTGCCCAGTCACAGGGTGACAGTCCCCCGGGCCCTCACTGCCCAGTCACAGGGTGACAGTCCCCCGGGCCCTCCCTGCTCCCCAGGTCACAGGGTGTCAGTCCCCCGGGCCCTCCCTGCTCCCCAGTCACAGGGTGACAGTCCCCCGGGCCCTCACTGCCCCAGTCACAGGGTGACAGTCCCCCGGGCCCTCCCTGCCCCAGTCACAGGGTGACAGTCCCCGGGCCCTCCCTGCCCCAGTCACAGGGTGACAGTCCCCCGGGCCCTCCCTGCCCCAGTCACAGGGTGACAGTCCCCCGGGCCCTCCCTGCTGCCCCAGTCACAGGGTGACAGACCCCTGGGCCCTCCCTGCCCCAGTCACAGGGTGACAGTCCCCCCGGGCCATCCCTGCTCCCCAGGTGACAGGGTGACAGACCCCTGGGCCCTCCCTGCTCCCCAGTCACAGGGTGACAGACCCCTGGGCCCTCCCTGCCCCAGTCACAGGGTGACAGTCCCCGGGCCCTCCCTGCTCCAGTCACAGGGTGACAGTCCCCGGGCCCTCCCTGCCCCAGTCACAGGGTGACAGTCCCCCGGGCCCTCCCTGCTCCCCAGTCACAGGGTGACAGTCCCCCGGGCCCTCCCTGCTCCCCAGTCACAGGGTGACAGACCCCTGGGCCCTCCCTGCTCCCCAGTCACAGGGTGACAGTCCCCCAGGCCCTCACTGCTCCCCATGTCACAGGGTGACAGTCTCCCGGGCCCTCCCTGCTCCCCAGTCACAGGGTGACAGACCCCTGGGCCCTCCCTGCTCCCCAGTCACAGGGTGACAGTCCCCGGGCCCTCCCTGCTCCCCAGTCACAGGGTGACAGTCCCCCGGGCCCTCACTGCCCCAGTCACAGGGTGACAGTCCCCCGGGCCCTCACTGCCCCAGTCACAGGGTGACAGTCCCCCGGGCCCTCACTGCCCCAGTCACAGGGTGACAGTCCCCCGGGCCCTCACTGCCCCAGTCACAGGGTGACAGACCCCTGGGCCCTCCCTGCTCCCCAGTCACAGGGTGACAGTCCCCGGGCCCTCCCTGCCCCAGTCACAGGGTGACAGACCCCTGGGCCCTCCCTGCCCCAGTCACAGGGTGACAGTCCCCGGGCCCTCCCTGCTCCAGTCACAGGGTGACAGTCCCCGGGCCCTCCCTGCCCCAGTCACAGGGTGACAGTCCCCCGGGCCCTCCCTGCTCCCCAGTCACAGGGTGACAGTCCCCCGGGCCCTCCCTGCTCCCCAGTCACAGGGTGACAGACCCCTGGGCCCTCCCTGCTCCCCAGTCACAGGGTGACAGTCCCCCCAGGCCCTCACTGCTCCCCATGTCACAGGGTGACAGTCTCCCGGGCCCTCCCTGCTCCCCAGTCACAGGGTGACAGACCCCTGGGCCCTCCCTGCTCCCCAGTCACAGGGTGACAGTCCCCGGGCCCTCCCTGCTCCCCAGTCACAGGGTGACAGTCCCCGGGCCCTCACTGCCCCAGTCACAGGGTGACAGTCCCCGGGCCCTCACTGCCCCAGTCACAGGGTGACAGTCCCCCGGGCCCTCACTGCCCCAGTCACAGGGTGACAGTCCCCCGGGCCCTCACTGCCCCAGTCACAGGGTGACAGACCCCTGGGCCCTCCCTGCTCCCCAGTCACAGGGTGACAGTCCCCGGGCCCTCCCTGCTCCCCAGTCACAGGGTGACAGTCCCCGGGCCCTCACTGCCCCAGTCACAGGGTGACAGTCCCCGGGCCCTCACTGCCCCAGTCACAGGGTGACAGTCCCCCGGGCCCTCACTGCCCCAGTCACAGGGTGACAGTCCCCCGGGCCCTCCCTGCCCCAGTCACAGGGTGACAGTCCCCTGGGCCCTCCCCGCCCCAGGTCAATCTCTCCTGCTGAGCCTCGGGGCCCCTTACAGGGCCTCACCGAGAAGCCAGCGCCCGGCTCAGCCGGCAGCCAGCCGAGCATCTGTGATGTTCAAACTTGGGCTTAATCCCTCCGACTCTGCAAGTGCCTTACGTAATCCCTCCACCGTCACCAGGGAGGGAGGCACAGTCCGCAGCACTGTCCCCAGGTGACCCCAGACCACTCCCCCGGCAGGATGGCGTGGGGGGGCTCCCTTCTCCCAAGAGACCCTCTGCTCCCAAACTCAGCTCCCCAGACTCCACCCAGCCCAGGGGCCAGCCAACCGCAGGGCGCCGGGGCCTCAGGGCAGGGCGACCGGCATCTCCAGGACTGAGAGAGAGGCAGATGCCGGCCCGGTGCCAACGAGAATGGCAGAGCTGATCCGGGCAAGCTCCCGGGACGAAGCGAGGCTGGCTGGGGGCCGCCGTCCCTGCCCTGGCACAAGCCCCACTTGCTGGCCGGCCTGTATCTGCCTCTTGGGCCTCGCATCAAGCCCAGCCCCGCCCATACCCTGTGATGTCACGGGATGGGGCCCAGACCCTGGCGAGTACCAGGAGCCAGGTAGACCCACCCAGCAGCCCGCTCAGGGTCCTGACCCAGCCTCAGGGTGTGCGGGATGAGGGGGTCGTCACGGAGGGGCTGGGAAGGTCTGCGGAGTAAAGGGTTGGGGCTGTTTCTAAACACCTGCAGGGACCCCCGAGACGGGGCCAGGGGCCTCTGGAGCTGGCAGCAGCCCCCGGGGAGTGCGAGGAAGCCCACCTGCTCCGGGATCTCTCTCCCAGGATCCACCTGTTGACTGTTGATCAAAGCACCCGCAGAATGTGGGCAGAGACCCCGCCCCACGTTCTGGGCCTCTGCACCCTGGTGACCCCTCCGGCCACCTTGCCGGCACGTGGCCGGTCACGAGGGGAGCTGGCCACAGAGGACGTGCAGGCCCCGAGGGAAGCCCAGCCCCTGCTCTGCTTCCGTGCCGGTTCACGGACGGGGACTCCCGCGAGGGGGCCGCAGTGTCTGAGGACGGGGCCGAGGCGGGCGGACTCTGAGCTGCCGTGTGGGAAGGGAGGGAGGCTGTCGGTGCCACGGCAGCCGACGCCGTGGGCCGGGATTGAATGGCAGGAGGTGGTGGCCTGCGCCGCCGGCAGTCCCGGCACACAGGGGCTTCCTCCGAAGCCACTCAGAGCAGCCTCCACCTCCTTCCTCGGCGACCCTGAAGTGAATCCCCCGCCCCTTTACAGCCCTGGCAGGGCTCCCGTCCCCTGGGAGGTCACTGGCCGCAGGTGTTTCCAGATGAGAATTCGACCTGGAAATAGCTCTGGCGTTTCCGAGGCAATCTGCCAGGTGAATGCCCGCGCAGAGGTTGTCAGAGCGCGTGTGCTGACCCCACAAAACAGGAGATCAACTGCCGGCTCACGCCCCCACCCCGGGCAGAGCCTGCCACGCGAGGGAGCTCTCTGCCTTGGAGCACAGCCGCTAGGGCCTCCTCTGCAGGGTCCGAGGGGCCCCCGGGGAGTGTGGCACCCCATTCCACCTGGCACCCTCTCACCTGGCAGTCTGTGCCCTGCCAGCACGCAGCAGCACGCAGCTCCCGCTGGCCATGGAGCATCCCACGGATGGAGCCAGCTGCTTCCCGGGCTCCTCCCGCCCCACAGCCTGACTGATCAGTGCCAGTGGTCATCCCCTGCCCCGGTGAGTGGCCCATGGCCGGCGCAGGACTCAGAGCGCACGGGTCACAGGGGCTCCCGCCGGCGGCACAAACCAGGAGGAGGCAGCCACAGCCCCCGGGCTTCCACAGCACCTTCCCTGCCCCCCGGAACTGGAGGCGGAGCCACAGGAGCACTGGGGAGCAGAGGCTGGGGCTGGGCCCAGGGACTCACAGGTACAGGATACGCAGTCCCTGCTCTGGCTTGAGCCAGTCTGGGCTGCTCCTCCCTTATCGCCTGCAACCAAGAGCCGTGACCAGTATCACCTGCCCGGCTGGATAAGCAGAATGAGGCCCAGCGGGACTGGAAACGCAGCCGAGCGCGCACAGCTGAGTGGCTGCAGAGCTGGGCTTAGGAGTGCAGCTCGGACCTGCAGGACTCTACCTGGAGCAAACCGCCCGTGTCAGAAGCCCGAGGGGCACCATTACTTGATGGACCACAGGGAAGGATACAAATGTGGCCAAGGAAACCTCACCACGTGATCTCTTGTCACCTGTGTCTGTAACTGACAATTTTTTAAGAAACTGTTTTTGGGGGCCCGTGTTGTGGCGTAACAGGTTAAGCAGCTGCCTGCAGGGCCAGCGTCCCATGGGGGCCCCATGCAAGCCCCAGCTGCTCCACTTCCCATCCAGCTCCCTGCTAACGCACCTGGGAAGGCAGCGGAGGACGGCCCAAGTGCTTGGGGCCCTGCACCCACGTGGCAGACCCAGACGGAGCTCCTGGCTCCTGGCTTCGGATCTACGCAGCTCTGGTCATTGCGGCCAACTGGGGAGTGAGCCAACAGATGGAAGATCTCTCTCTCTCTCTCTCTCTCTCTCTCTCTCTCTCTCTCTCTGTGTGTGTGTGTGTATGTGTGTGTGGCTCCCTCTCTCTCACTCTACTTTTCAAATAAAGAAAATAAATCTTTTTTAAAAAGAAACTATTTGGAGGGTTTTTCTGTCCTCTCTCCCTCATTACAGGCACAGAAAATGGAAAACAGAGCGAAAAGAACCAGGACATGAACGTCCTCGTGGCAGAGCCGCTCCCTGAGTCCCGCCCCTGCCCGGGACTGAGTCCCGCCCCTGCCGGCGGTCTCCACAGCACCACGTGTGAGTCGTGGGAGGAGCCACGGGACGGGGCATCTCCTCAAAGATGGCCCCTGTGAGGAGGAAAGGCCTGTTCCCAGCTTCTGACGTCTCCAAGCTGGACACTGGTGCTTTCTAGAAGGCGTCCAGCCTCAGCCCGAACCCCGTCCCCTCCTCAGCTGGCCCTGAGTGGCTGTGGACTGGGGCGTGGTGGCTGAACCAGGGGGAGCCGCGTGGGCAGAGTCGTGGGAAGGGAAAGCATGGCCCAGGCTGGTGCCCGCCCCTGCGCAGCCGCTGCTCGCTCACGAGCTCCCTCCTCCTCGCTTCTGGAAACATCCTGGAGAGGCTTCCACTGCACTCTGCCACGGGGAGCCGGGGGCTGGAGCTGGGGGCTGGAGCTGGGGGCTGGAGCCGGGGGCTGGAGCCGCACAGCCCCAGATCTCGCCTTTATCCGGCCAGGCGCCCACCCGACCCAGCCCAGGACCCTCCGTTCAGTTCACGATCTGGGTGTTTTCTCTGACCCGGTGGGCAAAGCTGAACCCAGGGCTGTCCCCTCCCCACGTGGACGTCCACGCCACTGCCCGGAGCGAGGCCAGGGCTTCACCAAGGATGCCTGTGACCTGGAAGGTGACAGCGGGGTGGACAGCAGAGCCCCCCCCCGACAGTGCCGGCCACCTTGGCTCTGGGCGTCAGGTGTCAGCTCGGGAGAACGGCTCTGCCCCATGGTGGAAGAGCGCAGCGAGGAGACAGGCTGCCAGGAGATGCCGGCCTGCGGGGAAACAGGAGCCGGGCCGGGCCATCTCTCAGTGAGCAGCCACACCCTGCAGACCCAGCCCCTTCCCGGAAACTGCCCCCCCCAACAAATTGCAGGGCTGGGGTCCGTACAGGGAGGTGGGGTCGGCTGGGGGAGGGGAGGTCTGCAAGGGGTTGAGGGAGCAGAGCCACCGCCCCTCGGATCTGCAGGACCCCACCCAGAACAAATCCCCCTGAGGTCGGCAGGCGGGAGGGCTGGGGTGGGGCGGGTGGGGGGGTCCTCGGGCCAAGACCACACGCGTCCAGCAGGAGCGACACCACGGCCAGAGTGGACACGGCAGCCACTCGAGAAAGCCACACCTCTGACATGGTACAGCCGGCCACAGGAGCTCGTGCTGACTTTAAAGATTTATTGACTCTAAAGGCAGAGTTTTAAAGAGAGAGGAAGAGGCAGACGGCGAGAGAGGTCTTCCATCCACCTGTCCACTCCCCAGATGGCCACAATGGCCAGGGCTGGGCCAGGCCAAAGCCAGGAGCCAGGGGCTTCATCAGGCTTCCATGTGGGGTGCAGGGCCCAAGCACTCGGGCCATCTTCCGCTGCTTTCCCTGGCAGATTAGCGGGGAGACGGACCAGAAGCGGAGCAGCCGGGACTCACATTGGAGCCCATGAGAGGCCAGCGCTGCACACGGTGGCTTTACCCCCCCCCCCCCCGCTCCGCGGCACCGGCCCCGCCCACAGCACGACAAGCCAGAGCTGCCGCAGCTCTGTTCACACGCCGGCCTCACCAGCAAGCCCCACCGGCCTGGGGAGGCAGGTTCTGGGGGGCACGGCTCCCAGCCTCGGGGGTGGAGTCCATGAGTGGACAGGAGACACCCTGGTGTCCTGGCTGGGGCGAGAGGGGACAGGCTGGGGACGTGGGCAGGGCCCTGGCCGGCCTGCGTGCGAGGAAGGGGGTAAGGCTCACACGTTCCCCTCTCACAGGCGTTTCTGAGCAGGGCATCGGGGAGCCAAGGGCAGGGCACAGGCCGGATGGCTTTGGGGGAGGCTCTGAGCCCCCCTGGGGGGTGGCCAGGACAAGGATGATGGTCTGCAGGGACCAGGTATGGCAGAGTTCCTGGGGACAGAGCCACCGCGGCAAAGGGCCTTGGAGCTCAAAGCCAGAGGCCAGTCCCCATGAGCACCGCCGGAGCCAGCCGGAGGTCCTGCCACGCGGCCCCCCACTGCCTCCCCCGCAGAAGGGCCCAGCAGGGTCAGTGGAGGCCCAGACATAGGCTGATGGTAGAGGCACAAACAGAGGGAGGGCCCAGCTGCCAGAGCCCCAGGCCTGCTGGGGGCCCAGAGGTTCAAGGGCGGGGACTGGGGTCGGGAGAGAAATTCTCCCCAAGTGCAGCACAGAGCAGCGGCTCCCCAGGTGGCGACAGCGCGGCCAGCACGTGGCGTGCTCAGAGATGGCACTGCCTTCCCGGGGCCCCAAACAGAGGCTGTGCCCAGCGGCGGCCACGGCCGGTTCCGGCCAGGACAGACGAGAGCTCTGCTTTGCCCAGGGCAGACGAGGCTGCCGTAGGTAGCCTGGCTGAGGGTGCCCTCGGCCCACCCCAGGGCAGCCCGGGCCCGACAGGTCTCTAAGCTGTGTCTCTGCTCCCGCGGGCCGGGCCGTACCTGCTCAGCGCTGTGCAGCCGCTGCTCTGGGCTCGCGCTGCCCACGTCCACATCTGCGCCTGTGTTGGCAGCCGGTCCCCAGTGGGCAGCGCGGACCGTGTGGCTGGCAGCAAGCCCGGGGGACAGCAGAGCCAGGGACGGCTCCTCAAGTCTTTGCTCTGGCCAGGTCCCCGGCTTCTCCTGAACCCTCGGGCGCAGCCTGTTCTCCACAGCAGAGCCAGCAGCTCAGACCCACCCCCGCCAGCACCCACAGAGTGCTGGCCACGCAGGGCTATGTCCACACCTGCTGGACAGATCCACCACCCCAGCACAAGCTTCAGCCCAACGCTGACTCTGCGCCGGCTGGCTACACGCTGGGTGTAAAGGCACGAGGCGTGCCCCTGCAGGACGGCTGGAAACTCCGCAGCTGGGGGGCTCATGGCTGCCTCGTTAAACACCGGCCCTGGGCGGGGCTCTGAAGTGCACAGCCTCAGAAGCCCCCAAAGCCGGGCTGTGGACTCTGCTCCTGCGGCACTGGGATTCCTGTGAGCACAGGCCCAGGAGCAGAGAGGAGGAGGCGGCTTGAGACACAACGAGGAGAGAGGAAGTGCTGGGGAGGGTGGGTGGGGGAATGGGCGCGGTGGGCGCTGCAGGAGAGGGATCGCGCTCGTGGGTGCCACGGCTCTGGCCCCGGCTCCTGGGCTGTGCACAAGGGGCCCCCGGCAGGATCAGTGTGGCAGAAGGGGAAGCAAGGTGAGCCCCGTGGGTCTCCACGGCAGAGGCCCCCGTGGGTGTGGGAGCTGCAACGGTCCACCGCTCGGGAGGGGACGGGCTCGGGCCCCTGCAGAGAAAACGGCGCAGAGAAGTTAAGGACTCAACCCAGAGGTGAGTGCGGCCGAGCACCGGCCACGCGGTGTCCAGGAGACCCCAGGGCAGGGAGGGGGGAGGGGGTCCCAGGAGGGCGCGGCCATCGCCCTGATGATGACAGATGAGCAGATCCCAGAGCAGAGAGCGGGGGGCTCCCGGGCAGCAACGGGGGAGGGGGCTCCCTGGCAGTGCCGGCCTGGCAGGGAGGGGGGAGGGGGGCTCCCAGGCGTGGCACCGTGCCGGCCTGGCAGGGAGCTCCCGCCCTCTGAGAGCAGAAGTGAGGAGTCTGCTGGCAGCGGCTGCGGCTCCTCCTAACCCTCCGCTAATGTGTCGATCTCGCTCCCTGGTGCCTGCCGAGTGCCGAGTGCCGGAGAAGCCGAAAGAAAACACACGCGGCCGCTGCTCACTCCCACCCCCAGCTCACCGGGAAAGGAGCCCCTGCCTGGCCCTCATCTCCCCCACGCCCACGCCCCTCCCTGGGAACCATCCTGAGATGCAAGTCCCGGCTAAGCTGGCACCTGGGAGACAGGGGCCGCCTGTTCTCCGGTCTCATCCTGCCCCCTGCTGTCGGGCACCGGACACCAGCAGGCCCTGTCGGTGACAAGGCCTGGGGGCCACGCTCCGCTCACCGCTGGCTCAGCACCAGGCACCCCCCCTGGGAACGGGGTGGCGCCGCGGAGGCCTGCACGCACGGTAGAAGTGGGGCCGTCCAGGTCCAGCTCCCTGCTGCGTGATCCCGGGCGAGTTACACGCCTGTGCACGCAAGCTCCCCAGGTCTCAAGGGCGGGAGTCACTCACGGGACGGGATCCACAGAAGACGCTCCGGGTGTGGCAGCAGCGTGAGGGCCAGGCCACCCGATGGCCACGACACCATACGTGATGTGGTAGTCAGTGGCTCCCCCCTGGCCCAGAGCAGCCCACCCGGTGCCAGCATGGCTGCAGGTGGACACCCTTCCCTGAGCAGGGACAGCAGTGTTGCCGGGCGAGGGCGGCTGAGCCCGCCAGGCGGGGGCAGCAGCCCCCTCTAAAGCCAGCCGTCCTGCCCGTCCTGCCTCCCCGCCTCCCTGGGACAGTGCCCGCAGCCCGGCTGCCCCCTGGCACCGCCACAGGCACAGTGCTGAGCCCCCTGCCCCATGGCTCAGCAGAGAGGCCCAAGCCAGATGCTCGGGGGCGACTGGAAACCCGGACCTGGGACATACACCGGCTACTCAGGGAACGCCAGGTGTCTCTGATGCTGAGTGTCCTGGTGGCACAGCTCCAAAAGCCACTGCCGGGAGAAGGTCACCTCATTGCTAGGAGAAGCCACTGGGAGGGAGAGGGAGGGGGAGAGAGAGGGAAAGACAGGAAGAGGGAGAGGGAGAGGGGGAGAGGGGAGAGGGGAGAGGGAGAGGGAGAGGGAGAGAGAGGGAAAGACAGGAAGAGGAGAGAGAGAGGGAGAGGGAGAGGGAGAGGAGAGAGGGAGAGGGAGAGGGAGAGGGAGGGAGAGGGAGAGAGGGAGAGGGAGAGGGAGAGGGAGAGGGAGAGAGGGAGAGGGAGAGGGAGAGAGGGAGGGAGAGAGAGAGAGGGAGAGGGAGAGGGAGAGGGAGAGAGGGAGAGGGAGAGGGAGAGAGGGAGAGGGAGAGAGGGAGAGGGAGAGGGAGAGGGAGAGAGGGAGAGGGAGAGGGAGAGGGGAGGGGAGAGAGGGAGAGGGAGAGGGAGAGGGAGAGAGAGGGAAAGACAGGAAGAGGGAGAGGGAGAGGGAGAGGGAGAGGGAGAGGGAGAGGGAGGGAGAGGGAGGGGAGAGGAGAGGGAGAGGGGAGAGAGAGGGAGAGGGGAGGGGAGAGAGGGAGAGGGAGAGGGAGAGAGGGAGGGAGAGGGGAGAGGGGAGAGGGAGAGGGAGAGGGGAGAGGGAGAGGGAGAGGGGGGCCCTTGCATCCATGTGGGAGACCCGGATGTGGCTCCTGGCTCCTGGCTTCAGCCTGGCCCAGCTCTGGCCTTTGCTATCTGGGGAGTGAACCAGCGGGTGGAGGACTCTCTCTGTGTCTCGCCCCCGTCTCTCTGTAACTCTGACCTTCAAAACAAATAATGCAAATTGACCCAGTGAGGCCGGCTTTCTGGGAGCGTCTAGGGGCGTCTCAACGGCCCCCAGTCCTCCCCGGCACCCACGTCTCCCACAAGATCTTAAAAAGGCGTGTATCCTTGTCACAGATTCCCACTCCTGGGCAGTCACTGGGGCCGTGTTTCGACCCCACTGGGGGTTCCCCGTCCACACTGGCAGGCTGGGGTTGGGTCCCGGCTCTTCCTGATCTCAGCGTCCTTCTGGCGCACACCCTGGGGAGTGGCAGGCGATGGCTCCAGGACTTGTGTGCCTGCCGCTCGGGAGGGGGGCTGCGTCGAGTTCCCAGTTCCTGCAGCCTGGCCCCGCCCTGGCTGTCGCAGGCATCTGGGGGGGGGGGGGGGGGACCAGCCGATGAGAGACCTCAGTCCCTCGTCTGTGTCTCTCTGCCTTTCAGACCATTAAAAATGAAATCAGTGAAAAAGTTAAAAAGAACAACCCCAGCGTCTGCCCAGGGACCCGCTCACCCTCGGGTGCGCCAGCGTTCACCTTCCGGGCGCCGGCTGTGAAAGCAGCAGGTGGTCAGAGAGCCCCAGGTGGTGGCCTGGCCACGCCGTCACCGCATCGGGGAGCCGTGCAGTGGCGGGAGGGGGCAAGGCTGTGTTGTTTGCCTGTTGCTGCTCAGGAAAATGTCACAAAGAACGGGAACAGGACAGCAGCAGCTGCCGAGGAAGACGCCCAGGGCATCTGGGAGCAGAGCCGCCAGACGGCCGCAGCTGCCACCCTGAGAGCCCGGTAGCAGGGGATTTTTTTAAAATTGCGTTTTCCCTACTTTCTGTTTTTCTCCAAGTTTCAGAGGCGCTGGGAAAGTCCGGGGGGCAGGCGCGGTGTCGCTGGCCGAGCCCCAGGGCTGTGCTCAAACGCGCCACTCGCGAGGTCACCGTGGCAGGGACGCTGGGGAGGAGCGGGGAGCGGCTGCCGGCCAAGGGAGTGGCCCTGTGCTGTGGGCACGCTGGGGCTGGCAGCCGGCACAGAGGACCGACCAGCGAGGCAGGGCGTGGCCAGGCAGCCTGTGGGGCTCGCCCAGGGGCTGGGTCTTCTCCCTGGGGGCCATGGAGAGCACTGAGTGTCCTTACAAAGTTTATACTGGGGCCAGCGCCTCGGTGCAGCAGGCTAAGCTGCTGCTCCACTTCCGATCCGCTCTCTGCTGTGGCCTGGGAAGGCGTCAGAGGATGGTCCGAGTGCTTGGGCCCTGCTCCCCGTGGGAGACCTGGACGGAGCTCCTGGCTCCCGGCTTCCGCCTGGCCCAGCTCTGGCCATTTCGGTGTTTTGGTGATTTGTGGAGTGAACTTGTGGATGGAAGGTCTCTCTCTCTCTCTCTCTCTCATTTTCTCTCTGTAACTTTTTCTTTCAAACAAATAGATGGATCTTTAAAACTTTTTATTGTCTCTTTTTAGATAAAGGATATGGTGTTTTCTTTTTTAAAAAAAGATTTTATTTTTTTTAATTTGACAGGTAGAGTTACAGACAGTGAGAGAGACAGAGAGAGAGGTCTTCCATCTGTTGGTTCACTCCTCAAATGGCTGCTACAGCCAGAGCTGTGCTGATCCGATGGCAGGAGCCGGGTGCTTCCTCCTGGTCTCCCATGGGGTGCAGGGCCCAAGCACTCAGGCCATCCTCCACTGCCCTCCCGGGCCACACAGCAGAGAGCTGGCCTGGAAGAGGGGCAACCGGGACTAGAACCGGCACGTATATGGGATGCCGGCACTGCAGGCAGAGGACTAACCTAGTGTGCCACGGTGCTGGCCCCTGGTGCTTTCTTACACATGTAGATAGTGCAGTGTTTCCACAGTCAGAGTTACTGATGCACTTCCCACAGGGTTACCTGTGTGTGTGTCTGCAGCGAGAGGACCTGAAATCTTCTCTTTTATTTATTTGTTTATTAAAGGCAGAACAACAGAAAGGTGGGGAGAGGGAGAGGAGAGCGAGCGAAGTCCTCCCTCTGCTGGTTCGCTCCCCAAAGGGCCACGGCAGTCAGGAGCCAGGAACTCCATCCTGGTCCTCCACGTGGGTGGCAGGGACCCCCGGACGCCCACGCCCCGCCTCGGCCCGGGTGGACAGCAGCTGAGCCGGCCCCCGGACGCCCACGCCGCGCCTCGGCCCGGGTGGACAGCAGCTGGGCCGGCCCCCCCGGACGCCCACACCTGCTTCGGCCCGGGTGGACAGCAGCTGAGCCGGCCCCCGGACGCCCACGCCCCGGCCCGCGTGGACAGCAGCTGAGCCGGCCCCCCGGACGCCCATGCCCCGCCTCGGCCCGGGTGGACAGCAGCTGGGCCGGCCCCCCGGACGCCCACGCCCCGCCTCGGCCCGGGTGGACAGCAGCTGGGCCGGCCCCCCGGACGCCCACACCCGCCTCGGCCCGGGTGGACAGCAGCTGGGCCGGCCCCCGGACGCCCACGCCCCGCCTCGGCCCGGGTGGACAGCAGCTGAGCCGGCCCCCGGACGCCCACGCCACGCCTCGGCCCGGGTGGACAGCAGCTGAGCCGGCCCCCCGGACACCCACGCCCCGCCTCGGCCCGGGTGGACAGCAGCTGAGCCGGCCCCCCGGACGCCCACGCCCCGCCTCGGCCCGGGTGGACAGCAGCTGGGCCGGCCCCCCGGACGCCCACGCCCCGGCCCGGGTGGACAGCAGCTGAGCCGGCCCCCGGACGCCCACGCCCCGGCCCGGGTGGACAGCAGCTGAGCCGGCCCCCGGACGCCCACGCCCCGCCTCGGCCCGGGTGGACAGCAGCTGGGCCGGCCCCCGCAGCTCCTCCAGTCGGACCTGGACGGGGCCCAGCTGCTGCGGGCAGCGCCGCCACAGAACAGGGCGCGGCCGGGGCTCCGCCGAGGACGGGGCAGCAGGAGGCCGGGCCCGCGTGGACCCTGGCACGCAGCCTGCAGCCGCGCGCGTCGGGGCTCCGCTCCGTGGGCACCACCCCGGGCAGCGGCAGGCCGGGCGAGGCGCGGGCGCCGTGGGGCGCGGCTGGGGCTCCCGCCCCCAGCGCCTCTGCGGGCCACGGCGGCCTCGGACGCCAGGAGGAAGCGCCCTTCCCAGCCTTGGCCGCTGCCCTTCTCAGACATGGCGGCCTCAGACGCGCCGGGGGGAAGTGCCCTTCTCCAACATGGTCCCTGCCCTTCACCGGCATGGCCGTCCCAGACGCACACGCCCTCAATCATGGCGGCCTAGGCCGTGCGCCAGGGGTGAGCGCCCTTCTCAAACATGGCCGTCGCCCTTCTCAGACATGGCGGCCACGGACGCGTCAGCGGAAATGCCCGTCTCAGACATGGCCGCCACCGCGCTCCACAGCGCCGGTAGCTGACGCGCCCAGCGGCGGCCCTCAAAGAAGGCAGCCGCCCCTGTCGAACACGGAAGCCACAGTCGCGCCAAGAAAAGCAGCCCCTGCCGCTCGCGAAACCGGCCGAGCGAGTCACGCGAGCAGCGCCCGCGAGCTGAGCGACCACGCAGGGCCGGGTCACGTGCCCGGGAACGCCGGCCTGCGATTGGCCGGCTGCCGTGACGTCAGACGCCGGCGGCAGGTCCGAGCGCCGCGCGCCGCCGAGGAGCGTTAGGCCGGGCGCGGGGCGCCGCTCACACCCATGAGGAGGCGGAAGGTGAGGGCCGGGCCGGGCTGGGGCCGCCGCTTCGGCCCCCGGGGTGGGAGCTCCGGGCCACGGCCCCGCGGGGGGTCCTAGCCGCCCTGGGAGAGGGGCTTCGAGCCGCGCCCGGAGGAGGGCAGTGGGCCGCGCGGGAGGGGGTTCTGGCCGCGCCCCCTGGAGAGGGGGCAGGTGCTTCTGGTCACGCCCCGGGGGGCTGGACCCTGCGGGAGGGGCTCTGGACCCTGCGGGGAGGGGCTCCGGCCACGCCTCCTGGACCCTGTGGGGAGGGGCTCCGGCCACGCCTCCTGGACCCTGCGGGGAGGGGCTCCGGCCCCGCCTCCTGGACCCTGCGGGGAGGGGCTCTGGACCCTGTGGGGAGGGGCTCTGGACCCTGCGGGGAGGGGCTCCGGCCCCGCCTCCTGGACCCTGCGGGGAGGGGCTCCGGCCACGCCTCCTGGACCCTGCGGGGAGGGGCTCCGGCCACGCCTCCTGGACCCTGCGGGGAGGGGCTCCGGCCCCGCCTCCTGGACCCTGCGGGGAGGGGCTCTGGACCCTGCGGGGAGGGGCTCTGGACCCTGCGGGGAGGGGCCCTGGACACCCTCCTGGACCCTGCGGGGAGGGGCTCCGGCCCCGCCTCCTGGACCCTGCGGGGAGGGGCTCTGGACCCTGCGGGGAGGGGCTCCGGCCCCGCCTCCTGGACCCTGCGGGGAGGGGCTCTGGACCCTGCGGGGAGGGGCTCTGGACCCTGCGGGGAGGGGCCCTGGACACCCTCCTGGACCCTGCGGGGAGGGGCTCCGGCCCCGCCTCCTGGACCCTGCGGGGAGGGGCTCTGGACCCTGCGGGGAGGGGCTCCGGCCCCGCCTCCTGGACCCTGCGGGGAGGGGCTCTGGACACCCTCCTGGACCCTGCGGGGAGGGGCTCTGGACCCTGCGGGGAGGGGCTCTGGACCCTGCGGGGAGGGGCTCCGGACACCCTCCTGGACCCTGCGGGGAGGGGCTCTGGACCCTGCGGGGAGGGGCTCCGGCCCCGCCTCCTGGACCCTGCGGGAGGGGCTCCGGCCACGCCTCCTGGACCCTGCGGGGAGGGGCTCTGGACCCTGCGGGGAGGGGCTCTGGACCCTGCGGGGAGGGGCTCCGGACACCCACCTGGACCCTGCGGGGAGGGGCTCTGGACCCTGCGGGGAGGGGCTCTGGACACCCTCCTGGACCCTGCGGGGAGGGGCTCTGGACCCTGCGGGGAGGGGCTCCGGCCCCGCCTCCTGGACCCTGCGGGAGGGGCTCCGGCCACGCCTCCTGGACCCTGTGGGGAGGGGCTCTGGACACCCACCTGGACCCTGCGGGGAGGGGCTCCGGCCACGCCTCCTGGACCCTGCGGGGAGGGGCTCCGGCCACGCCTCCTGGACCCTGCGGGGAGGGGCTCCGGCCACGCCTCCTGGACCCTGCGGGGAGGGGCTCCGGCCCCGCCTCCTGGACCCTGCGGGGAGGGGCTCTGGACCCTGCGGGGAGGGGCTCTGGACCCTGCGGGGAGGGGCCCTGGACACCCTCCTGGACCCTGCGGGGAGGGGCTCCGGCCCCGCCTCCTGGACCCTGCGGGGAGGGGCTCTGGACCCTGCGGGGAGGGGCTCCGGCCCCGCCTCCTGGACCCTGCGGGGAGGGGCTCTGGACCCTGCGGGGAGGGGCTCTGGACCCTGCGGGGAGGGGCCCTGGACACCCTCCTGGACCCTGCGGGGAGGGGCTCCGGCCCCGCCTCCTGGACCCTGCGGGGAGGGGCTCTGGACCCTGCGGGGAGGGGCTCCGGCCCCGCCTCCTGGACCCTGCGGGGAGGGGCTCTGGACACCCTCCTGGACCCTGCGGGGAGGGGCTCTGGACCCTGCGGGGAGGGGCTCTGGACCCTGCGGGGAGGGGCTCCGGACACCCTCCTGGACCCTGCGGGGAGGGGGCTCTGGACCCTGCGGGGAGGGGCTCCGGCCCCGCCTCCTGGACCCTGCGGGAGGGGCTCCGGCCACGCCTCCTGGACCCTGCGGGGAGGGGCTCCGGCCACGCCTCCTGGACCCTGCGGGGAGGGGCTCCGGCCACGCCTCCTGGACCCTGCGGGGAGGGGCTCCGGCCCCGCCTCCTGCACCCTGCGGGGAGGGGCTCTGGACCCTGCAGGGAGGGGCTCTGGACCCTGCGGGGAGGGGCTCCGGCCACGCCTCCTGGACCCTGCGTGGAGGGGCTCTGGACCCTGCGGGGAGGGGCTCTGGACACCCACCTGGACCCTGCGGGGAGGGGCTCCGGCCACGCCTCCTGGACCCTGCGGGGAGGGGCTCCGGCCACGCCTCCTGGACCCTGCGGGGAGGGGCTCCGGCCACGCCTCCTGGACCCTGCGGGGAGGGGCTCCGGCCCCGCCTCCTGCACCCTGCGGGGAGGGGCTCTGGACCCTGCGGGGAGGGGCTCTGGACCCTGCGGGGAGGGGCTCTGGACACACACCTGGACCCTGCGGGGAGGGGCTCCGGCCCCGCCTCCTGCACCCTGCGGGGAGGGGCTCTGGACCCTGCGGGGAGGGGCTCCGGCCCCGCCTCCTGGACCCTGCGGGGAGGGGCTCTGGACCCTGCGGGGAGGGGCTCCGGCCCCGCCTCCTGGACCCTGCGGGGAGGGGCTCCGGCCCCGCCTCCTGGACCCTGCGGGGAGGGGCTCTGGACCCTGTGGGGAGGGGCTCTGGACCCTGCGGGGAGGGGCTCCGGCCCCGCCTCCTGGACCCTGCGGGGAGGGGCTCTGGACCCTGTGGGGAGGGGCTCTGGACCCTGCGGGGAGGGGCTCTGGACACTCACCTGGACCCTGCGGGGAGGGGCTCCGGCCACGCCTCCTGGACCCTGTGGGGAGGGGCTCTGGACCCTGCGAGGAGGGGGCTCTGGACCCTGCGGGGAGGGGGCTCCGGTCCCGCCTCCTGGACCCTGCGGGGAGGGGCTCTGGACCCTGCGGGGAGGGGCTCTGGCCCCGCCTCCTGGACCCTGTGGGGAGGGGCTCTGGACCCTGCGGGAGGGGGCTCTGGACCCTGCGGGGAGGGGGCTCCGGTCCCGCCTCCTGGACCCTGCGGGGAGGGGCTCCGGCCACGCCTCCTGGACCCTGCGGGGAGGGGCTCTGGACCCTGCGGGGAGGGGCTCTGGACACCCTCCTGGACCCTGCGGGGAGGGGCTCTGGCCCCGCCTCCTGCACCCTGCGGGGAGGGGCTCTGGACCCTGTGGGGAGGGGCTCTGGCCACGCCTCCTGGACCCTGCGGGGAGGGGCTCCGGCCCCGCCTCCTGGACCCTGCGGGGAGGGGCTCCGGCCCGGCCTCCTGGACCCTGCGGGGAGGGGCTCTGGACCCTGCGGGGAGGGGCTCCGGCCCCGCCTCCTGGACCCTGCGGGGAGGGGCTCTGGACACCCTCCTGGACCCTGCGGGGAGGGGCTCTGGACCCTGCGGGGAGGGGCTCTGGACCCTGCGGGGAGGGGCTCCGGACACCCTCCTGGACCCTGCGGGGAGGGGCTCTGGACCCTGCGGGGAGGGGCTCCGGCCCCGCCTCCTGGACCCTGCGGGAGGGGCTCCGGCCACGCCTCCTGGACCCTGCGGGGAGGGGCTCCGGCCACGCCTCCTGGACCCTGCGGGGAGGGGTCACTCAGACGGGCAGGGGCTGGAGCCGGGGGCAGGAGCCCAGTGCAGGGCCCCTCGTGGGTAGCGGGAACCCAGTCACTGGAGCCGTCGCCGGCACTGGGGCTCACGCGCTGCGGTGGGGGTGGGGGTTCGTGTGTCCCGGCTGCACACGGGCGTGAAGCGGCCTGCACAGTGGCGGGGAAGCTTCCGGCTCCGTGTTTCGGGCCCCTTTGCTCGGACCCAGGAGGTTTTCCCGGCTGCACCCGGCTGTCCCGCGCGCGGCCTGCGCCTCCCCTGCCAGGTGCTGTCCTGCCCGCCTCCGCCCTGCGGGGCCTGGGCCTCGCCGCCCACTGGGGCTTCTGTCCTCGCCCGGGCGTGCGGGGTGCTGCGGTGCGCTGGGAGCACGCCGCGTGCCGGGTCCCCTCTGGTGTCCTGCGTCGGGTTCTGGGCAGAGGCGGGGAGTGGTGGCAGCACCGAGGACACACCATCCGAGCGTCAGCTGACAGCCGGTGCCGGTGCCGGTGCCGGTGCCGGCTTAGTGTGGACAGGACGCCGCGCTGGCTCGGTGTGCGGCGTGGGCGCGGGGCAGGACATGCGGACTTGTGCCTTTAATTAACCCTTTTTGGCTCGAAGACTTGACTTTGTGTCCTGGATCAATAGAGGTGGACCAGTGTGCGGAGAGAGCTGATGCTTCTGACCACAGAACTGGGACTGCGGCTGGGGGAGGCGACCAGGGCGCGGCTGTGTGTCCTCGCGGTCGGCGGGGCGGGGCTGCTCTGGACGCCTGGGAACAGGGGTTCCTCCGCGTACGCATGGGACAGGCGTCCCAGCCTCCGGGGCTGCAGAGCAGACCCCGCGTCTTAAACACCGCCGTGCCGTCGCAGGTGTCGTGCGTGAAGGTGGGGAGAGCGCAGCGGGCGGCGGCCTGGCCCAGCCCTCTGCGGTGGGGAGCCCCGCCCCCGCCCGCGCGCTCGGCTCCCTCGAGGCTGCCTCCTCACCGCTCCCTGCGCTCCAGCTCACAGGTGCAGTGCGGTCGTCAGCGCGCCTCAGAGCCCGAAGTTGCTCGACCCCCAGCTCGGCCTCTGCCCAGGACGCCGCGGGCTCCACGTCAGCCAGGACAGCATGCCCGGTGAGGCGCCCAGACGGCCGGGCCCTTGGAGAAGCGCCGACGTGGCCTCTGTGTCCACGAGGGGCGGTTTCGGGGATCGGTGCCGCCGCCGCGTGCTCTCGGAGGACGCGCTGTCCAGCCCAGGGGTGGCCGGGCCCCTGTTCGCCGACGGGTGCGGGTCTCAGAGTGCAGTGTGCGCTGGAGGCATCGAGCAGTGACACTGGCACTGGCCACCTTGCCCCAAAGACGTCACGGGAAGGAGGGAGGGTCCCGGGCCGAGGGATCTGCTCCGGTTGGCACCTGCGGCTGGCGGCTCGGAGCCTGCGTTCCCGTGAGGCAGGTGTGGTCCAGGGAGCCCATGGCCAGGGCCTGGGGACGGTGAGGGCCTGGCAAGGCTTTGTTGAAGTGAGTCTAACCAGGGTCTGTGGAGCGCCTGCTGGGTGCCAGGCGCCGTGTGGGGAACAGTCCGGGCCCCGCCGCCTCTGCAGAGCTGCGTTCCAATAGGAGTGAAAACGGGACTCTTATTAACGTGTATTGACTCACTTGACAGAGAATGAGACAGGTAGAGGTGTTCCACGCTGGCTTGCTCCAGATGCCCACACGGGTCAGGAGCCCGGAAGCCCACGTGGGTCTCCGAGACAGTGCAGGGACCCGGTCATGATGCGCTTGGGCCGGGATCTGGGTCGGAAGCAGAGCCAGGACTCAGACCAGGGACCGCAGCACCAGGTCAGGCATCCTGAGCCACACGCCACCCGTGACCACTTACAGCGCGTGAACATACGCTTTCCACCTCGGCTGGGATCCCACACTCGAGGAACTGCGTGTGCAGGAGGTCGTTAGGGCCATTCCCAGCTCAGGGGCAGGTGAGGACGGAGCACAGCCTGGATTCCGTCCCTGGGGGCAGGTGACGGCCGCCTCTGTCTGGGAGGAGCTTCCCTTGTCTCGGGCCCAGGCGTGCTCGCCTCGTGTCTGCCTGGCGTGCGTGGTTCTCATGTTTCTCTCCTTGACAGACTTCCTCATCACACAAGGCCGCAGACAGGCGAACTTCCAAGAAGTTCAAGTGTGACAAGGGCCACGTTGTGAAGTCCGAATTACAGACACCGGCCCCTAACGGTGATGGTGCTTCTCTGCCGGCAGTGCCCGGGGCGCCACCCGACAGCACGCTCGCTGGGGACAGTGCACTGCCCGCAGGCTCCGCGGGGAGGGAGGCCTGCGCCACACAGACTGCAGACGCCCTGCACAGGCCGCCGCACGGCGCGGCTCCCAGGAGCGAAGACGCGCAGGGCTGGTCAGCCGCGCAGGCTGAGCCGGAGACGGAGGCGGGGCGGGCGCCTGTGCTGCAGATGGACAGCAGCGCCCTCCTGGATGACGACAGCAACCAGCCGATGCCCGTGAGCAGGTTCTTCGGGAACGTGGAGCTCATGCAGGTAAGGGCGGGCGCAGGCCTCCACGGGAGGGGCGGCGTTGGCTGAGGGGCGCCCGTCCACCCCCAGGCTGAGCCGGAGCCAGCGGGGAGGCAGCACGGCCCCCACTCTGCAGGCCCCCGGCGGTCCTCTGAGGCTCGGGAGCGGCTGCCTCGCTCGCTGCCCCCTTTGCCCTGAGCCAGCGTCTCATCTCTGTGCCTGGGCCCAGCCGGGAGGAACCCTGCTCTGAGACAGGGCTGCGGCCCTGCGGTTCTCGCCCGCCCGGGAGGGAGGCAGCCCTGGCGACGGGTGCGGGGCCGGGCATGTCCCCGGGGTGACGTCCGTTCCTCCCTCGAAGGACCTGCCGCCCGCGTCTTCCTCCTGCCCTTCAATGAGCAGGCGGGAGTTCAGGAAGCTGCACTTCAGAGCCAAAGACGACGAGGAGGAGGACGGCACGGAGGTGTGAGGGGCACGGAGGTGTGAGGGGCACGGAGGTGTGAGCACGTGCGAGGGCACGCTGGGGGAGCGCGTCGACGGAGGCCGCGGCAGTGGGTGGAGCCGTCGCGGGGCAGCGAGGCCCTCCTGCCCCCGGAGCTGCCCCGCCGCCGTGGCCTGGGTGGGCTCCGAGGCCGGGCGTTACGCGAGAGAGGACTGTACAACTGCCCCAGGGAAGCCCATTAGTTTTATAATCTGCAGATTTATTTTTCTCTATCAGAATTGGATCGTTCTAATTAATTCCATGCCTTTATTAAAGAACTCACTTTTGTTTCTGTATATGAAGCTAATGTTTACATTGGAAATTGTGCAGAGCACACATGGGAAATAAATAAAATGTATTTTGAAAATATTTTTCAAAAATTCTCTGCCCCGAAAGCTGATTCCTTTGTAAAAGAAGGAACCAGGGTGCAGTGACCCCGGCCCTGGCCGTCAGAGGACACGGCCGGCGCCTGGTTCACGGCCGCCCCTCCTGTCCTGTGCGGCGCCCCCTCCACTGTGCCGCACTGCGCTTCCCCGTGCCGGGTGCGAGGCCGCCTCTCCTCCGGGCTGTGCAGGGACCGCAGCCCCCAGCCCCCTGGCGTCAGGGAGCCACGCGGGGCCTTCTCCACACCCCTCCCTCCCGCCAGCTCCGTGCAGCGAGCCTGGTGCCCCACCCGCCTGCCTGCCGCGGGGAGACCACGTGGGCCCCTCATGAGTGGAGAGAGCGGCTGTGTGGGAGCTGCTGCTCGTGTCCACTTCCACTGCAGCTGGCTCTAACCCGTTAGGACGGCCTGCGGGGCAGGGGTGAAGTCACCGCCTGGGGCCCCTCCCCCCACGTCCCGTGCCAGCCTGCGTCTGATCCCACCTCCCGCTCAGATGCACGGGCGGCAGCAGACATCCAGACGGAGCGCAGTCCTGGCTTCAGCCGGGCCGGGCGTTGGAGAGTGACCCAGCCGAGGACCCATCCCTCCCCGTCACTCCTGAGACACAGTGGGGCGTTCCGTCCAGGAACTTTCCCCGCCGCCCCCCCACAGCTCCTCCTCCAGGGAATGTCCCCGGCTGCGCCGTCACTGCTGAGCAACCGCGACTGAGGATCAGACCAAAGTTGAAGATGTGGCTGCGGCGGCGTCCCAGTAGCCAGGGGCAGTAGCCTACAGCTTGATATGGCTGCGTGGGTGACCGGACGGCCACACCCGCAGAGGTCCCGGCTGCCTCAGCCCAGCCCGCCGGCTCCGGGGGCCCACGGGTCACTGCTCTGGCCCCGCCAAGGCGGCCGCAGGTGGGACTCGAAGTTCAGTGTAGTCGGCGGCAGACTCATGTTTAAGCTGGGACTTGTGTGTGGCCTGGGAATGATGTCATCCATGTCCAGACGGCCCTTGGCGGGGAAGCGGTTCCCCCACCCCTGCCAGTGGGCGACGGGAGGGGCAGTCCCGGAGGCACCAGGCCGCCCGCCCACCCACCCCATCCTAACGGCCGCAGAACTTCGGGTGCAGCGGGGATGCCTGCCCCGCCCACGGCTGCTGCACAGAGCAGACGCGTCTTCGCGTGGCCGTTTGAAGACTTTTGGAAGGACAGAAGCCCTGGGTGGATCCCCTGGTGCCGAGAAGGTGGCAGAAGCCACGAGTGAACCATGACCCCTTAGAAGAAAACCTGCAGACGGCGGCGGCCTGCTGGGCAGGAGTAGAGGGACTCGGGGCAGAGGGCCTGACGGGGGCTCCCACCTGCCACGTCACACCACAGACAGCGCGGCCCGAGTCGGCGTGGCTTTGGGGCCGGCAACACAGAGCGAAGGGAGACCTCAAAAAGCACATCTAAGTGAGCCTGCCCCGTCGGCTGTGGGCCCCGCTGTGTCACAAACCCGAATGTGCAGAAACTCCGTCTGATGTCCGTGTTTGCAAAATGACGTTCAGGCGCCCGGGTGGCATTAAACAGCGTTAGTGGAGCTGATGCTTTGCTTCAGGAGATGCGCGCTCAGCAAGCCGACGACCGGAGCACATGCTGTCCCCCAGCCCCACCCCGTGCGCACTCCTGCCTCCCCCCAGCTCAAGGAGACATCGAAGGACTGGAAACAGCCCAGGCCACCCTCAGCAAGCGGGAGGCAGGCGCCAGCCTGGGATCCTCAGCTGAGCCCTGAGTGGTCCTGGGGGTCGGTGACGTGGGCACGGGGCACAGGGCACCCACACCAGGATGCACCTCAGTGCCCCAGCTCCCTCCCTGCAGGGCCCAGGGCCTCCGCTGGACTGAGGGCTCGGCAGTGTTGTCCACAATGGAGATGGGCCTGGTCTAACAAGCCCCCCAGTCCCTCACATTGGAAACTAAAACCCACCCGCTAGGCTGGTCTTGGTGTGCCCTGTGGTCTGGCTCCTGAGCCCTCCGCTCACTGCCCATCAGCCACATGGCCTTTTCCCAAGGCCCACAGGCCTCCTCTGGCCCCCAGCCCTCCAAGCAGCCGGCTCCAGCGTCAGCTCAACCACTCGCGGGGTCCCTGTCTCTCACTGCCGGGCGCGACTCCCCCGGGCTCTCCTGGGGGACAGTGGCAGCCCTGCTGTGTGCAGAGCCGGCCCGGGGCAGGTGGAGGCTCTGCAGCCTCCTGCACTGGCTGTCCCTGCCACAGTACACGGTGGCACCAGGACTGGCCAGCAGCACACGGCCCTCTTCCCACCCAATGGCAATGGACGGGGCTCAGCCCCCTGCAGGCAGATAAATAATTTATTTAAAAGGCAGAGTTAGAGAGAGGGGCAGACACAGAGCTTCTGTTCCATCTGCTGGTCCCCTCCTCAAGTGGGCACAACGGCCAGGGCTGGACCAGGCCGAAGCCAGGAGCCAGGAACTCCCACCTTGGCCTCCCATGTGGGTAGCAGAGGCCCACAGACGTGGGCCGTCCTCTGCTGCTTTCCCAGGTGCACTGGCAGGGAGCTGGACTGGAGTGGAGCAGCCGGGGCTTGAACAGGCACTGGTGTGGGACGCCGGCGTCAGGCAGCGGCTTGACCTGCCGTGCCCCAGTGCCGGGCCCCAGAAGCTCTCCTGAGAATGGACGGACCGCGGCCTACGGCAGGGCCCCTTTCTGCTGTGCACCGGACCAACCCAGTGCTCCCCTTCTCGCGTGGACTGCCATGGAAAGACGGCAGGGTGTGCTGGGGAGGGCACCCCGGGAAAGGAGGCCTGAGCAGGTGTCCCGGAGCCTGCCCAGTGATTACAAGGCCTGAGGGACAGACCAGGGCGGCTGCCTTTTGGGGGTGGTGTGGGGTACAAGCCCGCCTCGTGGAACTTGGTGCGCTCAGCTCAGACGAGCTGGTGGACCTGCTGCCCATGCAGGGGCCCGGCTGCCAGCCACACCCACGCGCAGGGGCTGGGTGACGCCTCCTCTCAGAACAGCGACCCAGCCCCTCACCCAGCTTGGCCCAAAAGCCAGCACAAAAGCGCCACCAAAAGATGGTGTCAGAGGGACAAGGGACGGGTGTGCAGGAACACAGCCTCGTGCTGGGCAGTGGGAGCGGCACCACGGAGCCACGTGCTGTGTCCAGGCAAGGAGGCGCCGTCAGAGCTGAGCCGTTCGAGGAGGAATGGCCTCCCGGGAGGACCCGTGACTGACACTGAACATTGCGCGTCCGTGACGACCAGCCTCCTGAGGGCACTGGTGCCATTGCTGAGTTCCAGAAAGTTCTGTCACCCGTGCAAGGGGGGGCCGGGAGAGGAACCAGGCGCCTGACCGGGACCAGTTAACCCCGTGGACAGTGGTCAGCGCTCCTGCACGTCCCATGCACAGAGCCCCTGGGCCAACAAGACCCTCACCCCAGCACCCTAGTGAGCACACGTGGACGTCTCTGCTTCTGAGGAATCTTTGCTGCATTTTCTGATCACAAATAAATGTAAAAAATTACAAAATGTATGGCTTTAAACATTCATTAAAAATGCTATGAAAATAAATGCCCATTTTAAAAACTTCAAGTACTGGAAGACACAGGACTCCGAGGACGCCTCTGGTCCTGCCAGGCCCAGCACGGCCCCAGGACGCCCGAGGACGCCCCAGGACGCCCCCAGGACACCCGAGGACGCCCCAGGACGCCCCCAGGACGCCCAAGGACGCGTGCCCCGTGCTGCTTCCTCCCAGTCTGCACAGCCAGGCCCGCGCCCGCAGCAGCACCCCCGCAGCAGCACCCCCGCCTCCCTGCACCGCTGAGCTCACGGCCTCTGACGGACGGGAGGAGCTGAGCCACGCCGTCACCAACACGGCAGCTCTGGCCCTACAGAAGTTGCCGGTAGCCGGCCCCCCAGCACCTGCCGGTCCCCACGCCTTCTCCCGGCAGCAGGTCCACAGCGGACATCAGGTCCTCTCCCAACAGTGTCCACAGGAGTCCAGAGGCCGGAGCTGCCATTTGCCGTGGGCCCGGGGCCGGCCAAGAGCCGGGACAAAAGCTTGTCCTGCCAGCCGGCGGCCAAGCTCAGCGTGATGCCATCGAGCCCGGAGACCACACCGGGCGCACCCAACGCTGGCGAGACAGACGGGGCAGGACTCTTGAGTCGGACGCGGCCTCCTCCTGCTGCCCGGCGCCCCCACGGCAGGGCCACAGCCACCAGGCCCCGGGTGAGCCGTGGCGCCGTCACCGGCGCTTCCTAGCAGCTCTCGCCCGCCGCCTCGCCGGGGCCCTGTAGACCCTGCTGGGGTCGCAGCTGAGCTGGTGGGGGGTCTTCTTGTGGCAGACGACGTGCACCAGCTTCAGGTTCCGGGTGGTGAAAAGCAGGTCGTAGAAATACTCCCAGTCCACCTCCCGGCCGTTCTGCGCCCCGACCGCCTCGGCCAGCGTGGGCACGACGCTGCGCTTCTTCTCTATTCTGCGGGCAGGGGCACGCACGGCTGTCACCGGGGCCACGGCCGCCGCCCGGGGAGACCAGGGGCCGTTGCACACCCGCACACCCCTCCCCGAGTAGGGGGCACGCACGGCTGTCACCGGGGCCACGGCCGCCGCCCGGGGAGACCGGGAGCATTGCACACCCGCACACCCCCCAGCAGGACCCGAGTGCACAGCCCCACCGTTGCCACACGGCCCCACCTGCAGGCCTCACGCGAGCTTTGCTGCTCGTCCTAATTTTTAAGTTTGGCTTTGTGAGCCCCGTTCCTAACGCTCAGGGCGCTGACCAGAGCCCCAGGTAGCCCCTCAGAACCCCGCCGCACTGGCTGTCCACGGCCACACGTGGGAAGCTGACAAGGGAAACCCAAGGCTGCCCTTCGGCGCCGTCGACCTCGCCCCGCGGGGCGGCGACTGGGGTCTGTCTTTCCAGCCCCTCTTACCCAGGGAACCGCAAGTTTATTTTGGTGCAAAAAAACAAATTCAAGTTGCATTTTCCATGATTTGTGAAGACACTTCACGTGCATGAATTTCAAAATTACTTTGCACCAGAATAAATTTGCCTTTTAATTCCGTTTTCCACAAACACTGCCAAGAACCCCAGGACGTTCCAACGTGTGTGCGTATCTGCTCCAAAAAGGCACAGCGCTGCTCGGTGCAGCTGGGCTCGCCCCAGGCAGCTCCGCCGGCACCCCGGCACGGACGCGGGCGGACGTGGCAGCAGCGCAGGGGCGGGGACTGAGCCAGTGTGGAGACCCGCCCCCCGCCCGCAGAGCAAGGCCGGAGGAGGGGCCCCGGCACCCCAGGGCCCGGACCCTGCTCAACGCCCACACTCCGAGGGTCCCTCCCCTGGGCCGGACCCCACAGGTGCGGTGCCCGACAGCCCCCAAGGAGCCAGGCGGCCCTGGCGAGGTGTGTGCGCGACCCCGGCTGCCCCCGCCCCGCACTCACACGTGATCCAGGTTCCACGTGCTGAACAGGACCCGGCTCTCCCTGTTGCTGTAGGGGTTGATGGAGTGTCTGGACAAGCAGCCGTCCTCGTCGAAAGGACCCTGGGGGCCGAGAGGGAACAAGGGCAGGCGAGAAGGTGACGTCCAGGGCTCCCCATCCGCAGGCCAGGCGAACGCTGTGCGCCCTCGGGGAGCCCGAGTGCACCCCTTCCCCCTCGCTGCCCCGACGCCGCGCTCTGAGTTCCCACAGGGGACGAGCGGTGTCGTCACTGTGGCTCCTGCCGGTGCCTCGGCATCTACAGGCTGCGACAGGCCCGGGGCTCCAGCCCTCGGCTGTGTAGTCCCCGGCCCAGTCATGGCCACGGCCAGCACAGGGTGGCCCAGGGACACCCGCCATGACACTCCCTCTCCATCCCCAGCCTCCCATAGCTCCCTGTGGTCCCAACACGACACCGGGCTGCCCTGCTGAGCTCACCACGGTCTCAGCCCCGACGTGTGGCACACAGGATGGCTCCACTGTCACCTGTGCCCTCTCTCATGCCAGACCTCTCCTTGCCCACAGGGACTCACTCCCGACCCTAAACATCATCTCACCCAGCTCTGAGGTGTCCCCACCTCCCTGAAGCCCTCCCCACCCCCCTGGGACACAGGCTGAGGCCCCTCCTCGAGCCTTTGTGTCCTCACGGCCCTGCCTTGCCCCTGCCTTGCCGCCCCCCACGCCTGTCCCGTGTGCGTCCGGGTACGCGGTGCCTGGTGAGGGCTTCGGTGAGCTCGCCTGAACCTGAACGCCAGGCCTGGACGGAGCAGGCTGCTATGACTGGCAACGCAGCAGGGAGCCCTTCAGTGGGCAGGGCCGCACCCCCTCACGAGGCTCTGCCCCACAGGCCCGGGACGGCGACACTCGGCAGGCCCAGGACCCAGGGCGCACACACGGCTCACCTGGCAGGAGAACCAGCCCTCGGGCGTGCAGAGGCGGCTGCCGGCCTCCGCTCCCCTGTCGAAGTAGCTGCCGTTGTACCGCACAGACTTGAGCTTCTGCTCCATGGCGCCCAGGACCCGCAGGTACTCCTCCTGGGCCTGCGAGCCCACCATGGTGACGTACGAGCTCACCTGGGAGACCAGGGCACAGGCCGAGCTGACGCACACACCTGACACCGCACGGGCCTGCCCCCCGACCCTGCCCCAGCTCCGGCCTGTGCTCACACGGCCTTCACAGGGACCTTCACAGGCCACCGGCCCCTGCCCAGGTCCCACCCAGAGGCAGGGCTCTGGGCTGCGCTGAGACAAACTACATGGGCGGCCACTTAGCGGCAGCAGCCAGCGTGCTGAGGTGTGGGGGTTGGGGTAGGGCTGGGGCGGCCGGGAGGCCCCGTCCATTGTCCTTGGAGGATGTAGGGCTGGGGCGGCCGGGAGGCCCCGTCCATTGTCCTTGCAGGGAGAAGCAGCAGCTGTCGGTGCAGAGAGCACTGATTCAGAAACACGAACCCAGAGCTCATGCAGAGGCACAGGAGAGCGTCCACACAGGACAGCGTCCACACAGGACAGCACAGGACAGAACACAGGACAGCATCCACATAGGACAGCGTCCACACAGGACAGCGTCCACACAGGACAGCACAGGGCAGAACACAGGACAGCACAGGGCAGCGTCCACACAGGACAGCACAGGGCAGAACACAGGACAGCATCCACACAGGACAGCACAGGGCAGCGTCCACACAGGACAGCACAGGGCAGAACACAGGACAGCATCCACACAGGACAGCACAGGGCAGCGTCCACACAGGACAGCGTGCACACAGGACACAGCCCCTCGAGGGGGCCTCTGCAGAGATCTCCACGGGCTAACGTGTGGCGTGGCGTTTCTGGGCAGGTTACGGTGAGCACTCACAGCGCTTCATGGTGTGGCGAGACACCAGGGGCTTCCTGGCATGTGGCCGTGCATCAGGAGGGGACAACACTGGACAGGGGGACAGGGGACAGAGCACTGGACACAGGGACAGAGCACTGGGCACAGGGACAGAACACTGGGCACAGGGACAGGAGGACAGGGCACTGGGCACAGGGACGGGGACAGAGCACTGGACACAGGGACAGGAGGACAGGGCACTGGGCACAGGGACAGAGCACTGGGCACAGGGACAGAAGGACAGGGCACTGGGCACAGGGACAGAACACTGGGCACAGGGTCAGGAGGACAGAGCACTGGGCACAGGGTCAGAGCACTGGACACAGGGACAGGGGACAGAGCACTGGGCACAGGGTCAGAAGGACAGGGCACTGGGCACAGGGTCAGAGCACTGGACACAGGGACAGGGGACAGAGCACTGGGCACAGGGACAGAAGGACAGGGCACTGGGCACAGGGTCAGAGCACTGGGCACAGGGACAGAAGGACAGGGCACTGGGCACAGGGTCAGGAGGACAGGGCACTGGGCACAGGGACAGGAGGACAGGGCACTGGACACAGGAACAGGAGGACAGGGCACTGGGCACAGGGTCGAGGGACAGAGCACTGGGCACAGGGACAAGAGGACAGAGCACTGGGCACAGGGACAGGAGGACAGGGCACTGGACACAAGGACAGGACAGAGCACTGGGCACAGGGACAAGAGGACAGAGCACTGGGCACAGGGACAGGACAGAGCACTGGGCACAGGGACAGGAGGACAGGGCACTGGGCACAGTTACGGGGGAGGGTGATGTGTATGAACACCCTGGAGAGACCCCAGGGTGGGGACACCCAGGTGGCGCAGCCCGCATCCAGGCAGGCAGGGAGGTCAGAGGGCGACCGAGGTGGGGCTGGGTCAGCCTGAGGCTCCCAGGAACACACAGGAGGTAGTCAGAGGCTCTGAGGTGGGGGGCGTCAGGGAGCAAGATGGCATCGCAGGCAGGGAGGAGCTACAGAGCAGCTCCCCAGGCCGGTCCCCTGCGCCCGTCCTATCTGCAAGACCTCAAGGAGCCGCCCGGAGCCCAGGCCCCCAAGCACAGCTCCCCTGGGTGGGGGCGCTGCCTGGCTCTGCACCGCCTGGGCTTCTGTGCGGAAACAGAACAGAATAGGGCTCCCACCAGGGCAGCAGGCCAGGGGCTGAGCCCTCCCCGGGCTGGGTCAGGCCTCCGAGCTGCAGCAGCCTGAGGGAAAGGGCCAGCACCCGCCACAGTGCCCCGGACCCCCCACCCCGCCCGCACAGCCCACTCTCCCCAGGCACGCGGCTGCCCCGCCCAGGAGGGAAGAGGAACCGACACGCTGGGCAGAGGGGCCGCTCCCGGCCCCAGAGGCTGCGTCACAGCGCAGACCCGGGTGCCTCATGTTAAAACCGAACTGCCCAGCGAGACAGCCAGAGCGTGGTCCCGTTCACGGGCAGCACAGAGACAGGCAGGCAAAATGGAGGGAGGGTGGCAACCCAGCCGAAGGCAGGCCAGCCGGGGAAGGTCCCGCTCCCACCACGGGAGAAAAAGCCGCCATGCGTGACAGGAGACAGCCGTCCCTCTGGTCCCTTGTTGGTCTAGCTCATCCAGAGGGCCTGACCGGGCTCCCGCAAGCACAGGGGCAGTCCTGCCCACTGCCCAGCGGCCCAGGGTCCAGGGTCCAGAACCTCAAGTCCACACGGCCCTGGCCTCAACACAGGCGTGTCTGTCAGCCGTCCACCACTGCAACCAAACACTACAACAGGTTGAGGCGACAACACTGATGATGAGAACGGGTTGATTTAACTCACTTTCCAGGTTCAAGCCCAAGATGGCAGGGCCACCCTGGACTGGCCTCCGTGAGGGCAGCACCGGCGATGGCAGAGGCAGAGCGAGGACCACGTGGCGAGCCAGGGAGCAGGGCGCACGGCTTTGACAACGACCCTCTCCCTCTCCCGAGAGCTGCCCTCCCGAGCACACCCCACCCCGGGGCCTGAAGACCTCCCACCAGGCCCACACTGGACAGCTCCCACCTCGGCACCGGCAGCTGGAGACCCTGGGGCTCACGCGTTCAGGGCCAAGCCCTGCTCGACGCCGGCACTGGGCTCACCTCTCTCAGGTAACTCCGGATCCGGCTCTCGCAACTGAACCTCAGGTAGCTAGACTTGCTCCTGAATCGGGACTCCAGGCCTGCGAGAGACAGGAAGTGGCCTCGCGTCCTGCGCCCACGCGGCCCAGGGCCAGGCGGGAGATGGTGACGGTCACAGCACGTCCTCCGGGGAACACTGCCCAGCGAGTGCAGGGCGTCGGCCTGTTTCCAGGGCAGCTGGGGGGGGTCTGCCCGCCTGACCTCCAGCTCTCCCCTCCCGGGGTGGGCACCTGGCCCAGGGTTAGCACGCCCGCATCCCGCACCAGAGCCCCTGGGCGGCAGCCCTGGCTCCACTCCGATTCCTGCTTCTCGCCAGTGCACACGTGGGGGCCGCGGGGACGGCTCAGGCAGCTGAGCTCCTGCCACCCAGGCGGGACTGGGACTGGGTGCCCTGCTCCTGGCTTTGGCCACTGTGGACATCCGGGGCGTGAACCAGCGTATGAGAGAATTCTCTCCCTCTCTCACAGACAGACAGCTAGACAGACAGACAGGGCTGGCGTCATGGCATTCCGGCACAGCGGGTTAAGCCACGACCTGTAACGCTGGCATCCCACATGGTTGAGGCCCGGCTGCTCCACTTCTGATCCAGCTCCCTGCTGACGCCCCTGGGAAAGCAGCCGCAGATGGCCCAAACCTTGGCCCCCACACCCACGTGGGAGACGGAAGCTCGCTCGCTCTCGCTAACTCTGCCTTTGAAATCAATCTTTAGAAAGTAAATAAAAACGCTGACCTTCGCGGATGTACCGCAAGGACGCTGTGACACATGAACAAGCCGGTTTCGAAGGGACAAGCTGCACCGTGTGGTCCCAGGCAGGAGCCCCGAGAGGAGTAGACAGGCAGAGCAGAGGGAGGGGCGGGGGCTGCAGGAGGCGTGGGGGGCGGGCGCCAAGCGCTTCAGAGCGGACGGAGGAGGGCAGGGGCGGCTGCACCCAGCGTGAAGGCACTCAGGCCTCCGAACAGCACAAGCATGGCCGACGCATCACTCTTTTAAGACTTTTTATTTATTTGACAGGTAGAGTTACGGGGGGTATTCTTCCCGTTGGTTCACCCCCCAGATGGCCGCTCCGGCCAGCGCCATGCTGATCCAGAGCCAGGAGCCAGGTGCTTCTCCTGGTCTCCCCATGGGGTGCAGGGCCCAAGCACCTGGGCCATCCTCCACTGCACTCCTGGGCCACAGCAGAGAGCTGGACTGGAAGAGGAGCAACCGGGACAGAACCCGGGGCCCGCATGGGATGCCGGCGCCGGGCCCTAACGTGTCACTCTTTAAGGGGCTGTGTTTTAACCACAGCCGTTACAGTGACAGCGAGAAGCCCACCTGGGCTGCCCCGACTCAGACCCTCCCCAGCAGTGCCCCGTGTCCCGAGTCCTAGGCCAGCTATTCCCTGGGGAGCGGCGGGACCTGAATCAGAACCCGGAGCTCCCGGCCCCCAGCTCGCAGTACCCCGAAGCCCAGCCCACACGCACCTTCAAACCAGGGCGGGTCCTCGGCCCGGGCCTCAGCCGCGATGTTCTGGCTGGCGCTGTGCAGCAGGTCGGCCAGGAGCTTCCGCCGCAGCGGGGCCTGTTCGTTGGCCAGCAGCTGCCGCGCGGCCTGGATGAGCTCCGCGTGCGGCTCGTGGAAGGCGCTGAGGAAGCGGCTGATGTCGCTCACGTCTGCCACCAGCAGGGGACAAACAGACACACACAGTGCAGTGCAGGACACTCGGGCCCCAGGAGGCTCTGGCCACCTCGAGGACCTCAGGGCACGGGCGCTGCCAGAGCTCAGCCGGCGCCGGCCCTGGTCCTGGCCCTGACACCGCCAGCCGTGTGACCCCACACCTGTCCCTCGCCTGCGGTTTCTGCTCCTGACCCCACGATGAGGTTTGTTCGCCCCCACCAGGGCTAACGCAGACGCAGGGGGGAGGGGGCACGCTTTAGGAGGTGAAGCCCCCTGTCCCCGCCCCGCGGTCCTCCCGCTGGGACTCCCGGCCTATTCAGCCGCCCTATCCTGGGAGCTTCCCTGACACGCCCTCCCCTCCTCCATCGCCCGTGGTCTCCCGTGCAGCCTTCCCAGGTGGAGGCAGGGGCCCCGTCGTGGTCCCGTTAGCTGTGGCCACCATGGTCCCGCACTGTGGCTGATGTAAGCTGAACGTCCCCTCAGCAGGTTTGTGTGGGGAAAACACGGGGGATGCACGGGGGCAGTGCGTCCACTGGGGGTCTCGCGATGTGCCCAGGCGTCCACTGGGGGTCTCGCAATGTGTCCCTCACACATAAGAGGGCAGCCTGGCCATGTGTGGGTGCAAGGCTGGGGCGATATTTGGAAACCCACGGCGCGGGGGGACAGAGGGAGCAGAGCCTCACCACCCTACCAAACCGGCAGACATGGCGGGGCCTTGGGCACCGGGCTGGGCGACCCTCAGACTCGTCACCCAAGTCCTTGGGCGCCTGCACCCACGTGGGAGACCTAGAAGAAGCTCCTGGCTCCTGGCTTTGGATCATCGAAGCTCCAGCCATTGTGGCCATTTGGGGAGTGAACCAGTGGATGGAAGATTTCTCTGTCTCTCTCTCTCTCACTCCACTTCTCTGTAACTCTTTCAAATAAATAAATCTTTTTCTAAAAAAAAAAAAAAAGAAACAGCTTTCCTGGGAAATAACCCCCATTCCTGACATCTTACCCGTTTAGGCGCCCGTGTTATGGCCCAGCGGGTAAAGCCACCAGCTGCAACGCCAGCATCCCACGCGGGCGCTGGTTTGTGTCCTGGCTGCTCCACTTTTGATCCGGCTCCCTGCTACTGGCCTGGGACAAGCGCTGGAAGACGGCCAGGGGTCCGGGCCCCCGCCACCTGCCTGGGAGACCAGAAAAAGCCCCTAGGTGGTGGCTTTCGCCCGGCCCAGCCTTGGCCATTACAGCCACTTGGGGAGTGAACCAGATGATCTCTCTGTGTGTTTTTCTATGTAACTCTGGGTCTCAAAGAAATCTTTAAAAGAAAAAAATTCACCCACTCAAAACGTGCAAATCAATGCTTTTCACTCCGTTCAGAATTCTGCAACGCCCCCCAGCGCCCGCTCCAGAACCCCTCACCCCTCGCCCCTCAGCCGCGGCCTCTCTGGCTCCAACCCCTCACCAGGGGTCTGTGTTCTGGGCGCTGCGTCCTGCACGGGCTGCCCGTGACCGGCTTCTTCCACTGCGCCTTTCCAGATCCATCCGACGGACCTCGCTCCTCTCCACGGGGACCATCCTTGGATCGCACGGACTCGTGGATGGTGAGGAACGCGGCTGCTACAAACATCCGTGTCCGTCGGGCACGTGCACGCCGGGGCGTGGGGCTGCTGCAGCCCGGCTGGCTCCCGCGTCCTCGTCAATGCTCGCTGCACGACTGGGCGCGAAAGGGACCTCACTGGGGCTGCTGCTGCCCCGTGACTAAGGATGTCAGCGGCGTCTCCCGGGCGCTCTGGACAAAGTCTCTGCCCATTTTCACCTGGGCGGATGTTCCCAGCATCCTCCACTGCAAGTCGCCGGCAGAGACACAGGTCCTCTCTCACCGCCCGTGGGGGCCTCAGAGGCACGGGGTTTCTCGGTTTGCTGAAGCCCGGTTTGCCCGTTCTCCTTCTGCGGCCCCTGCCTGTGGTGCCCGCGGCGATGCACCCCGTCTCCTTCCCGGGGGTCTGCGTCCTCAGCTCTCGCGGTCAAGCCTCCAGCTCGCTCTGAAGAACAGGGCAAGGGTCCAGCCTCGCGCCTGCCGCAAACGCCCACCTGTCGGAGCGCCACAAGCTGTCTCTCCCCCACGGGCTCGGCCCCCGTCGCAGTGAGCGGACCAGACGCAGCCTCGGGCTGCCCGTCCGTGTGCCGGCCACGGCCTCGACAGCAGACAGAAGGGGCGGGTCCGCTCCTGGATCCTCGTCCACGGCTTCTCGTGTTCTGGGTCCTTGCAAGTGCCCGCGAATCACGGACGGGACCCAACACGTAAGGAATCCAGCTGGAGGTTCGCTGATGGCGCTGAACGTGTGGTCGGCGTGGGGAGAGCGTGTGGACAATCTTCTGACGCAGGGACGTGGAACGATTTCCGCACTCAGAGCCTTAACTCGACAACCTTTTGTTACATTTATTCCCAAATATTTTCTTCTTTTTTTAAGTTTATTTGTTTGAAAGACAAGGTGATAGAGACTTTCCATCTATTGGTTCACTCCCCAAATGCCCACAACAGCCATGGCTGGGCCAGGCCAAAGCCGGGAGCCAGGGGCCAGGAGCCAGGGGCTCCACGTGCGTGGAAGAGGCCCCGTCCCCGAGCCCCCAGCTGCCCCCCGCGGGGCTCTCTGGCCTCAATCTCCGAGGTGGTCTGGAGCCCCACCCACTGCGCCACACGACCCACCCAGGCTTCCTTCTTGATGCGGCTGTAAACGGGCTTTCTCACTTCCTTGTGTTCGTTTTCAGAACTACAACTGTTCTGGAAGCCGCCCCTCACCTCCCGCCGCGGGTGAGGCTGCTCCGGGCTCCGGGCCACGCTGACGCACAGCTGGTTTAACCCCTCCCGTCCCCCCGCGAACCCCTCTTCGCTGTCCTCGCTGGCCGTCCGGGCTCAAACCTCCAGCCCCACGGCCATCCTCCTCCTCGTCTCTTCTACCCACTGACCGCACAGCGCCCCGCGACCTGGCGCCCCGGAGATGACAACCCCAATCCCACCAGCCTCGGCGTGACTGGCCACGCGGCCTTAGCCGCCAAGGTCCGCCAGGGGAACGGACAGCCGGCCTGCAGCCTAACAGCCTAGGAACCTGGCCCTGCCCGTGGACGGGGGCCTGGGGGCCAGCAGAGAACCGCGTGCCGATGGACCGGAGGGGGGCCGGACCTGGTCAGGCAGACAGAGCCCGGGAGGACACGGGAGCGGTACCCCTCCCCCCGGGGCAGCCCCCTGGGGGTGCACGATAGCCAAGCCAACAGTTCAAAGTTATTTAAGAAAAACAGTCTCCGGGTGGTCCAGCGGGGAGGGGGCACGCAGTCCCGGGGGGCGGGGACCCGCCCGGGGTGCTCAGCGCCCATCCCGGGGGCGGCCCGGAGGAGAAGGGGCGTCGGCCCCGCCCAGCCCCGCCCGGACCCCGCCCGGACCCCGCCCAGCCCCGCCCAGGACCCCCGCCCGGCCCCGCCCAGGACCCCGCCCGGACCCCGCCCGGACCCCGCCCAGCCACGCCCAGGACCCCCACCCGGCCCCGCCCAGCCCCGCCCGGCCCCGCCCCGCCCCGCCCCGCCCAGGACCCCCGCCCAGCCACGCCCAGGACCCCCGCCCGGCCCCGCCCAGGACCCCCCAGGACCCCGCCCAGCCCCGCCCAGGACCCCGCCCCGCCCCGCCCCGCCCCACCCCGCCCAGGACCCCGCCCAGCCACGCCCAGCCACGCCCAGGACCCCCACCCGGCCCCGCCCAGCCCCGCCCGGCCCCGCCCCGCCCAGCCCCACCCAGGACCCCCGCCCAGGACCCCCGCCCCGCCCCGCCACTCACAGCCGCGCCAGCGCTGGCCCTCGGCGAGCAGCACGAGTTCCGCGTCGTCCGGGAGGCCGGGCAGGTAGTCGGCGGTCACCTCGGTGCCGTCCTCGTACAGGCACAGCCGGGCGCCGGCCTGCGGCAGCTGCGGGGGCGGGCGGTGAGGCCGAGCGCGCGGGCTGACCCCGCGGCCGCCGCCCCCGGCCCGCGCCCACCTGGAAGCGCAGGCAGCCCTTGCGCAGCAGCTCCGCGAGGCTCCTGCCCGCCACCCCGAACTTGCCCGCGCCGTGCAGGGCGCGCAGCCGCACGCGCTTCGGCTTCCCGAGCATGGCGCGCTCGCGGGGTCCCGCGCCGGGGCGGGCGCCACGGCGCCTGTGCGCAGGCGCACACCCGGCCCTGCCCCGGAAGGCCGGGTCGCCGAGGCCGCCCCTCGTGCGCAGGCGCGCCCGGGTCAAGGCGGGGTCGCGCAGGCGCGCCCGGGTCAAGGCGGGGTCGCGCAGGCGCAGAGGCCCCCGGCCCCGGGGCAGGGCCTGGTTGTCATGAGAGCGGCGTCCGCGCCCCGGGCGCTGGGCGGAGGCGGCCCGGGCTGCGCCTCCCGTGCCACCGCCTCAGCGGCCTGGGAGTGCGGGGAGCCGCGGCTGTCCCGGCGGCCAGCCGAGGGCCGGTGCCCGCCGGCGCGCGGGCCCCGGGGCGAGGCCTAGGCTCCGGGGGCCTCAGCGGGCCCAGCCCGCCGCCCGCCGCCCGCTGTCCCCGGTCTGCGGCGTCGGAACAGGTACCTCCGGGGGCCGGGCGCGGGGGCGTGGGGGCGTGGGCCGGGCGTGGGCCGGGCGTGGGGGTGCGGGGGTGCGGCGGGGGCCGGGCGCGGGGGTGCGGCGGGGGCGCGGGGGTGCGGCGGGGGTGCGGCGGGGGCGTGGGCCGGGCGTGGGGGCGCGGTGGGGGCGTGGGGGCGCGGGGGTGCGGCGGGGGCGTGGGGGCGCGGGGGCGTGGGGGCGTGGGGGCGCGGTGGGGGCGTGGGCCGGGCGTGGGGGCGCGGTGGGGGCGTGGGCCGGGCGCGGGGGTGCGGCGGGGGCGTGGGGGCGCGGGGGCGTGGGGGCGTGGGGGCGCGGCGGGGGCGTGGGCCGGGCGTGGGGGCGGCTGTGGGCGCGCTCGGGGCGGCGGGTCCCCGGGGCTGAGCGCGCGCTGCCCCCCCCCCCCCCCCCCCCGGCTGAGGAAGCTCCGGCCGCCCCGTCCGTTCTTCGCGTGGTTTCTGCAGAACTGGGGGCGCTCGGCCGGGTGACCCGTAGTTTCCTCCCAGCGCGGCTGGAAACGCAGCTTCTGTCCCAGCGCCGGGCGGCCGGGGCGCGGGGCTGGGGTGCGGGGCCAGGGCGCGGGGGGGCTGGAGTGCGGGGCTGGGGTGTGGGGGGCTGGGGTCCGGGTCCAGGGCCAGGGCGCGGGGGGCTGGAGTGCGGGGCTGGGGTGTGGGGGGCTGGGGTCCGGGGCCAGGGCGCGGGGGGCTGGAGTGCGGGGCTGGGGTGTGGGGGGCTGGGGTCCGGGTCCAGGGCCAGGGCGCGGGGGGGCTGGAGTGCGGGGCTGGGGTGTGGGGGGCTGGGGTCCGGGGCCAGGGCCAGGGCGCGGGGGGCTGGAGTGCGGGGCTGGGGTGTGGGGGGCTGGGGTCCGGGTCCCGGGCCAGGGCGCGGGGGGCTGGAGTGCGGGGCTGGAGTGCGGGGCTGGGGTCCCCAGGGCGCGGGGGGCTGGAGTGCGGGGCTGGGAAGCGGCGGGGCTGGAGTGCGGGGCTGGAGTGCGGGGCTGGGGTGTGGGGGGCTGGGGTCCGGGGCCAGGGCGCGGGGCCGGGGCGCGGGATTGGGGTCCGGGCGGGTGGGGTGCGGGGCCGGGTCCGGCTCGCGGGTGAGGAGACCCCGTGGCAGCGGAGCCTGGCTCTGCCCCGCCGTGCGCGCGATCTTGACGCAGGGCTCCCAGGCTTCCCGGCCGCACCCGGGGGTCCATGCTTCTCTCACCCGCCCCCGCACCCGCACCCACGTGGTCTCCGTGTCCGGAGCCTGGCATGAGCCACGCCCGCAGATTCCAGCTCCGAGCGGGCAAACCCCGGGTCATCTCCTGTGCGGTGGAGCTTCAGAAAGTTCGTGGAAATGGAGTTAAAAGATGTTTGTTCTTTGTGGCGAAAATAAAAAACGAAATCCGTGCGTGCAAGGTTCTTCAGCAACCTCTTGTGCGGGCTGTGGCATGGAGAGTTAAAGTCATCCATGTGGGCGCCAGTTCGAGTCCCGGCTGCTCCACTTTTTTCTTTTGTTTGTTTGACAGGCAGAGTGGACAGTGAGAGAGAGAGAGAGAGAGACAGAGAGAGAGGTCTTCCTTCCGTTGGTTCACCCCCCAAATGGCCGCTACGGCCGGCGCTGTGCTGATCCAGAGCCAGGAGCCAGGTGCTTCTCCTGGTCTCCCATGGGGTGCAGGGCCCAAGCACCTGGGCCATCCTCCACTGCACTCCCGGGCCACAGCAGAGAGCTGGCCTGGAAGGGGGCAACCGGGACAGAATCCGGTGCCCCGACCGGGACTGGAACCCAGTGTGCCGGTGCTGCAGGCGGAGGATTAGCCTAGTGAGCTGTGGTGCTGGCCTAGGCTGCTCCACTTCCCATCCAGCTCTCTGCTGTGGCCTGGGAAGGCGGTAGAAGATGGCCCAGGTTCTTGGGCCCCTGCACCCATGGGAGACCTGGAGGAGGCTCCTGGCTCCTGGCTTCAGCCTGGCCCAGCCCTGGTCATTGCGGCCGTCTGGGGAATGAGCCAGCAGCTGGAGGACTCTCTCTGTCTCTCTGTAATTGTGATTTTCAAATAAATAAATAAGTCTTTTTAAAAAATTAGATCATGCACAACATGATTTTTTTCAATTTCATTAAAATGCATGTTATGAAAAAGATGCATGGACTTCAAAATTTCTGCACCAGACTCAGCATCTCAGTTCTGTTTCCTGTGTCCCTTTTGAGGCACTGTCATGCGGGTTAAATCATTTCTGGTGCAATTAGGTGCTGTGTCAGCGGTTGGGCCGCGTTGTCCAAGGAATAACGACAAAGGTGAAGTCTGCACGGTGGGTCCCAGTGCGGTTCCTTCCAGACGTTTCCGTGGGAGACGGGTTGGAGCCGTGGGTGGGGCCTGCAAGCCCAGCGGTACTTTGCCCTGGACTTGGCCCCGCGCTGTAGCGCAAACACCTGCTGGTTGAATGGGAAGGCCTGTGTTTCGGGCCTAACACGCGTTGGCTGAGGTCAGACCGGAGCCCAGCTGTGGTGGCCAAGGCGGGGGAAGGCCCCGCCCTTAGAGATGGTGGGGGCTGGGGCGCTCAGCTCTCAGCTGTGGGTCTGGCGGAGTTGGGCTGGCCTTCCCCAGACCAGGAGAGAGGATGGGGCAAGCGCTTGGCACAGCAGTTGGGACGCTACCAGGGCCGCCCCAACCCATGCCGAGAGCCTGGATTTGAGTCCTGGCTGCCCCACTTCCAGTCCAGCTTCCTGCTGGCCTGTGCCCCGGGAGGCAGCAGAGGAAGCCCGCAGCCCCCACCTGGGAGCCCTGCAGCAGGTTCTGGGCTCCTGGCTTCGGCCTGGCCCAGCGCCGGCTGTTGCCAGCATTTGGCGAATGAGGCAGCAGAGGGAAGCTCCGCCTTCTCTGCTGCTGTCGCTCTCCGCCGTCCAAAGAAAATAGAAATAAATACGTTAAAAAAGAAAGAAAAGAAGAAATGGGGGTTAGAAAGGCAAACGGGCCGAGACAGCCCTGTAACCCCTCGAGAGGGAGCTCGTCCCAGGGCTCTGGGCTAAGAGTGGGGTGGAGCGGAGCGGAGCGGGGCTGAGCGATGTCCGGCAGCAGCGCTGGGCACACGGACACGGACCGGGTGCCGCAGGCGGGAGAGCAGACGCTGTCGCCGTCTGGAAAAGAGGGCGCGGGGAGGCAGGACTCACGCAGGCACGTGCCACCTTGGGAGACGCTGCCCCGCTGCCCAGGGGCTGGTCAGGGCAGGGTGCTGGCCAGGGGAACAGTACCGCTTGGCCTGGGTGACCAGAAGCGGACAGTCCCCAGGAAAGCGGGAGGAGCTGCGGGCCACGGCTGTCTGGAATGCAGGCGGAGCTGGGTGGGGCGTGGCTGGATCACTCTGCCGGTTTTTGAGCTGCTGCTTTTGCTTACTGGGTTAGCACGGTTTCATCTTGCTCTAATAAACTGTGACATCGCATGGTGAACTTTGTGAAAAGAAATGACCAGAATGTTTAATAACAATTTACTGCATTTTGTAGTCATTTATTTGCTTATTTGAGAGTCAGAGAGAGACAGACACATCTTCCACCCACTGGTTCACCCCCCAAATTCTTCCAGCAGCCAAGGCGGAGTCAGGCCAAAGCCCAGAGTCTGAAACTCAATCGGGGTCTCCCACTGGGTGGCAGGGACCGGGCTCTGTGTGCATAGCAGGGGGCGGGCGCTGAGGCGGAGCCAGGACTCGCACAGGCCTCCAGTGCAGGACTCAGGGCGCAGGACGCCTCTCCTGATCCTGGGAGGTCTCGGCTCAGCCTTGCGTGACCCCCCCCCCCGGGATCTCGTTTCAGCTAGATTGCACCCGCAAAGGCTCTGGTTGCAGATCGCAGCAGCTTCACGGGGGGCGTCAGCCCGTATTCTGGGGACACGGTGGATCCACAACCCTGGTTAAGCTCTGGGCACACGTCTGGTGAGAGCAGGTCGGAGGCGTCTGTCAACGTGCGGAGGAAGCCGGCGCGGCGTGAGTCACCCGCACAGCGGCCCGGTGCGAGCTGCTCTTTCCACGACTCCTTTACTTGAAGGGGCCCGGCCTGATCTCCATGAACAGCGGGGCCTGCAGAATGCCCCACAAGATCGGATTTGTGGTCGTCAGCTCGTCTGGACATGAAGACGGCTTCAGTGCCCGGGAGCTCATGATCCACGCACCCACTGTCAGCGGGTGGCGGTCCCCCAGGTACGGCTGGGCGGGGTGGGCACGGGCCAGGAGGCAGGCAGAGTCCTGAGCAGTGCGCAGGCTCCTCTGTGCAAAGTCCTGGGTTCACCGCGGCTCAGACGGCAGAGCCACGAGACTGCAGGCTGGGCGTCGCGCTTGGAGCTCGTTCTGACACAGTGGTGGATTTTCTTGGTGTTTTTAAGGAAATTTGTTGACCTTTTTTTCTTTGTCACGTGAATGCACACTGACATGAGAAATTGTGCGCTGGAGAACAGACAAGGAAGAGAGCTGCCCCACACGCTCGCCCGTTTCTGCACGCCGTCCCAGAGGGTTTGGTTTGTGGTTGGGCCACAGTGGCAGAAGGTTCTGTGCCTGGCTGCTCACATGTGACACCAAGCTGCAACCAAAAAATCTCTCCCCGACCCCCCGAACGTCCGTGCCCCTTTGTAAAACCACTCGCTTCTGAGGGTTGTCTTCTCTCTGAAACGCGGGAGCCCTGCCGAGGTGCTCTGCTCCCTGCGCGGCGCCGGCCCTGCCCGCTGCCTGCCTCTGTGGTCTGTCCAAGTCCACGTGCGAGTCCCTGTTGTGTCGAGGAGCGCGGACAGTTCTGTGACCTGGGCAAGGTTGGCAGCAGGAAGGGAACGTGCCCTTGGTGTCTTGGAGATCCGAGCTGGTCACAAGGGTGACCCGGGGCAGCTGGAACAGAGCCCTGTGGGAGTCGTGTGGGGAAAAGGGGCCCAGGAAATGGTGCTGTGGACACAGACAAGTGACTCGTGGCGTTTTTTGAGGAGCGCCAGGCACCTGGAGAGAGAGGCAGGGCCGCGTTGTGGTGCTGTGACAGTGGGGCATTCTGGAGTTTGTGTGAGGACCCGGAGTGACGGGGGCCACCCCCAGGAGGCCATGGGTCCAGCCCCGGTGCATCCTCTGGGAGCCGCTGCAGTGGCGCCAGGCCTGTCTCGGGTCTGTGTTCTCCAGGAAGTGTGGGGCAGCGCTGAGGCTTGGCGGAGGGGGGGGAAGGCAGGCGTGGCCAGCAGGCAGGACCGCACAGCCCGCCAGGCCCAGGCGTGAGGAGCCTTTCCCGAGCCCCTCCCCCGCTGCCCCATTACCGCAGAAGCCCGTGCTGCCACCTCGGTCTGGTCCTGCATTGCGGGGTGAGGCCTATGCTGACTCCCGACTGCTTGGTTTTTTACTTGCTAAGTCAGAAAACCAGGAGCTCCCGCAAGCCCGAGTGCCACCCCCCCACACCCTGGGGGACACCTGGAGAGCCGCCCCCCACCCTGGGACACCTCGCGAGCTCAGCTGAAGAGCCTGGAAACCTGGCTTTCCTGCAGCGTTGAGTTGCTGCGGAGGATCCTTTGCCTCTCTTGCCTGTTACACAAACCCTTTTAAAAAAGAGATTTATTTATTTGGAAGGCAGAGCGAAGGAAGAGAGGGGGACGGAGAGACCCTCCCTCTACCGGTTCACTCCCCACAAGGCTGCCGCAGCCGGCTCTGAGCCAGGCGAGTCTGAGAGTCCTGGTCTCTCCCACGGTGTCGGGCCGAAGCACCTGGGTCGTCTTCCGCTGCCTCCTTGGTGGCCTTAGCTATAAGCCGGGTGCGGCGTCGCGAGCAGCGCCTGACCCCGCGCCGCAAGCCGCCCTCAGCGTGCTGCTGTCGGGCTGGTTCTCAGGCTGAGTTTCAGGTCCACTACCAGCCACTTGCCAGCACGAAAGCCGTCACACGCCCCAGGAGAGTCGCTCAAATCCTAGTAAATGGCGCGTGTGGAGACGGAAATGCGGCCATGCCCGTGTGTGCAGAGCTGCGCCCCAGCCAGCGCCGGCAGCTGTCGCCTGCCACATGGGGCCCGGCGGCCTGGGCTGCGGGCGTCGGGCGCCCCCGCGGGAACCGCAGGTGCACAGCGCTGTGTGCTTTCAGGTTCTGCCAGTTCCCACAAGAAATCGTCCTTCAGATGGTGGAGAGGTGTCGCATAAGAAAGCTGCAGCTGCTCGCCCACCAGTACATGATCTCAAGCAAGGTGGAGTTCTACATCAGTGAGAGCCTGCCCGAGTACCTCGTGCCGTATCCAGCAGAGCGCTTTCGAAGACTTGGGTGAGTGGAACCTGCAGTCATGCCTGACTTAACTCCGCCTCAAAACTCAACTAGCTGAGCTGGCCTTGCTGTGGCCCCTGTGACACCTCTGCCTGGAGGAAGCGGACGCCATTCCTTAGCCCCTGGTGCCGAATGCCCTGACTGGCCGGGGCCCTGTGCCCTGGGCTCTGGGAGCCAGGCTGCGGCTCAGGGGGGTTCCTTCTGGACTTGGCTTTTACTGAGACCCCATCAGGGCGGTTCGGGGAGCGCAGGGCGTTACATTTCCACACAGCACATCCTTGTCTGGCTTCCAGCTACGTCTCCCTCTGCGACAACGAGAAGACGGGGTGCAAAGCCCGGGAGCTGAAGTCCGTGCACGTGGACGCGGTGGGGCGGTTTCTCAAGCTGATTTTCCACCAGAACCACGTCAACAAATACAACGTGTACAACCAGGTGAGGCCCGCGCCTTCCCGGCTCCGCGCCGCACCCCGGGCTCACCAGCGTCCAGGTTTCCTTGTGAGGAAGGATGTCCCACCTCAGCTGGAGACGTCTAACGATTCCTTACGCTGCCTGTCACTTCGCCAGGTGTCAGCCGCTTCCGACGCCGCAGTCCGAGCCGGTGCGGAGGAGCCAGGTTCTCCCAAGTGTCTCATCTCTGCTGCTTTCCCTCCCCCAGGTGGCTTTGGTCGCCGTGAACATCATTGGAGACCCTGCGGACTTGGGCGATGAAAGGAACGTTGTAAGTGTGGGAGTTTGATTCCGGAGGGAGTGTGTCTGGCGAGAGGGCACTGGCCTATGTTCACGACAGACAGGGTCGTTTTACAAATCTGTATCACGCTGAGCCAGGGATAGCGCCGGCCGCTCGCAGCAGCTGTACGCCTGGCAGCCGCCCTCCCAGACAGTGGGCTCCTTAGCTGCGGGGTTGTTCCTGGCTTGTGAGACACTAAGCCGGTGTTTGCTCTCCAAGACCTCTAGGGAGAAGCTCATCGACCATTACCTCGGGCACAACACAGAGGACCCAGCCCTCGAAGGAACCTACGCCGGGTGAGAGTCCTGCTCCCAGCATCACCGGGGGCGGGCAGTTCCGGGGGGTTCTGGCCTTGAGGGCCCTTGTGTGCAGTGCGGAGGGGACGAGTGCTGAGGGGGTCAGCTGCCAGGAGGACCCCTTCCCTGTGCCCCTCATTTCTGTGTGCCCCGCCGCTCCTGTCGCCTCCGGAGGCAGAGATGCAGCAAACCCACAGCAGAACCACCGGTGTGGCTTGGCCCAGACGACCGGCTGCCAGAGCGCGCCTCTGCGGCTTCAGACGTGCGTGTGAGCTCGCAAGCGGCCGACGCGCTCTGGGCGAAGCACGGAAATGTGTCCGAGCCACTGTCACCAGGATTGACGGGCGCTGCGGAACCTGCCAGAACCCCCGCCGTCACCTTGCCTGGCGCTGTGGCTGTGAGCGAGGTGGTGTGAGCGCGGGGCAGGGGCATTGGAGCCCAGAGCTGGGGTGTCTGCAGGTGAATAGTGCATGCCCCATTTGAATTTATACAAATGTACCAAGCAGATTTGTACGATACAATATAATTAAAATTAACCCATCTGTAGGGAAATCGAAGTCCCAGCTAACAAGTCCCACTGTGTGCACTTGGCAGTTTGAAACTTGTCCTCTCAGAGCTTCCGTGAGTGGTTAGACCAACAGTGCTGTTCCAGATGGTAGCAGGAAGCCGCCTGTTGCCCCATTCTGCAACTGGGAAGGTAGAACAGAAGTGACGCTCCGTCAGCACAGAGCTGGTCAGAGAGGCGTGGTGGCCAAGTTGAGCCGCCCCCGGGACACCCTCAGCCTCACTGGAGTGCCGGGGTTGGGTCCTGCGTCGGCTTCTATCTGGCTTCCGCTGTTGCACAATGACCCAGGGCTTGGGGCCCCGCCAGCCCCGCGAGAGACGCACATGGAGCTCCAGGTTCCCAGCTTCGGCCTGTCCTAGTCCAGCTGTTGCCGGCATGTGGGGAATGAACCAGCAGCTGAGAGATATGGCCCTCTCTTGCTCACTCTGCCTTTCAAATAAATGAAAATAAATTTAAGCTTTTCTTAAAGAAATAAGTTGTAGAGGTCATCGGAAAGATCATTTTCCCTAAAAGAATGTTTCTGAGGGCGCAGTCTTTACTAGCCGCAGCGTAGCCCTTGGAGGGAAAACCCAGCGGCGGCCGCAGCTCTTAGCCTTTGCTACTCATCAGAAACAGCGTGGGGTGCTGGCGTGGAGCACGGAGCCGGGCACCCCGTGCCCCTCCCACGCGGTCCTGTGCCTGGTTGGCGCTCACTGCCCTATCCCGAGATGTGCACACCCGTCACAGGCGCCAGGTGCAGGTCAGACAGGTCGGAAGAACCTGGAGCTGTCGCGGCTCTGTCCTGGGCTCCCTGCTGCCGTCCCTTGGGTCGCGTTAGCTCTGAAATGTGCGCTCTTTCTCTTAGGAGATCAGACTACATTTCTCCACTGGATGACTTGGCCTTCGACATGTACCAGGATCCAGAAGTCGCACAGATTATCCGCAAGTTGGACGAGAGAAAACGGGAGGCCGTCCAGAAGGAGCGCTATGACTGCGCCAAGAAGCTGAAGCAGGCCATCGCCGACCTGCAGAAGGTACCGCGCCCGGGAAAGCCGCTCTGCGTGGTGCCTGCGGCGGGGTTTCCGGACGACAACCACGTGTGAACGCTGAGCACGGCTTCCTGGAAGCTGTGGCGTCAGTGTGAGCCCCAAGACCCCAGCAGCTTCACGTGCGGGCAGCGAGCGAGCTTTGCCCTCAGACGCAGTGTCTGACGGCGGCGGCCTCAGCCGTGAACCCCAACTGCAGTGGGAAACGGTCAGAATGAGCGACCTCAAAGGCTCGTTGGATGCTGGTGCAGCCACACGCAGCACAGCGTGTGGGCCGGGCCGTTCCTCCCACTGCCCTGCGCCTCTCCCTTCTCGGGACTGCGCTCAGCTACAGCCGCTGTCCTTGGAGCGTCACTCTAAAAATCGCCTGCACTTGGCGTCAGCTGCCCCAGATCGGAAGCGTGAAGCAGACGTCTTGTGCTTCAGGTTGGTGAGCGTCTCGGGAGGTACGAGGTGGAGAAACGCTGTGCCGTGGAGAAGGAGGACTACGACCTGGCCAAGGAGAAGAAGCGGCAGATGCAGCAGTACCGGGCCGAGGTGTACGAGCAGCTGCAGCTGCACAGCCTGCTGGACGCCGAGCAGGTGCGCACGGTCTGGGGCAGGCCCGGGTCTGGGGGGGGCGCGTCCGCCCCGTGTCCTGCACAGCCTGCTGGACGCCGAGCAGGTGCGCATGGTCTGGGGCAGGCCCGGGTCTGGGGGGGGGGGGGGCGCGTCCGCCCCATGTCCTGCACAGCCTGCTGGATGCCGAGCAGGTGCGCACGGTCTGGGGCAGGCCCGGGTCTGGGGGGGGGGGGGGCGTCTGCCCCGTGTCCTGCACAGGCGATGCAGTGGCAGGGGCAGGGGCAGCCGGCTCTTGTGCCCCGTGTCGGGGGGGGGCCCTGTCCCCCAGGGGATGCGCAGTGGAGAAGGGGGGAGGAAGGCAGAGGCTCCAGCACCTTAGCCCACCCCGGCCCAGCTCTGCCGAGTGTAGTCACTGCCCCACCTGCCCCAGTCGTGCTGCTGAGCTGAAGGCGTAATCCTGGCGGCTTCTGCGCAGAGAACACTCTCACACGAGGGGCTCGGCCCCCGATCTTCAGGACCCCTGCAGGCAGCTGGCATCCACCCCACTCGACAGACGGGGAAGCGGAGGCCCTGGGCCACAGGACAGCGGTGGAAAGCAGAGGCCTGGAGCTGGGCTGCCCAGGCCACACCCAAGCCCCCACCGTCGCTGCGTCAGCTCAGGCGGTTCTTATCAGCCCTGTGCCTCCATTCTCCCACTAGACAAAGCGGTGAGCATGGATGGCAGCGCTGGGTACAGGCGTTGGCGCCAGGCCGGGTCATCGCAACTGCCGTCGAGGCTCCACAGGGCACTTGGTCCTGCAGACAGTGACTCGCAGTGCCAGGTTTTACCCACGAGGCTGTTTGCATCTACCGCTGCCCTGCCCATCCACGGGCACTTGGGAGTGAGCGTGTTGGCACACCCAGTGGTGAGCCCTGCCCGAAGGCTCACGCTTACGCTGCTATTAGGGCACACAGGCCCTGGTGAGATGGCTGAGGGCGGCGGTGTGACCACCTGGGACTCGACGTCCTGCTCCGTGCAGCTTTTCCTTTTGTTCTGACCCTTCCCTTGGGCCGAGGGCCCCCCCGCCCCCCAGCACAGCCTTCCTGACGCGCGTCATCTGTCCTCTAGTGCGTGAGACGGGCAGGTCCCGTGTGGCTGTGGAGTTTGAAACCAAACGTCCCTCTTTTTCCTCTAGATGCGAAGACCTTTGGATTTGCCTGTCCAGCCCCTCATTCGTTCTGGCAGTCCACGCCACCAAAAGCCAGTGCCCTCGCTACCCCAGCCAGAGGAGAGGGTGGCGGAAAACCGGTCTGCAGAGCCTTCCCTCCAGGAGAAGCCCGCGTACTCTCCACCCGTTTCTCCACGGCATTCTACCGCGGGCCAGTTCCTGCCGGCCACAGGGCCTCCTGCCAAGAGCGTTGTAAGTAACCCACTGCACGCTGGCTTGAGTTCCGGCGGCAGGTGCCTGCTGAGGGGCTGTGTGGGCCAGGTGCGGTTAAGGGGCACGGGACACACGAGTGCGTCACACGGCCCAACCTCTCCTGCCTGCTTTGCAGGAGAGACGAGGGCATGAGTGTCAGCGGTGGACACTGCACCCAAGAACATGCGTGTAACGTGCACTTGCTACACCCGAGAACATGCGTGTAATGTGCACTTATTGCACCCGAGAACATGCGTGTAACGTGCCGTTACTGTTCCTGTGAGAACATGCGTGTAGTGTGCCGTTACTACACCCGTGAGAACATCCATGTAACGTGTCGTTACTATTCCCGTGAGAACATCCGTGTAGTGTGCAATTACTACACCCGAGAACATCCATGTAACGTGCCATTACTATTCCTGTGGAAACATCCGTGTAGTGTGCCATTACTACACCCGTGAGAATATCCCATGTGGTGCGTAGGCAACAGAAAGACTCAAGCTGGGGCTTTTATTGGCTGCTTGAACTAGGGAGCTACAGGGTTAAGTGGCTTTTGGGGTCAGCTTCACTGGGGGCAGGGGTCCTCAGGTTTACCCTGGTAGCTCAGCCTTGGTCACACGCTGGCCTCTGCAGCCACGAGCCTAGGAGGGGCACGTGCTGAGCAGCTGCCAGGGCCCGCCCAGAGCTTCCGCTAGCTGTGGGGGAGTGGCCGTGGGGAGCACACAGGGGCGAAGGCCGAAGGCCAGCTGCCCTGACCAGAGTCTGCTGCGGGGCTGGAAGGGCCTCCCCCCGCTCACGTGTCCGTCCCCAGGTTGTCACTGCAGCAACCGCTACGTAGCTCCTCTGGACTGACTGCATCAGCTTCGTAGCCTCTGTAATGTCCTTTGTCAGCTGAAAGTATTTCACAGTGCGAGTGACGTGTAGATTGAGGAACGTGTTCCCACGCCTGGCCCACACTCGGCTGCTGCGTCTGTCAGCCGAGGAGGGAAGCTGCCCTCCTGTGTACAGTGTCACAGCGCCCCTGCCCTCACGTAACGACCAGACTTCTGCTTGGTGGCCATGGACCGTTGTCCCCCAGGACGCCGCAAGCCCTGGGAGGACTGAAGCCCCCCCACCGCCCCCGCCACCCCCTTCTCTGCTGGTGGGGCAGGGCCTGGCAGGCTGCAGCGCTCAGGCCGGGACGGCCTGGTGGGAGGGTCTGCCTGATGGTGAGCTGGCTTCCTAGGGTCAGGGGAGGGGCTTATTCCTAAACAGAACGCTGGCGGGAATCTCCCCAGAAAAAAAAACCAGAATAACCTTCCTGATCTCCATTCCATTCAGCCAGAGCTGACTGAGCTGAGGCGGGGCCACGTTGCTTTTGTGTTCAGTCTGCGACCAGTTCAGGAAGGCACAGAAATCGCCGTTCTCACTTTCCGACGACACCTGTTACATGCATTATTCTAATCTTAGGGTGCCGGGGCTTAGAAAGTAGCATCTGTCAGGCCACTGGACAGCTAGGAAGGGAGGGGAGGAGGGAGATCCGCGCCAGCAGCCCCAGGGGCCCTCCTCTCTCCCCCTCCTCATCTGCAGGCGGAGGCCCTGCCCTACGATGAGCGGCCACTGCCTGCCACGCGCAGGCAGCAGGGGGACGCGCTGTTGCAACCAGAGACAAGTGACGCCGATGGCAGCGAGGACGCTCGGAGGGCGGGCGTTCCCGGGGAGCCGGAGCCCTTGACGGAGAAGGCCTTGCGGGAAGCCGGCGCTGCCATCGACGTGCTGGGAGACACCTTGGTGAGCACCAGCGCCGTCAGCCGTGAAGGAAGACGCCAGGGTGTGTCTGGGATGCTGCTGACCACCTGGGTGCTTCTCACTTGTTTGGGGATTCTGGGTGATTAGGAGTTACATGAAGCAGCAAATCATGAGCCAAGAATTCAGATTTTATGGACGAGTATTTAAGATAAAATGTCCCCGGGATTCATGAGCCCCTCTGTGAACACTGGCTCACCCCTGTGTTAGCCGTGCGGGGTGGAGGAGGACAGCACCCCGTTACAGACACGAGCCCCGCCTGGGAGCCGGCGGCTAGCCTGAGGCTCAGGCCCCGTCCACAAAGCGGGCCCGGGCTCGGTTCCCAGCTCCAGCTCCACCAGCTGGACGCGGTGGTCACTGCTCCAGGGACAGCGTTCCCGCCACCCGCCCCCGAGGCCGGGCTGAGTTCTCGGCCTCGGTGCCTGCCCAGCCCAGCCCAGCCCAGCGCTGTGGGCACCTGGGGACTGAACCAGCAGATGAGAGCCCTCTGTCCTTCTCTTCCCTCTCTCTCCTCCTCTCAGGGAAAAAACTAGACAAAACAGTGACTCTCCCAATTCTCGACTTGACACTGTTTCTCTTGGTGAGATTTGTAACACTCTCCACATCAGAGAAGTTATTTCCTCTGATTCCCGTGTATTCTCTAGAGAGGTCTCATTACTCCAGGATTCATCTTAGCTTAAAGAAAGCCTTCGGGGTGCAGTGGTTTAAGCCACGGCCTGCAGGGCCAGCATCCCATGTGGGTACCGGTTCGAGTCCCGGCTGCTCCACTTCTGATCCAGCTCCCTGCTAATGCACTTGGAAAGGCAGCGGAGGAAGACGGCCCAGTGCTTGGGCCCATGGGAGACCTGGAAGAAGCTCCTGGCTCCTGACTTCAGCCTGGCCCAGCTCTGGCTGTTGTAGCCATTTGGGGAGTGACCAGAGCATGGAAGCCCCCTCCCTCCCTCTCTCTTGCTCTCTAACTCTGGGTGCTGTCACGCTGACGCTGACTCAGCTGAGCGAGACCCCTGCTCTGCGGCAGGTGGCCGGGGCCTACTCCAAGACGTGGTCCTACCGAGAAGACGCGCTGCTCACTCTCTACAAAAAAATGACGGAAATGCCGGCCGGGACCCCAAAGGAAGACCTAAAGAGCACACTGAGGGCGGCCATCTTTCTCATCCGAAGAGCCATAAAGGACATCGTGACCTCCGTGAGTCCCTCGGCTGCCCCTGGCTCTCGTCCAGGGCTGAGGGCCTGTGACCCACCCCAGAGGCCAGAGTAGCTGGAGAGCGCCCGGCCGCTGACACAGCCGTCAGCAGAGCCCCCGGTGCACTCGTGCAAAGCGCATCGTGTGGGCGACGGCGGATGACGGCCTCTGAGCTCTGTCCAGCCCGGGTTACGCGGCACCGCTTCTCCATGGCCCTCAGGGCCAGCTGTTGGCAGAGGCCCCGCACACCCCAACGATGTCCAGCTTAGGTCTCCCGTTTTGTGAAACCTGAGGCGCCTGGGAATTACTGCCAATTGTTGTAACTCCCGTGGGCCCTGCACGTCCCGCTCATCACCATTGTCCGCGCTAACACAGGAGTTTGTCCGCTCAGGCCAGGCAGCCCTTAGCGACACGGTGACGTAAGCACAGGCCTTCTGCCCGCTAGGGCCTGAGCCTGAAGCAGCCTTCAGTCTGCTGCCCGCCCTTCAGACACGCCTGCGGTTACTCAGGGTTTGCTTCCTGTTCAGTCTGCGGGGTTTCTTGCGTGGCTCACCTGTGCCCATCACCTTTTCCTTAGGTCTTTCAGGCTTCCCTGAAGCTCCTGAAGATGATCATCACGCACTACGTTCCCAAACACAGGCTGGGCAAACTGGAGACCACGCACTGCGTCGAAAGGACGGTCCCTGTCCTGCTTGCCAGAACCGGCGATTCTTCTGCCCGCCTCCGAATCCTAGCTGCCAACTTCATTCAGGTCTGAGCTCCTCCCTGGGATCGGGGACCGCAGGCAGCACGAAGACCCCTGCAGAGCTGCCCCTCTGAGCGCCTGCAGCCATCGGGGCAGCAGCGTTGTACAGGGGCCTAGGGACCCGCTGCTGCGCTGCGCTTAGGCCCCACAAGATGAATTTGGTCTTCGACATAAACTTTGATGAAAGTGTACAGTTGGGTCTTTCCATTATTCCTCTTATCCCACATAAGCTGTTTTGTAAATAAATAAAAACACAGGGGCCAGCTTTGTGGCACAGCCGGTTCAGCCACTGCCGATGATACCAGCGTCCCGTATGAGCACTGGTTTGAGTCCCGGCTGCTCCACTTTCAATCCAGCTCTCTGCTAATGCACCTGGAAAAGTGGAAGAGGGCTCAAGTCCTTGGGGCCCTGCACCATTGCGGCCATTTGGGGAGTGAACCATCAGATGGAAGATACTCCCTCTCCCTCTCCCTCTCCCTCCCCCTCCCCCTCCCCTATTGCCTCCTGCACTTCCCATAAAAATTAACAGGTTATGTTGATTCTTTATAGGAAATGGCCTTGTTCAAGGAGGTTAAATCTCTCCAAATTATTCCGTCTTACTTGGTGCAACCACTGAAAGCCAACTCCTCGACTCACCTGGCCATGAGTCAGATGGACCTGCTGGGCCGGCTGCTGCGAGACCTGGGCACCGAGGGCTCGGGCTTCACGGTGGACGGCGTGATGAAGGTGAGCAGGCCTGGGACACACTGCCGCGGCCCTGAGCTGCCACAGTGGTGCCCACGGTGTGCAGACTGCCTGGCCGTGTTCTGTCCATCTGAGTGCTGGGAGGGGACGCGTGTTCTGTCCATCTGAGTGCTGGGAGGGGAGGCGTGTTCTGTCCATCTGAGTGCTGGGAGGGGACGCGTGTTCTGTCCATCTGAGTGCTGGGAGGGGACGCGTGTTCTGTCCATCTGAGTGCTGGGAGGGGACGTGTGTTCTGTCCATCTGAGTGCTGGGAGGAATGAGGCAGGCAGAGGGAAAAGCAAAGGGGAAGTCGATGACCAGGAGACGAGGGTGGGGAGGAACAGGCTCTGAGTCTGTGAACCGCTCAGGCGTGGGCTCAGGGAGCCCAGAGGGGCTGGCCCTGGTCGGAGCAGGTGCCGTCACGTAGCAGATTATCTTAATCTTTTTTAAAGATTTATTCATTTCCTTGAACACCAATGACAGAGAGAGGGATCTCCACCTAGTGGTTAATTCCCCAGAGCCTGCAGCAGCCAGGGCCGGGCCGAGCTCAGGAGTCCAGAGTTCCATCTGGGTCTCCGTGGGGGTGGAGAACCCACGGGTGATCATCCCCTCCCAGGGGCCCCCTGGCCTGGAGCTGCACTGGAAGTGGGCAGCTGCAGGGCCTCAAGCCAGGCGCTTGGGTCTGGGAGGTGGCTTTGCACACGACACCTGCCCCAACGTCTTGTTGACGAGCTTATGTTGGAAAATGAAGTTGATCGTTCTCATTTACATCTCGTGATTCTGTTTTCCCATGAATGTTTAAGTCCCTTTGCACATCGTTTATTAACATGAAACAGAAGCAGCTGCAGGCACAGGTGTACCCACACGCCAGGCCCCGGGCAGCTCCAGCTCGCTGGACACCTCCAGGGAGGCCGGGGCCGGGGCCGTTATGCGATAGCCGGTGTTGTACTTCCTAACAGTCAGCAGACCCAGAGCCAAGTGGACACAACATGAGTGAGAGCTGGCGGCGGTGCTCTGGGCTGTGTCCCGTCTCCTTCTGGGCCCCTGGGATGCATCCTGATGCTTCCTGGGGAGGTGGTGGAAGGGTGTCAGCCACAACAGTGCAGTTACTGCAGGAAGTGGGACAGGAAGCCCCCGCGAGCAGCCGACGTGCGTTTGAGGTCAGGTCAGCTCAGGGAAGTCCTTTTTTTTTAAAATTTTTTTGACAGGCAGAGTGGACAGTGAGAGAGAGAGAGACAGAGAGCGAGAAAGGTCTTCCTTTGCCGTTGGTTCACCCCCCAATGGCCATTGCTGCCGCCACACCGCGCTGATCCGAAGCCAGGGGCCAGGTGCTTCTCCTGGTCTCCCGTGGGGTGCAGGGCCCAAGCACTTGGGCCATCCTCCACTGCACTTCCAGGCCACAGCAGAGAGCTGGCCTGGAAGAGGGGCAACCGGGACAGAATCCGGCACCCTGACCAGGACTAGAACCTGGTGTGCTGGCGCCGGCCAGCTCAGGGAAGTTCTAGGTGACCCAGGCCCCGTGCGCCCACTCCTTCCTTCCTTCTTCAACCTCCACTGTGGACCTGTGCTGCTCCTGCGCTGGAGGGGAGTGGGCACTGTCGGTGTGACACAAGCCCCTGCCCCTCTCTGCCCAGTTTTCCGTGAGCGCCCTGGAGCACAGGGTGTACGAGGTCCGTGAGGCGGCGGTGAGGGTCATCCTGGACCTATACCGGCAGCACCCGGCCTCCGTCCTGGAGCACCTACCCGCCGAGGACAGCAGCACGCGTAGGAACGTCCTGTACAGGACCCTGTTTGAGGGCTTCGCCAGGGTCGACGGCAGGCCCACAGGGGCTGAAACGCAGGTGAGCTGCTGTCCACAAGGTGCTCGGGGCGCGAGCGGCAGGCTTCCTGGGAGCCGCATGCTTCCTGTGCCGTGCGTAAGGGAGTGCTGGCTCCCTGGGGTCAGTCCCTGCTCTTCCTCAACTTGCCTGTGAGACTAGGACTTGCCCGTCTGGGAAGAGGAGTAACAGCCACGGGCACCCTGCAGCGTCTCCACCAGACGTGCGTTGGATGAGTCAGCCCCAGCCAGCCTCCAGTGCCGGCGGACATTGTCCCATTCAAGAAGCGGTTGCCAGGCCAGGCTGTGTCACGACCCCTAAGGCTACCTAACAGGCTGTCCTCACGGGAAAATGGTTTTCCTGCCAGGCACAGAGAAAGGCAGCCACAGAAGCCGCAGAAAGACGGAAGCAAGAGGAGATCGAGGCTCTGCGAGGGCAGCTGGCGGCCCTGAAGGGGATCCAGGCGGAAGTGCAGGTGGGAGCAGCTGCTCACGCCGGCCCAGGGCTGCCCAGGCCGTGGTTCCCTCCTGGGACCGTGCGAGGGGGTGGCCTCGTTCATCCTGTGGTCTCCATCAGTTTGCGGAGCTGAAAGAGCACCCCGGGATGGTTGGCCCTAGTGCTGAGTGACCCTCCGCTCTCCTCTGCAGGCTGAGCTGAGCCAGGAGACCTGGGGGCTGGCGGGGCTGAGGGAGGGGGAAGGGCAGAGTTCCCTCCGGAGCTCCCCAGCGGCCTGCCCCGCCCCCGCGGCCTGCGGGAGGTCTCCACGGTGCAGGTGCGCCTGCTTGGACAGGACGTGCCCCTTCGAAGGCCCTGCTCTCGCAGCCCCAGTTTCGTGGTTGAGTTCCTTACGTTGACAAAAAGTGGTCAAAAGAAGGGAAAGACGTTGCCGGGGAGTCTGCGGTGTGCACCTTGCGGTGCTGGGCCCACAGGCCCGCGGTGCGCAGAGCCCTGGGGAGGCGGAGCGCGTGGGAAGCCTTCTCAGTGCCATTTTTTAAAAAAAGAAATGGGTAAGAATGAGGAGAAAGCTGCATAGATGAGGCCTGCACGGCAGCCGTCACAAGCACGTTTCCTCTGCTGCGGGCACACCGGCTCCGCAGGAGGGAGGCAGGGAGGAGCGGCGGGCAGGGAGGAGCGGCGGGCAGGCAGGAGCGGCGGGCAGGCAGGAGCGGCGGGGCAGGGAGGAGCGGCGGGGCAGGCAGGAGCGGCGGGGCAGGGAGGAGCGGCGGGCAGGCAGGAGCGGCGGGCAGGGAGGAGCGGCGGGGCAGGCAGGAGCGGCGGGCAGGGAGGAGCGGCGGGGCAGGGAGGAGCGGCGGGCAGGGAGGAGCGGCGGGCAGGCAGGAGCGGCGGGGCAGGCAGGAGCGGCGGGCAGGGAGGAGCGGCGGGGCAGGGAGGAGCGGCGGGGCAGGGAGGAGCGGCGGGGCAGGCAGGAGCGGCGGGCAGGGAGGAGCGGCGGGGCAGGCAGGAGCGGCGGGGCAGGGAGGAGCGGCGGGGCAGGGAGGAGCGGCGGGGCAGGCAGGAGCGGCGGGGCAGGGAGGAGCGGCGGGCAGGGAGGAGCGGCGGGCAGGGAGGAGCGGCGGGGCAGGCAGGAGCGGCGGGCAGGGAGGAGCGGCGGGGCAGGGAGGAGCGGCGGGCAGGGAGGAGCGGCGGGGCAGGGAGGAGCGGCGGGCAGGGAGGAGCGGCGGGGCAGGGAGGAGCGGCGGGGCAGGCAGGAGCGGCGGGCGTGCAGCGGAGCCTGGCTGCCACCCTCGCGTGCAGCGGACCCTGGCTGTCACCCTCGCGTGCAGCGGTCCGTGGATTGTCACCCTCATGTGCTGTGGACCCTGTCACCCTCGCCTGCTGCAGACCCCGGCTTGTCACCCTCGCGTGCAGCGGACCCCGGCTGTCACCCTCACCCTCACGTGCGGTGCTTCCGCCACAGCCTCTGAGCCCTGCGTGGTTCCCAGTGGAATAGGAACAGAGACACAGACGGGGCAGATGAAGGGTCTCGCTCAGGGTCCTGAGCCCGTTCTCGGTAAAGCCCTGACCCCGAGTGCCGGCCGCCCTCCCGCCGTGGCGCGGAGCACACTGTCGGGACTCCTGACGCGACCCTGGCCCTGTGGCCAGCGCGGGCTGCGTCCTGTGGAGGCCTGTGCTGCAGGGCCGGTCACCTGTGGGAGTCAGCAGCTTTGACAGACGCCACAGCCACAGAGCCTCAGGGCTGGGAGCCTGGGGAGGACGCGTGGATAACAGAAACCCTAAACCACTCTGGAGCACGCCTCAGAGGCCCGCGTGCCCTGGGGGCCCCGGCTCATGCTGCAGCCCGCTGTCCCTGACCCTGTCTCTGTGTCTTAGGAGAAAGAGGGCACTGCCGCCGCCACGGAGAAGCCACGGCCACAGGGTGCGTAAGTGCCTGTCCCGCCCGCCCGCCTTCGCCCGTCCCTCCAGCCACACGGCAGTTAACGCGTGGGCCGCGTCAGGCTGCTGCTCATCCTCAGCTGTTCCCACGAGGGGTGCTCACTCGTGCTTTCCAAGAGTGTTTATTTATTTGAAAGGCGGAGTGACGGCTCTTCCGTCGCTAGTTCACTCCCCAGACGCCTGCACAGCTGGGACTGGGCCAAGCCGGCCACGCCGGAGCCCGGAGCGCCAGCGGGTCTTCCACCTGGGGTGGCGGGCCCCAGGCACTTGGGCCATCTTCCGCGGCTTCCCCAGGCGCATTAGCAGGGAGCTGGACAGAACACGGAGCAGCCAGGGTGCTGGTGTCACAGGCAGCATCGTAACCCGCAGCGCCGGCCCCAGCCTGTTTCTCTCTTCCCTTCAGACACCCCAGAGGGGCGGGTAGCCCCACCGGCTGCCCCAGAAGCTCCAGAGGAGCACTGCTTGGACAAGTGAGTTGTAGGTGTGGTGCCCAGGGGGCCACGGCTCCGTGCACGGGGCGCTGCTCCGAGGGACTGACCACACGGAGACACTGGAGAGAACCTGGCCCTCCCGGGTTCGCTAGGGGCGTGTAAGCTACCTGGCTCTTCTCAGGAGTTTGCAACGCTGGGAGAATTGCCTCAGAGTCAGGATAACCGCCCCACCCCGCCCCCGCCCCGCCGCCTGCCTGGTGGCATCGCCGTTAGGGGCAGAGTGCCCCGCGCGGTCCTGTGCAGTGGCAAGGACAGGGAGACGTCCTGCTCTCCCTCTCGTGACGTCACGTGTCCCGAGGGGTCGTCAGCTGGCGGCCGCTCTCCTGGGTGCCGTGACCAACCTGCCGAGGCGGCTGGGGAGGTGGGGAAGCCGAGGACTCCCTCCTCGTGACCCGAGAGCTGACGCAGCGTCTCCTTCCAGCCTGTGCATCTTCTGTGGGGAGCGCAGCGACGCGTTCACCGAGGAGGGCCTGGACCTGCACTACTGGAAACACTGCCTGATGCTCACGCGATGCGACCACTGCAGACAGGTGGGGGCGGGGCCGGGGCGGGGGCGGGGACAGGTGGGGGCGGGGGCGGGGACAGGTGGGGGCTGGGGGGCCGCCCACGCAGGGACAGGTGGGGGCTGGGGGGCGCCCGCGCAGGGACAGGTGGGGGCTGGGGGGCCGCCCGCACAGGGACACGTGGGGGCTGGGGAGGCCGCCCACACAGGGACGGGTGGGGGCTGGGGGGCCGCCCGCGCAGGGACGGGTGGGGGCTGGGGGGCCGCCCGCGCAGGGACAGGCGGGCCGCGCCGCCGCTGCCCACAGGAAGCACCCACTCCCTGACTCCCACGCCGCCCATCCACGTGCCCTGCTTTCGGGCCGTGTACAGATGGGCTCACGCGGCGCGGAATCACCGTGCTCCTCAGGCCAGCATCGCTCAGCCATCTGCTCGGGGCCCTGGCGCGGCCTCACTGCTGCTCAGTTCCGGGGCACCCAGGGGGCACGTCTGGCTGTGGCATGGACGCTGGTTCAGGGCGTGGGAGCTGCCTTCATTCCAGCCCCTCCCGACTAGGGCGTGTCCACCCCGCCCCGTCGGGAAGGCCCCTTTGGGTCTCCTGCCCGCCTGTGTGGCGCTGTCCCCCTTTTGTGCTGACTTGCGGGGTGCCCTTTCTCCTTCGGATGGGCCCCTCGCGTGCTGTGTCTTGCTGGGCCCTTGCCCTCAGGGTCTTCCGATGCACGGGGGCTTCCACCTGTCGTGCCTCCGCCCTGCCCATCTCGCCTGTGGCTCCAGCTTTTTGCGTCTGGTTTGAGGACTTAGTCTCCTGCCCCGGGCAGTGGCCTTCCTGGAGAAGCAGCGGGAAGGAGCGTGGACCTGTGTCCCTCACCCGGGCCTCTCTCACGCCCTCCCTCTGAGCAGGACAACGGAGCCCCAGGGGCGAGGCCTCAGGCACCCGGTGTCAGGGCAGACAGCGTGGGAAGAGAATCTCTGAGCACGCATTCTCAGCAGTAGGGGTGGGCAGGGACTTGAACCCAGGGCCATGCACTGCACCACTGAGCTACTCTGCCCGATGCAGGAATCACACCGGAGTCGCTGCAGCCCCCCCCCCACCGTGGCAGTGACCGCTGTGTGATGCTCGAGTAACACGAGGATGAGAGAGCAGGGTCAGCGCCGTGTCTGCAGGCGCCCGTGGCCCAGAGAGGCCGTGCTGACCCTGCAGGACAGGGAGCGGGGCACAGATCACCCTCCGTGGCCGTGCTGACCCTGCAGGACAGGGAGCGGGGCACAGATCACCCTCTGTGGCCGTGCTGACCCTGCAGGACAGGGAGCGGGGCACAGATCACCCTCCGTGGCCGTGCTGACCCTGCAGGACAGGGAGCGGGGCACAGATCACCCTCCGTGGCCGTGCTGACCCTGCAGGACAGGGAGCAGGTGCACAGATCACCCTCCGTGGCCGTGCTGACCCTGCAGGACAGGGAGTGGGGCACAGATCACCCTCCGTGGCCGTGCTGACCCTGCAGGACAGGGAGCAGGGGCACAGATCACCCTCCGTGGCCGTGCGGAGCCTGCAGGGCAGGGAGCGGGGCACAGATCACAGTGGCCATGCTGACCCTGCAGGGCAGGGAGCAGGTGCACAGATCACCCTCCGTGGCCGTGCAGAGCCTGCAGGGCAGGGAGTGGGGCACAGATCACCCTCCGTGGCCGTGCTGACCCTGCAGGACAGGGAGCGGGGCACAGATCACCCTCCGTGGCCGTGCTGACCCTGCAGGACAGGGAGCAGGGGCACAGATCACCCTCCGTGGCCGTGCGGAGCCTGCAGGGCAAGGAGCGGGGCACAGATCACAGTGGCCATGCTGACCCTGCAGGGCAGGGAGCGGGGCACACGTCACTCTCCGTGGCCGTGCTGACCCTGCACCGACTTCCTGAGCGTAAGCTTTGCTCTGTGTTTGGGAGCCAAGGTGGTGGAGGTGTCCAGCCTGACGGAGCACCTGCTGACGGAGTGTGACAGAAAGGACGCCTTCGGCAAGTGCTACCGCTGCTGCGAGGCCGTTGCTAAGGAGGAGCTGCCCAGACACATCCAGGCAAAGGACTGCAACCGTGAGTGTGGCTCAGCACCCCCCCAGGGGCCGTGCGGGGCGCCCTCCTCGCCCCCGGCAGGTCCACGGGCCCCAACTCGTGTCCTGCTGGACTCATTTCAGCCGCCAAGTCGGAGAAGCTGGCAAACCGGTGCCCTCTGTGCCATGAGAATTTCACGCCTGGAGAGGAGGTGAGGGAGGGGCTGTCGGGACAGGGAGCCACGAGGACGTAACCGCCGTCAGCCGCTACAGGTCTGAGGCCGTGGTCGGGGTGGAGGCGTCTGGGCCGCTCGGCTGGTGGCTGCTCTGCCGAGGATCTGAGCTCACCTTGCCTGGTCACTGCTCCCATTTCCCGGTGAGGCGCTCCGGGACGTCTGGGCCCACCCGGTCCAACATCTCTGCCTCCTGTGTGGCCACTGCCGCCCCGCGGCCACACGTGAGCTCAGCTCCCCCGCCCGCCTCTCCGTGCCCACATGCTCTGCCCTGAGGCGCTGCAGGCATGGGGGCGGGACGTCCACAGCTGACACAGCTGGAGCTGCCCTCTGTGCCAGGCAGCAAGTGCCAGGCCCCAGGGCCCCACCGTGCAGGCCTTGTCTGGCCCCGCCGCTTCCCTGGCTGCTGCCTTCCACAGTCCACCGCTGGGTCCTGCGGCTCCACTGTCCTTGGCCCAGCCCTGTGGGCCGTGGCACAGCAGGTGGCCCAGCCCGGCAGGCCTCTGCAGCGTCCTCACTGCGTCAGAACAGGGAAGGCGGCCGTCCTTGCCCCTCAGCCCTTCTCTCTGCCCAGAATCCACCTGGCTCCGGACGGGCAGTCTCTGTCTGTGTCACTCGGAGACGAGCAGGCAGCTCTGAGGCGGTCGGCATGCTCACAGCATCGCGCGTCTGCTCTCCCCGTGTTGAGTTCTCGGTGCCACGTGACCAGCCGGCACCCACGTGAGCACAGCGCCCACGGGAAGCCCTGGCTGCCCAGCTGCCCACTCACCTGTGTGCTCAGCCCAGCTGGCCTCGGTGGGCTCATACGTGTCCACTGGTCTGGGATGGCCTTGCAGGCCACTGAGGCCCCTCCGGCTGCTCCCCACGCCCCTGGCCCCGACCCCTGACCCCTGACCCCGGCAGACTAGCAGGGTGCAGCATTCCCGTGGTCGTGGCAGAGGCTCCCGTGGACAGACCCGGTGTGCGAGTGCATCGCGCCTGCCTCTCCCAGAGCATCACTGCCATCCCAGCGGCCAGAGCCGCAGTGTCACCTGGCGCCAGCAGATGGCGACCAGGAGGGGAGAGCAGGTGCCCGGGGCCACGAGAGGGCCACTTGCTCAGCAGCCTGAGGCTGTCCAGCGAGACCTAGAGAGCCCAGGGCCAGGCCTGACGGGAGCCTGCTCAAGTGCAGGCTTGCGGGGGCCAGGCTGGGTCAGCCGGAAGCAGCAGCACAGTGGGGGTGAGAGGCGGGTCCAGTAGAGGGTGCCGTGCCAGTGCCTCTGCGGGCTGGGAGGAGTGGCTGCACGTCCAGCAGGAGGGGCAGTGAGCGCCACGCTCCAATGTAGCCGTCTCCCCAACCAGCCCCCGGCCAGCTCCCCCATCGTTCCCATCCCCCGACCGTCCCCCCCATCGTTCCCATCCCCTGACCGTCTCCCCGACCATCTCCCCAACTGTCCCCCGACCATCCCCCAACCGTCCCCCACCCCCAGCTGTCTCCCCGACTGTCCCTTGACCGTCCCCTGACCGTTCCCCGGCCATCCCCCGACCATCCCCGTCCCCCGACTATCTCCCCAGCCATCCCGAACTGTCCCCCAACCGTCTCCCCAACCATCCCCCTGACCGTCCCCTGACCATCCCCTAACTGTCCCCTGACCATCCCCTGACCATCCCCCAACTGTCCCCTGACCATCCCCCAGAGGGCAGCACAGGGACATCGACACCCCCGTTCCTCTGTGTCAGCGTCAAAGTCGGGCCTGTGTGGACGGTGTGGGCTCCAGGGCCGTGTGGCTGGGTGCACCCCCTGGGTAGCTGAGGGGAACGTGCTGGGGGAGGAGGAGCCCACGGGCCTGCGGCGTCCCCCGAGGCAGCCCACTATGCACCTTCTTCTTCAATATGCATTTACTTGTTTGAAAGACGAGATTACAGAGAGAGGAGAGACAGAGATCTTCCTCCCACTGGGTCACTCCCCAAGTGGCCCCAACAGCTGGGGTGGGCCAGGCTGGAACCAGGAGCCTGGGACTCCCTCTTGTTCTCCCACAGGTGCTGCTGTCCCAGGCCATCTAACAGGGAGCCTGGTCAGAGGTGGGGCAGCCAGCACTTGAGCTGGCGTCTAGGTGGCATACTGGCAAACAGGTGGCGGCTTAACCCCCTGTGCCACGTGCCGGCCCCCAGCTGTGTGCCTTAACGGCTTGTCCACGCGCACCTGGGCGAGGACCTCACGCCGCAGCAGAGCACAGCCCAGTCTGTGCGTTGGGACTGAGCTGTGGGCTTGCGAGGTGACCGCCAGGTGCCTCCCAAGAGCGTCTGACGGCCCACACAACCCAAGGGGCACACGCGGGCCCCCAGGCTGCTCTGCAGCACCTCTGCGGTGTGTCCGCCTCCCGTGGCCATCGTGGGCAGTGGGCCCAGGTCCCCGGTCCCTCAGCCGCCCAACGCCGCGCGCCCCCGTTCTGTTGCAGGCGTGGAAAGCTCACCTCATGGGCCCTGCTGGCTGCACCATGAACCTGCGCAAGACGCACATCCTGCACAAGGCCCAGGCGCTGCAGCCAGGTGAGGGCTCGCGCCGACTCCCGGGGTCTCGGCCTCTGTGTGGCTTCCTCGGCCCCTGGGATGAGCTGCGATGTGACCACGACTCCACGTAGCCACGCGGGGCCATCGCGGGAGGCAGACCGGTCCTCGGTGCTTCTCGCAGCGCTGACACGTGACGCTAGCGGGCAGCTGAGGTCCTGCCGGCCCTGCCCTAGCAGTCACCGCCTCAGTTCCATGGCGGAGGCAGGATGCCCAGTGAGGACGCCCAGCATCTCCCGTTAGCCAGTTGTTGCCGCGCTGCCGGCCCCGTGCACAGCTCCGCGTCAGCAGCAGTGCCCACGTGCTGTGTTGGGGGCCACGCCTGGGGCTCAGGCTGTGCTGCACGAGGGGACAGGCCGTCGTCCGCCCCCACCTCCATCGTGAAAGAGGGAACGGTCATGCAGCCGGCCCGTGCACTTGTGGGGCCTGAGGTGCAGCCAGAGCCTGGGTGGACGACTCCCCCATGGGGTCCTCTCCCTGGGCCACCACCTGTCACCTTCACCCATCACCAGCACAGCTCATGTTGGCCACGGTCCGCCTGGCCAGCTCTGGGCCAAGGGACCCCCGTGCACCGTGCTGACTGCTCAGGCTCGCCCTGTGTCTGGCTGCTCCCGGCCAGTCACACTGCCTTCCCCGGGGTTCGCTCTAGCCCGTGTGTGAGAGCCGCTTCCTGATGCAGCCCCTGTGTCTTCTGTGTCCCCACTGCAGGTAAAGGCCCAGCCGTGGCCAAGGCCCGGGCCCCAGGACTGAAGGCCGGAAGCAAGATCCCCACCCCCAGGGGAGGCCTGAGTAAGGGCTCCACCAGGACCCGTGCGAAGCGGTGACACAACTCACGCTCTGTCCCGTCGCTTCCTAATTCTAACCCTGTCCTCCAAAAACTCCCCTGGACCTGGCAACTGGGGCTCTGTCCGCACTGCCCCGGCCCTCAGCCCCGCCCGGGCCCGCGAGCACAGCGTCAGCTGCACGTCCGTGACGCGTGTGGATCCGACCAAAGAACCCCGCGCAGCCTCAGGGCCCCGCCGCGCCGGCCGCCAGGAGAGGCAGGCGGCGTTCCGCGTGGGGCCAGCCAGGGGCCACTGCACAGGACGGGCTCAGCACGGGTCCTCTGGTCTGACCGAGAGGCGTGGTTTCCATAAAAAGTCACCACAAGCCTCGTGCAGGCGGCCTCCGCACAGGCTGCAGACCGCGCAGGACCTGGCTCAGCCGGGCTGCCACAGGACAGACGCCCGCCCGCCTCCTCCCAGCGGGGAGCAGGGCTCGCTCAGTCCACGGAACTCGGGTTGCCCCGGTAACACAAATTAAGGTAAAAAGGGAATCGTAAAAAGCCGCAGGGGTTACTGCGAGCTGGCCCCGCCCCGCCCGCCAGGTCCACTCCCAGGCGGGTCCAGGTTCTGCCCCTGCTCAGGATGCTGCAAACGCTGCCCTAGTGGATTCCCAAAGAGCCAGCCGCGGAGTGACCGCATGCGAGCGCCCACGTCTGCTGGGCCCTCGGCCCGGGCCCGCCTGGTGCCTTCCAGAGCCTGCTGCGCGCGGAGAGCCAACCTCAGGAAGCCGCCTCAACCGCTCCGTCCTACTTCCGGGAACTTCAGTCCGGCGCCTGGTCCCGGGACAGGGCAGGGCCTGTGTGCAGCCTACAGGGGACACTGGCCGCGTCCCCCCAGCCAGCTCCACCCCTGGCTGGGACTCACACCTCCTTCCCAAGTGTCCCGCGGGGGTGTGGGCTTGTGGCACTTGTGTCACATGACGAGTGTATAACGTCCCCTCGATCCCCACTGTGTGAAACCCACGAAGCGCAGGAACCAGCAGCCGTGTGGGTCCCGGACCTGCCGGCGACCCCGGCGTCGGTCAGCTCAGACCTCTAGTGTGGCGTCTCCAGCTACTAACACCTTCCCAAGTGCCCCCCAGCAAACTCGCGAGACCCCGGGCGGGCGCGGGTGTGTGTAGAGCCGCCCGCTCCCTGCACACTGCTCCAAATAAAACAGCCGGGCCTGGCTCCTTTCTCCCGGTCAAAGCTAGAAACGCTGTGTGCCGCCGTCCGTCCGTGGTGGGGGGTGTTCACGAGGCTGCCTGGGCTCCCGTGCAGCAGCGTCTGCTCGAGGGCGGCCAGCGGCACCGCACGGAGCTTCAGCAGTAGCCGAGCGAAACCCCGCCGGCGCTCGGAGGAGCAGGTGCGAGTCTGGAACCCGACGTAAGAACCGAGTCTTCACTCACGGGTGTGTTGTGGGTATTTAATATTGATTTGTTTCACACTTTGAGATATGCTCTTAAATAACTGAAGAAAACTGTCTATAAATCTGGCATTAGAACACCCACATAAGTACTTTTAGTGAAGATTTGCAACTTTTTACCATTTGACATAGTTTCCTGTGTCGTACTGTCGCTCCTTCGGCCGCAAAAGGAACGACGCTGCTCACAGCCAATCGGTCTTCAAAAGACTTACTTGGAGTGGGACAAAGAGGGGGGGGACAGGGAGAAGGGGAGAGATGGCACGCACGTTCCTTAAGGGGGAAAGCTGGCGTGCGTATTCCTTCTCCCGCGGCCCGCTTATATACAGAATTCAACCAATCACAGTCAATCACAGTCCATGCACGGAGCTCTCCAATCCGACACTTGATCACGCTCAGCTGTGGAGTCACGCAGCAGGCGGGGCATCAGCGCCATCTTGTTGTTTTCCATGATCCTCAGCTGGATGGAAAGTTCAATCAGCTGCTACCTCCGCACCACTGCTACAAGCCAAGCCCACCATGGGGGGTCCCATGGCAGGTCTATCCATGGGTCCCCACGTTGTACATTTCAGGTGCCAGAATTGTCAAGCCTGCGAGTCGTGTGTGTGTGTGTGTGTGTGTGTGTGTGTGTGTGGTTCGAGAGCAGGTGCAGCGCCTTGCACTTACCAGTGTGACAGACGATCACAGTTTGCTCAGGCCCCTTTCCAGCCTGTCCTGACCCCACTTCAGGTGCCGCTAGTGTGTGTGGCTCCGCACCGACGGGGTGAAGCTGGCCAGCTCTCCCGGCGGAGCTACTGTCCTGGGGTCGCTGCCGGAGGAGCCGGACGGCCGGAGCTGCCTTTGGAGTCCTAGGCTGACCAGTTGCGCCCTGTGCGGTGAGGTCAGAGCCGGCTGCGTCCAGCGGCCTTGGGGTCTGCCCACGTCAAGAGAGTGGGCATCTGTCCTGGGCACCGAAGCTGTTCTGCTCTAGTCCTGGTTAGGGCACCGGATTCTGTCCCGGTTGCCCCTCTTCCAGCCCAGCTCTCTGCTGTGGCCCGGGAGTGCAGTGGAGGATGGCCCAGGTCCTTGGGCCCTGCACCCGCATGGGAGACCAGAAGAAGCACCTGGCTCCTGGCTTCGGATCATCGCAGTGCACCGGCCACAGCAGTCATTAGGGGAGTGAACCAACGGAAGGAAGACCTTTCTCTCTGTCTCTCAGTGTCTAACTCTGCCTGTCAAAAAAAAAAAAAAAAAAGCTAAGTACAAACGCAGCATTGCAAGGTTTTTAAGCTTGTATCACTTTGATGGGGATTTGGTAACTGTGTCTAGTTTGAGGTTCTGTCTTCCTCTATGCAAACATCAACCTTGAAACATGGTTGCTTTAAGAGACGTGTGTGCAGAGAGGAGGGGGACTGGCCTAGAGCGAGCTGGAACGCGGGTGAGGCCTCAGCTGAGGGAGGAAGGCCGAGTCCGGGGGCAGGAGCGAGTCAGCCCAGCACAGCCCTGCGAGCCTGCTCACCAGGAGCCCCCAGCGAGCCTGCGACCACGTCCACACCGCTAGCAGGTGGCAGCGCCCAGCAGGTCCCCTGGACGAAAGGCTATGGTGCAGAGGGACCTGGGGCACTGCGGGGCCCCATGGAGGGGGTTCTGGTCCCAAAGGCTCTGTCAGGGACCGTGTGACAGCAGCGGGGCCCTGCCCGGCTTCCTCTCCGTGCTCCAGGGAGGGGCCCCTCGCCTTCTCCGGGGCGGGGTGAGCCCCCATAGAGCCAGCAGTGGGCAGGGGACAGGCAGCGAGCCCCAGTGTCCATCCAGGCAGCCACAGGACTCCCCCTTGGGCTCCCCTGTGCCTGGGAACAGGAGGGACCAGGACCCCGGCCTCCCGGGAGCCTTGCAGGCCGGGGAGGGGAGAGCAGAGCGTGTGTCCCCCTGAAGCAGAGAAGGGCACGAGGTCAGCCTCCGGCAGTGTCCATGCACAGGGAAGGACGCCTGGGTCCAGGGACCTGAACACCACCCCCACGGCTGTGTAACCCGCAGCAGAGCTGTCCTCCCGTCCCTCTGCCGGCTGCAGGGTCCCCAGCAGGTGTCCAGCCTGCGGGCACCCTCCCCAGCTCAGGGTCCAGGTCTGTCCCCTCCAGGGGCAAGGAGCCCCAAGGGACCACTGTTTGGGGCGTTGGGGTGCAGGCAGGAGAGGCCCGGGGCTAGCCCATGGGTGTGCGGGGGTGGGGGCATGGGGCGGGAACGGCCTGCACCCCACCTGGCCCCGTCCCTGCGGCCCTGACCCTGACCTTCTCCCCACATCTGCGGGACCCGGGTGTGGATGCAGCACAGCCTCCGTGCTGGGTCTAAAGGGAACGCTGCCCACCAGGCCCCGACGGGCTGCCGGGGGCGAGAGTCACGTCCTAAAGCCCCGGCTTCCCCAGCCCCGGCTGCAGCCTGCGCCCCCGACACCTCCCAGAGCAGGGGACCCCACCCCAAAGGCGCAGGCGGGAGTAAGCAGCCCCGACACCCACGCTGGTTCCTAAGGCCACGCAGGGATGGAGGGGTGAGTGCGGGTCTCCCTCCCTCCCCTGACGCTCCTGCTGTGAGGGGACGTGGGCCGGCCCGGACTCCGGACTCCGGACTTGTCGGCCTTCTCCTCCCCGGAGGGCGCAGCCCTGGGACCCAGGTCCTGCCCGCACAGCTGGCTGATGCCCCAGCATCTGCCGGGGGCACGCGCGGGGGCCACGTTCCGGCAGCTGCGTCACCTGTGAGCTCCGTGGAGGAGAGAGGACCCACTCCCGAGAGGCTCCCCACAGCACCGCCGCGTTGCTGCTGGCTGCAAGCCCAGTCCCTCGCTCCAGCTCTGTCCAGGGGGTGGCTTGTGTGTGCGCGTCCTCTTGGCGTGTGGCCGGCTCCTCCCAGAGGGAGGGACCCCCGGCCGCCTCTCCTGCCCACGGGCTGCACGGCTCAGCCACGTGGTGGGGAGGGGCTACCCGGGGGCAGGAGAGGGTCTGTGGGGACGGCGTGGGGCCCACCCAGAACAGGACATGGCCGCACAGCACCACCCAGCCGGGAAAGCGCCTGCCTGGTGGGGGGAGGGGCACACATGTCAGAGACGGAAGGGAACTGGGAAGCAAAAAGACCCAGTGGGAACCGCCTGGGACCCGACCCCACAGCAGCCCCAGGATCCGACCACACAGCAGCTCCGGGCCAGAACAAAGCTTCCGGGAGCGGGAGTGCAGCGCGGTGGTTAGCCCACCCGCTCCCTGCTAATGCTCCTGGGAGGCTGCGGGGGACAGCCAAGGGCTTGGGCCCCTGCACCCCCCGGGAGACCCTGGTGGAGGTCCAGGCTCCTGGCTTCAGCCTGGCCCAGTCCCAGCCGTGATGGCCATCTGGGGAGTGAACCAGAGGATGGATGATCTCTCTCTGTCACTCTGCCTTTCGAATAAATAAATCTTAAAAAAAAAAAAATCTTTTTATTTTATTTTTTTTTTTTTATATTTTTTTGACAGGCAGAGTGGACAGAGAGAAAGGTCTTCCTTTGCCATTGGTTCACCCTCCAATGGCTGCCGTGGTCGGCGCGCTGCGGCCGGCGCACCGCGCTGATCCAATGGCAGGAGCCAGGTGCTTCTCCTGGTCTCCCATGGGGTGCAGGGCCCAAGCACCTGGGCCATCCTCCACTGCACTCCCGGGCCACAGCAGAGGGCTGGCCTGGAAGAGGGGCAACCGGGACAGAATCCGGCGCCCCGACCAGGACTAGAACCCGGTGTGCCGGCGCCGCAAGGCGGAGGATTAGCCTGTTGAGCCGCGGCGCCGGCCAAAAAAAAAAATCTTAAACCTTCAGAACTTTCCACAGGAAAACTAGGTGCCTTTTTCCGATCCGCAGTGGACGCATGAGCACGGCGCACACAGCTGTGCGTGTGACTCCAGAGTCACGCCCAGAGGAGGCGGAGCCTGGAGGGAACCGCTGACACAGCAGCCGGAGTGACCCTGTCGGCAGCCAGGGGCTCCCAGGCCGGCTCAGGGCCCCAGGCCTGGTCCTGCCTTCAGGTGCTCACACGGGCCTCAGCGGCCAGCGGCAGGGCCGACTCCTTCTGGGGCCCTGGAGGAACCATCTCCCTGCCTCTCCAGGCAGCCAACTGGGGAGTGAACCAGCGGATGGGAGACCTCTCCCTCTCTCTCCCTCTCTCTCCCTCTCTCCCCCTCTCTCTCCCTCCCTCCCCCTCTCCCTCTCTCTCCCTCCCTCCCCCTCTCCCTCTCTCTCCCTTCCTCTCCCTCCCTCTCCCTCTCTCTCCCTCTTTTCCTCTCTCCCCCTCTCCCTCCCTCTCCCTCCCTTTCTCTCTCTCTCTCCCTCCCTCTCTCTCTCTCCCTCCCTCTCCCTTTCTCCCTCCCCCCCCCCTCTCAAATACTTAAGCTTTAAAAAAGAAATCAAGTGTAGCCAACACTGGCTGGTAGAGATGAACCGAATCCACACGGCGCGGGCGTGGCAGACGCCGGCTAACAGCCCTGTCCCGCATCAGGGCCCCTTGGCCTGAGAAGTGGCTCCAGCTCCTGACCCCCGCTTCCCGCTGGTGCACCCCCTGGGAGACAGCAGGGGGCGGCTCAATAACGGGGTCCCTGAGCTCCTGGCTCGCGGCTTCAGCCCTGGCTGTTCAGGCTTGGGGAATGAACCCGTGGAAGGAAGCTGCCTCCTCTCTCTCAAATAAGTACATTTTTAAAGAAGATTTTCATCTGAGAGGTAGAGTTACAGAGGGAGAGGGAGAGGTCTTCTACCCACTGGTTCACTCCGCAAACGGCACAGCAGCCGGAGCTGCGCTGGGCCAAAGCTGGGAGCCGGGACCTCCATCCAGGCCCCCATGTGAGTGGCAGGGACCGAGGGCTTGGGCCATCTGCTCCCTCCCCTGCGTCCTGGCAGGGAGCTGGATCGGCAGAGCCGGATGCCGGCTGGAGCCCCACTGCAGAGCTGCTGGTCACGTCCAGGGCCCCAGCCCGCTGCCCAGTCTCCGGCCGGGGAGCACGGCTGGCTCCGGTGACGGCCGGCCCAGCAGTCTCTAAGAAGAATGCATGGCCCGTGCTGCTGCTCACTAGGCTAATCCTCCGCCTGTGGTGCCGGCACTCCGGGTTCTAGTCCCAGTCGGGGCACCGGATTCTGTCCCGTTGCCCCTCTTCCAGGCCAGCCCTCTGCTGTGGCCCGGGAGAATGCTCTCGCGCCTCCACCGGGAAGGTTTTGCGGTTGGCTCGGCGACCCTGGGGGCCGACTGCTGACCACCGGCCGTAATTGTTCTAGAAATGTGCCAGTCGGGCGGCGTAGCAGGTAAAGCCGCCACCTGCAGCACCGGCGTCCGTATGGGCATCGGTTCGAGTCCCGGCTGCTCCACTTCCGATCCAGCTCCCTGCTGTAGCCGGGGAGGGCAGTGGAGGATGGCCCGAGCGCTTGGGCCCTGCGCCCCGTGGGAGACCCGGAAGCCCCTGGCTCCTGATGGGCCCTGCAAGGTGTCCGGCGCCTAACAAAATCTTCCCAGATGAATCAGTTAATTCACAAGATTTTATTGGGATTCCGTCCCGGGCGAGGTTCACCGGCCCAGCTCTGACCGGCAGCATCTGTAAGCTCTGAAATCTTCAAAAAGCGAGAGGGGGGTGCAGACAAGTGCCGTGCGCAGGGGCCACCAGGCGGCCAGCGGCACAACCGCCGCCCCCGCCCAAGACTCCTGGGCTGCACGGCCGCCTCTCGCCGATTTTTCTTTTTTCAAAAGAGTCACAGAGGGAGAGATAAAGGTCCTCCACGCAGTGTTTCACTCCCCAGATGGCCGCGACCACCGGGGCTGGGCCGGGCGGGGTCTCCCTCCTCCACCGCCCGCCCAGGCCTTCGGCAGGGGGCTGGATGGGAAGTGGAGCGGCGGGGGCTCGAACCGGCGCCCGACGGGACGGCGCGGGGGCCGGGCCCAGGGCAGAGCCCAGCGCGCAGCAGGTGCTCGGCCACGGCCCGGGTCCGAGCCACCGGGGGCGGCGGCGTCCGCAGTGCGCCCCGCGCCCCCGCCCACGGCCCAGCCCCTAGCCCCACACTCCCGGCGCGCACCGCGGGCCACGCCCCTCCCCGCCCCCGGGCCACTTCCGGCGCAGACCGGAAGTGACGCTCCGCCCGGAAGCGGCGGGCGGCGGCGCGATGGCGGCGGCGGCGGCCGTCCCCGAGGCCTGGCCCGAGCTGGAGCTGGCGGAGCGGGAGCGGCGGCGGGAGCTGCTGCTGACGGGGCCCGCGCTGGACGAGCGCGTGCGCGCGGCGGGCGGGCGGCTGCCGCCGCGGCTCTTCACGCTGCCGCTGCTGCACTACCTGGAGGTGAGCGGCTGCGGGAGCCTGCGCGAGCCGGGCCCGGGCCTGGCGCAGGGCCTGCCGCGGCTGCAGAGCCTCGTGCTGCGGCGCAACGCGCTGGGGCCCGGCCTGCGCCCCGAGCTGGGGCCGCTGCCCGCCCTGCGGGTGCTCGACCTGTCGGGCAACGCGCTGGAGGCGCTGCCGCCGGGCCAGGGCCTGGGCCCCGCCGAGCCGCCGGGCCTGCCGCAGCTGCAGAGCCTCAACCTCAGCGGGAACCGGCTGCGCGAGCTGCCCGCCGACCTGGCGCGCTGCGCCCCGCGCCTGCAGGTGCTCAACCTCGCGGGCAACCTGCTGCACCGCCTCCCCGCCGCGCTGTTCGCGCCCGGCGCGCTGCCGCTGCTCAGCGAGCTGGCGGCCGCCGACAACTGCCTGCGGGAGCTCAGCCCCGACGTGGCGCGCCTGGCCTCGCTCAAGGTGGGCGGGGCGGCGGGCGGGGGCGGGGCCTGGAGGGGAGGGGCGAGGCCCTGGGGGCGGGGCCCTGGGGAGGGGAGGGGCGATGGGTGGGGCGGGGCCCTGGGGGAGGGGAGGGGCGAGGCCCTGGGGCGGGGCTGCCGGGGGCGGGGCCCTGGGGGAGGGGCGGAGTGGGGCGGGGCCCTGGGGAGGGGAGGGGCGCGGCCCTGGAGGGGCGGGGCTGCAGCGGGCAGCCCAGACTGCTTGGTCCAGGGCCACTTTCCTCGCCCACCCAGGGTGCCAGGGCCTGCCCGGTGCCCGGGTCCGCGTCCCGCGCGCGCCCTCCCAAGCCGGCTCCGGCGTGGGCTCCCTGGCCCGGCCCCTGTGTGCAGGCTGTCTCGGCAGCTGGGGTCCACTGGGGAGGTGCTCTCCACCCACCTCGCCCTGGTGAGGCTCGGACGTCAGCCACTCAGAGCAGGCAGTCAGTCCCGGCAGTCCTGGCGTCCCAGAAGGCCTGAGGCCAGGCGGAGGTGCCCCAGCGCGTGCCGTTCTCCCTGCAGTGGGGGGCGTGGAGTGCGGCCCACTGGCAGCCTTCCCGGTGGGAAGCCCGCGCCTCGGTGTCCACACTGAGGCCGGCACGCTGGGCGCCCAGCGCGGGGGGGAGGGTGCTGGCCTCGCCCTCGGCCTCCCTTCTCTCCCTCCGGCAGGTCCTGCCCTGCCCTCAGAGTGCTTGCAGGGGGGATCATTAAGGGTTCACCCCCCGGGAGCTTTTACCCAAAAACGCATGTGGCGCGCAGGGCCCCAGGGTGACCTGTACGTGGGAGCACCTAGCTGCAGGCCGGCCCCTGCGTGTGGGCAGATGGGGGCAGCAGCCTGACCCCTGCACCCGACCTTCAGTCCCGCCCTGCCAGGGGGCTCCCAGGCTAGCCCAGGCTGCAGGCTAGCCCAGGCTGGTCCCAGCTCTCTGCAGAGGGAGGGTGTGAGCGCGAGAGACCCAGGCTCAGAACCCACGGCTCCTGTTGCTGCCAAGAGGCCGCCCCGTGGTGGGGAGGGGGCGCAGGCTCCCCCTCGTGGTGGGAGGGACTGTCAGAGTGGGAAGAGGCTGGGGGCTGGGCTGGGGCCGGGCGGTACCTCCCAGGCAGGCACACATTGGCCTGACCTCGCGCTTCCCAGAGGGGTCGTGCCCTCCGTCCCCCCAGCACTGTCTCCTGACCCCCAGAGCTCCTACCTTCCTTCCTCGGGAGGCTCAGCCCGAGGGCCCCTCCCCCGAAAGCCAGAGGGCTCCAGAAGTTTCCTCCCCAGCTTGAGAGCCCCTGTGCTGTCTCAGCCCCGCCACGCGCGTGAGGCCACGCCTCTTCGTCTTCAGGGGAGACCCCCATCTCTGCTTCCAGAACTCACTCACGCGCCGTGAGGGGCCTGCGTGGGTCAGAGCCGCGGTGTCGCTCCCTGGGGCACCTCGAGGGGCAGCCCCACGTCTCCGAGCGAGGAGCAGGGCCCCGGCATGTCCGTGGGCCCTGGAGGAAAAGGGGAGAAGTTTCCCCCAGAGACCCACTGGCACGGGTCAGGTCCCAGCTCCTGCCGCGCGCACCCAGGTCGTCGGCCCCCTGCTGCCCTCGGGAGACCCAGATTGGGTTCCTGGCTCAGCCCAGGCTGGGGCAAGCGTTTGAGGGGTGAACCAGCGAGTGGGAGCTCCGCGCTCTTCCTCTGCTTCTTGGGGGGGGCACGCGGCAGCTCTGGGGCGCGTGGTTCTCCTCTGAGAAGCCCTGCCGAGCTCCGAGGCGAGCGCCCCCCCCCCGGCGGGGCGGCCTCCCTGCCTCCCCCCTGCCCTGGTGGGTGTCCCCCCCCCCAACGGGGCGGCCTCCCTGCCTCTCTGTCCCCTGCCCTGGTGGGTGTCCCCCTGGCGGGGCGGCCTCCCTGCCTCTCTGTCCCCTGCCCTGGTGGGTGTCCCCCCCCCCGACGGGGCGGCCTCCCTGCCTCTCTGTCCCCTGCCCTGGTGGGTGTCCCCCTGGCGGGGCGGCCTCCCTGCCTCTCTGTCCCCTGCCCTGGTGGGTGTCCCCCTGGCGGGGCGGCCTCCCTGCCTCTCTGTCCCCTGCCCTGGTGGGTGTCCCCCCCCCCGACGGGGCGGCCTCCCTGCCTCCCCCCTGCCCTGTTGGGTGTCCCCCCCCCCGGCGGGGCGGCCTCCCTGCCTCCCCCCTGCCCTGTTGGGTGTCCCCCCCCCCCGGCGGGGCGGCCTCCCTGCCTCTCTGCCCCCTGCCCTGTTGGGTGTCCCCCCCCACCCCGGCAGGGCGGCCTCCCTGCCTCCCCCCTGCCCTGTTGGGTGCCCCCCGACGGGGCGGCCTCCCTGCCTCTCTGTCCCCTGCCCTGTTGGGTGCCCCCCCCCGACGGGGCGGGCTCCCTGCCTCTCTGTCCCCTGCCTGGTGTGGCCCGGGACCTTGCTGTGGCCGCTCAGATGCGTCCAGGCCGAGGTGCGGCCTCCGTAGGAAGCCGTGCTGCAGAGATGGCCGTTGTCCCCGCCCCTCCTGCCCGAGCGGCGCTTGGGCCCGCAGCGTCCTCGGGGAACAGAGCTGGGGCAGGGTGTCCCCGAGGGGCGTCATAGGTAGTGGCAGAGGTGAAGCAGGACCCCGGGGTCTCCTGCAGACCCAGGCTCCCAGCAGGGCCTCGGCCTCCCTCCGCAGACCCTGGACCTCTCCAACAACCAGCTCAGCGAGATCCCCACCGAGCTGGCCGACTGCCCCAGGCTCAAGGAGCTCAACCTGCGCGGGAACAAGCTGCGGGACAAGCGGCTGGAGAAGATGGTCAGCAGCTGCCAGACCCGGTCCGTCCTGGAGTACCTGCGCGCCGGCGGCCGTGGCAAGGGCCGGGGCAGGGCGGACGGCGAGAGAGAGGACGGCCGGAGGAAGAGGCGGGAGAGGAAGCCGAGGCTGGAGAGCGGCGAGGGCCAGGCCGAGGTGGACGAGGCGGGCAGGCTGCTGCTCCGCGTCCTGCACGTGTCCGAGAGCCCGGCGCCCCTGACGGTCAGGGTGAGCCCGGAGGTCAGGGATGTGCGGCCCTACATCGTGGGCGCCGTCGTGCGGGGCATGAACCTGCAGCCCGGAAACGCGCTCAAGCGCTTCCTCACCTCCCAGGTGGGTGCCCGGGCCCCTGGGGCAGGCAGAGCCGGTCCTGGCCCGCGTGGGGGTGGGGTGGGGTGGGGTGGGGGTGGGAGGCCGGGTCTGGCCTCTGTGCTGAGGGGCGGGAGTGTTGCTCACGCCGAGCGCCTCCTCACAGCCGCTGCAGCCGGCCCCGGCCCCTCGCCGCTCCCCGGCTCTGCCACGGCGGCTGCCGCGCTGCGTTTGCTCGGTTTGCCACAGAACATTGAGGGCCCTGGGTCTGGTGGGCGGGCTGTCCACGGCGCCCTGCGTGGACTCAGCTGCCCGGCACGGGCTTGCCAGCATCGTGCAGGGCTGCCCTGGTGGTGTTCTGAGGACTGGCCAGCTTTGGCAATACAAGGTGCCTTGGGGGGGGGGAGACGCCCCCATGCGTGCCCCGTGAGGCAGGCCCCCTCCTGTCTGGGGGAAGCCGACACTTGCATTCAGCCAGGGGGGTTCTTGGGGGTCTCCTAGAGTTGGGGGAGGAGGCCCAGCAGATGTGCAATGCAGTGTGGTTGTCGGTCACGCTCACCCCTGAAGGACCCTGTGGGCGCTCACAGAGGCCCCTCGCCCTCCCACACGCACCCACTGACGCCCCTGAGCCTGGGGTCCCCATCACTCCCCCGAGGCACTGCCGGAGCTCGGGCAAGGGCGTGTTTCTGGGGCCAGCTGCAGGGCGCCTGCCCAGCACGATGTGGGCCTCTGCAGTCCCCGTGCAAGTCCAGGGCCCCGCAGGCAGGCCAGGGCCCCCGCTGACGGCCCCCCAGCACAGACAGGCAGGCCAGGGCCCCCGCTGACGGCCCCCCAGCACAGACAGGCAGGCCAGGGCACCCGCTGACGGCCGCCCAGCACTGACAGGCAGGACAGGGCCCCCGCTGACCGCCCCCCCAGCACAGACAGGCAGGCCAGGGCCCCCGCTGACGGCCCCCCAGCACAGGCAGGACAGGGCCCCGCTGAAGGCCCCCCAGCACAGATAGGCAGGTCAGGGCCCCCGCTGACGGCCCCCCAGCACAGACAGGCAGGCCAGGGCCCCCGCTGACGGCCCCCCAGCACAGAAAGGCAGGACAGGGCCCCCGCTGACGGCCCCCCAGCACAGACAGGCAGGCCAGGGCCCCCGCTGACGGCCCCCCAGCACAGACAGGACAGGGCCCCTGCTGACGGCCCCCCAGCACAGACAGGACAGGGCCCCCGCTGACGGCCCCCCAGCGCAGACAGGACAGGGCCCCGCTGACGGCACCCCAGCACAGACAGGACAGGCCCCCGCTGACGGCCCCCCAGCACAGACAGGACAGGGCCCCCGCTGACGGCCCCCCAGCGCGCAGAAGGCTCGTAGAGAGGAAGGCTGCAGAGTGGCCTCTCGGGGAGCTGCTGGCCGACGGGGCGGGCGAAGCCGTTGCCATGCCCCGGGCAGACGCCAGCGGCGGCTCTGTGCTCCCTGTCGTAGACCAAGCTCCACGAAGACCTGTGCGAGAAGAGGACAGCGGCCACCATCGCGACCCACGACCTCCACGCCGTCCGTGGGCCCCTGCTCTATGCGGCCCGGCCGCCGGAGGACTTCAAGGTCTGCCACCCGGGGCTTCCCCAGTGTCGCTCCCAGAGACCCCGTGCCGGCGGTGCGGCCGAGCCCGGGTGGTGGGACCGGTGCCACGCCCAGGGCTGCCTCGGAGGAGGTCACACAGCCGGCACGGTGCTCGGTGGAGGCCGCGTGACCCGGACGCTGCCTTCACTGCCCCAGCCCAGACCTGGGTCATTTGGGGTTGACTGGTGTGAGCTCCTGGTGCCGTGCCTGGGCAGCCCTGCGGTGAGGTCCTCAGGGGCCGAGCCCCTTGTTGGACTTGACCGCCCTGTCTCTCTGCCCTTGACCGCCCTGCCCCCCCTCTGCCGGCGAGGGAGGGGAGGGAGCGAGCCCTGGGGTGCATGGTTGTGACGGGTCCGCGTTTCCCCCGACAGATCGTCCCCTTGGGGCGGAGGGAGGCCAAGGCCAAGGAGCTGGTGCGGCAGCTGCAGCTGGAGGCCGAGGAGCAGCGGAAGCAGCGGAAGCGGCAGAGCGTCTCTGGCCTGCACAGGTGCCCTGAGCAAAGCCCGCGGCTCCCGACGGGGCAGGGGAGCGCGCGAGCCCCTTCGGCAGGAGACGGGGTCCGTCTGCCCTGGGTGGCCCCGCCCGTGGGGGGGCCTGCAGCCCTCTTCGGGGTGGCCCCTGGACAGGGCAGGGCCAGTAGCAGCCGAGCACAAGATGCCAGCCAAACCCACGGCACTTTATCCAGGCCTCGCGCTGCTGGGCCCCGTCAGCCAGTGCGGATCCCGGACCTGCTCTGATCGGGCGCCGCTTGGGGACATACGCGGGCTGGTGTGCAGACCTCGGGAGCGTGTGGAGCGCGTGCCCCTGGCCCGCCGTCCGAGGCAGGTTGGGGTTTGTCCGCTCCGACCCTCAGGCAGGCTCTTCCCCGCACAGGTACCTGCACCTGCTGGATGGGAAAGACCGCTACCCCTGCCTGGTGGATGCCGCGGGGGACACCATCTCCTTCCCCCCGATCACCAACAGCGAGAAGACAAAGGTAGGGCCGGCCCGCCCGTCCTCTGCGCCTCTCCCTGGAGAACAGCGCGCGTGTCCGCGGGAGGTGCGGGCCATGCCCGAGCCGGGAGCAGCCGAGCCTGTCTGGGGAGGAGACGGCTTTCCAGTGACCTGAGTCAGCGCGGGACGTCTATTGTCCGCGTGGGACGTCACTCCCCTCAGGAACGTTCCTTTGGTTTTCGCAGATTAAGAAGACAACGTCTGATTTGTTTCTGGAAGTCACCAGTGCCACCAGCCTGCAGATCTGTAAAGACGTCATGGACGCCCTGGTCCTGGTGAGTGAGGGCTGCGCCTGCGCCTGCCGCCCGGCTCCCAGCTCCCGGCTCCCGGCTCCCGGGCCGCCCCTGGACTAAGAAGTCCCGTTCTGCTTGCAGAAAATGGCGGAGTTGAACAAGCACACACTGGAGAACGCGGAGGAAGGCTCGCTGTCGGACGCCGAGGCCGACGGCAGCCCAGGACAGCTCTCGGACCCCAAGACCAACGCGAGCGCGGCCAGGGACGGCCAGGCCCCGCTGGTGGTGGAGCAGGTGCGGGTGGTGGACCTGGAGGGGAACCTGAAGGTCGTGTACCCGGCCTCCACCGACCTGGCCGCCGCTGCTCCCCACGTCACCGTCATCCGCTGAGGCCCCTGTGCCGCCTGTTGGATAGAGGCCTCTGTGTGGCGATATTAAATTATTTGTACTTTTTAACCTCGGCATCTCCTGAGACGTTTGCATCCTCTGGTCAGGTGTTCCGGGTGGCTGTCCACCGCGACGCCGGTGGCCCTCACTACCACACGGTCTTCGCGTTTCGCACAAAATGTCCCCAACGCCCGAATGAGCCGTCCGGGTGCTCTTGGTCACGCGGGGGCTGAGTGCTCACAGGGGCCTGGGCCTGGCTGGGCTGAGTGCCCGGTTCCCCGGGAAGCCGACGCGACACTAGGGTGACCGGTTTCCCATGCCGCAGCCGGGCTGGGACATCTCGCTTTCCGCTTGCAGCAGCGGGATCCCTGTTCGTGGTTAACGAAGGTTTCTGACTGTGACCTTGGAATTAGAGGCGGTTTTTCTTAGTTCTGGGACTCGGGGGCCAGGAGCCACCCGGGGCCGCAGGCCGGCAGCCCGAGGCCCTGCCTCTGGACAGCTGTGCTGAGGCTGTGGCTTGGCTGGTGGCCGTGGAGCGTCGGGGCCCCAGCACCAGGGCACAGGCAGCCGTCCTCAGCTGGCTGCAGGAGCACACGGTGGCCCTGGCTCTGAGCAGCCGGGCAGGGACAGGAGAAGGCCTCGTGCGTGGTCTCCAGGACCCGCACCGCCTCTGTGGTTCCCGATCTCGGGTCACGGCCTGTGTGCGTCTGCCAAGCACCCCCGTCCCCAACCCTGAGCCGTGGGGCGGGAGGCCCGGCCAGCCGGAGGGGGACGCTGCCCACTGCCCGAGCACCGGCTGCTCTGGAGAACCCTGCCCTGCAGCTTCCGTCATGACGACGCGGCGACACGTCTGGGTGGCACATTGCTGAGCGGCTCCGAGGGCTCGGCCTTCAGAACCGCAGGCCCAGGGTTCTGCTGGTGACGTCAGAGCCAACAGGGCAGACCCCGTTCGCGGTCGGGCCCAGTGTGGCAGCTGGCAGCTCTTCCCTCTGTTTGGTTTCTCCCTGGGGTGGGGTTCCTGGGCAACCCCCACCCCCGCCCCCCTGGTGTTGGCCGGGGATCTGCCCTGCTGGGCCCTTCCTCACGGGGACTCCGCCCGAGCCCCGGCCTCTGGAAGTCGTTGCGGGTTGTGGTGTGGCTCAGCTCGGCGAGGCCTGTGCTGCCGTCCACGCCGCTGCGGAACGTTGAGGACTCCTGAGCTCCTGCCCCGCGCGTCCTCCCCGCCGTGCGGAGGATGCTAGCCCCTCCCCCCCAGGAGCGGGTGTGGCACACAGCCGCGCTCCGGGCTCCTGGCTTCACCCTGGCCCAGCCCTGGCCCGTGTGGCCATTTGGCAGGTGAGCCAGCAAATGGAAGATCTCGATCACTCGGCTTTTCCAATAAATCTTTAAGAGATTTCTTAAGAATCTTAACAGTTTGAACTCCTAGTAGAAAACACTGCGTTCTGGGCCCGCAGTCACTGCCAGCTGTCACAGGCAGGGCCCCGGGGGGAGCGGCAGGCCGAGAGGACCCGCCCCCCCGCTCCTGGCGCTGGGCGGCCTGGGGCCTGGGGGTCACTCACGGAGGCGGCTCCAGGGCCCTGGCAGCTCGGCCGCAGCCTTTCCTGCAGGGGGCGGGCCGGGCGGACTGTGGCTCCGTCTGAGGCCCGCAGGCCAGGTCTGCCCGATGCTGACCCCAGAGGCCGCCCCCGCCCCCCGCGGCTGAGGCGAGGACGCGAGGCTTTGGCCAGGGGCGCTGGACCAGCGCCAGGCTCCGTCCATTCCTTTCACCCCTTCTCCCTCTGTCCCGTGGCTCTGCCTGACTGCTGCCAGAGCTGAGCCGGGGCAGTGGGGGGCCGGGCCCAGTGGCCTCTGCCCCTCCCCACAGTCCCCCTTCTGCAGTGCCCGGGCTCTGGCGGGGGCTCCAGCTGGCTGCCCAGGCCTCCTGCGGTGACAGCAGCAGCACCTCCACCCGGAGACCAGCCCAGGACAGGCCGAGAGCGGACGGGGTGGGCCCTAGGCCCGGGGATGAGCAGACGGGCTGGGCCCGGATGTGAGCAGTCGGATGGGGTAGGCCCTGGAGTGAGCAGACAGATGGGGTGGGCCCGGGAGTGAGCAGACAGGGCAGTGAGCAGAGGGGTGGGCCCGGGAGTGAGCAGACAGGGCAGTGAGCAGAGGGGTGGGCCCAGGAGTGAGCAGATGGGGCAGTGAGCAGACAGGGCAGTGAGCACACAAATGGGGTGGGCCCGCTGCCCTCTGGGAGACAGACTACAACTTCCTGTGCGCCCTGCCTGGTCTGGCTGAGCCCCTGCGCCGACTGGACCGCTGGATCCGATGCATGCCGCAGTCCAGGGCACTGGGGCTCCCAGCCTGGGGCAGCGCTGCCCCCGCCTCACCTGCCCTCCGACCTGGGGCGGGGCCTCTTTCCTGAGGGTGTTTGCCACATGGCCCTTTGGGCTCTGAGTCAGCAGAGGTGTCCTGTGGGTGGCTGGGGAGGTGGGACAGCAGCCCCGGGTGCCTGGCGTGGCCCCAGGGCAGAGCAGGTCCAGCCACATCTGGCCCTCAGGCCTGCCCGTGTTTCCACCAGGGGGGCCTGCGGGGCCGCCAGGGAGGAGCCGTCCCCTCGCCACGGGCGGCCGGCCGAGCAGAGGGAGGCCGTCACCCACTGTCCTCTCAGCCCTTGGTTAATGATTGCTCCGTGTCAGGCCCTCCCCCACAGGGAACGCAGCGACAAGCCAGCCCCTTCCTGGGGTCCTGCTGGTGCCCAGTGCTGGGCCCGCCCCGTGAGGTGGGCAGCCCGGAAGGGCGGGGATGGAGGGAGGCTGGGAGGGGGGTCAAGGCCCCCTCCACCGTGCTGCACAGGAAGCATCTTGGGGTCCGGGGCAGGGAGAGGGGCCACACAGCTCTGCACAGGGCCCGCGGGGAGGACCCCTCCTGGGGCTGGGGTGGGGTGGCGCCCAGAGAGTCTGCCCAGGAGCCCCCATCTGGAGTAGCCGCAGCTGGAGGCCAGCGCCCGGCGTGGCTGGGGCTCAGGGCAGGCCCGGTGCTAACAGGTGCTGGGGGCTTGTCCTGTGTGTGAGTCAGGCCTCACGGGGGTCTCACGCGGTGTCTCCTGTGCCCCGGGGTCGTGTGTGGAGGGCAGCGGGGAGGCCCGCCCCGCCCACCTGCGCGGCCGGCCCTGAGCGTGGTGACAGGCACTGTTTATTTGCACTTGTGCACGAAGTAGCCAGTGACGTAGCCCAGGATGAAGACGACCCAGAAGAGGAGCGCTCCGCCCAGCACCTTCACGGCCACCCCCAGCTTGCCCGTGCACAGCCTCCGGGAGGTCCTAGGGTGAGAAGCAGCGGGCGGTGAGCCCCAGGCCAGGACCACAGGAGGGCCCCCCGACGTGTGGGAAAGGAGCCGGTGGGCCCCGGGCAGACGGCCAGTCGGTCAGGAGGGCGCGGGCCCACTACCGGCCCACGCGGCCAGGGCCCCTCACCTGTCACAACACGAGGCCCGCTCCGTGCCGGACGTGGCCGCCATGCTGACTTCGTCCCGGCTGCTGTCCCACCTGCTGTAGTGGACGCCACTCTCCTGGGGCTCCATGCTGCGGGGGCCGAGGCGGGCGACCAGGCTCACTTCTCCGTGCAGCTCTGCCCCATGGAGGGCGCTGGCCGAGGCGCCGTCTGGGTCGGGCGTAGGGGACGGGACACTCAGTGGGCCGGCTCCCCTCCCGGCACCATCTCACCGACTGAACAGGTGACCGGGCCACAGAGCGGTTAAGGAGCTTCCAAGGGTGACCCTGGGAGGGGGATTCCAACCCCGGAGGCCCAGAGGCCCGAGCCCCAACCTCAGGAATGTGCGAGCCTCAGAACGGCCCCCTGGGGCCCCAGGCACACGGTTATCAGGGGAGGCCAGCACAGCCTGTGCCACTCCGGGAGAGGAGGACGGGGTGCACCTGATAGCCGTCTTCCTCCACAGCCCGGCCAGACAGGCGGCTGCTGCCCCGAGAGGCTGGCGAGAGAAGGGATGGGGCAGGGCGGTGGCTGGCACGGCCAGGCGGGGGGGGGGGGGCTGCTCAGTCCTGGGCAGCAGCTGTACCCTGGGGCCTGCCCCCCCCCGTGCAGCCCCTCCCCCACACCGCCTCTGCGTGCACTGGGGGGTCCAGGCCGCACAGAGGTGAGGAGGTGGGGGACAGATGGGCACCAGGAGCAGGAGGGTCCCGGCCATCTCTCCTAGCACTGACCGCGTGGTGCCTGGCACCCTGGCTGCAGAGAGGGCGTGGCTCGGGACAGAACGCCAGCCCTTGCCACTGCGGCTGCCCCCAGTCCATGCTGGACACTGGACCTCGGCACCTTCTTAACCCTCCCCCTCCTGAGCTGACAGAAGGCAGGGGCACCAGACACCCAGAGCTCTCCCAGGCTGTGGGACGGGACGGGGTGGGCCCCCCGTGCCCCCGCCCAGCTGTGGGGGTCCTCAGGCAGGCAGCCTCAGGCCCCCAGCAGCAGGAAACGCTGACCCGCCTCCTGGTGGTCCTGTGGGCAGGACCCCAAGAGCCGCGCCAGACGGGGAGGGGGCAGGCACTCCTGGAGGGCGGTTTCTGCTCCCCCAGGCCCCTGGGAGGGGGCGCCCAAGGCCCGCCCCTCCCCACGGTGGGCAGGAGCCCAGCCTTGCTCTAGGCTGGCCCCGGGGGACGTCCTGCTTTCTCGCCTCACCCAGTGGCAGGCAGCGGGCTGGGGTGCGGGGGGTGGGTCGGTGGGGCTCGGGGGGGCCAGCCTTCGGGAAGCCTGCACAGGAGCAAACCACGGCGACAGGGCCACTGACCGCCTGCCGGGCACAAGGGCCACTCCTGAAGGAGCAGGCGCAGCCGCCGCCCGGGGCGCCAGGGCGGTGGGGGGCGGGGGCACGCTGAGGACCCGGGTCCTCCATCCCGGTCCCAGGGTTCCTGCTCATGCAGCACATTCACTGCCTCGACTCCACTGGAGTGGTGGGACCCCGGCCCCCACAGGGCTGAGCCTCCACGCCACGGCGACCTCCGCCCACACCTGGGGCCGCGGGGGGGGCGGGATCCGGGGATCTGTTAGGAGGGCTGGAACGAGTGGCCCGCGGGTCATCCCGGCTGGACACAGCAGTGGCCTGTCCGTGCCCTGGCCTCCTGGTGTCCGTGCCCTGGCCTCCTGGTGCCCGTGCCCTGGCCTCCTGGTGTCCGTGCCCTGGCCTCCTGGTGCCCGTGCCCTGGCCTCCTGGTGTCCGTGCCCTGGCCTCCTGGTGTCCGTGCCCTGGCCTCCTGGTGCCCGGTGCCCTGGCCTCCTGGTGTCCGGTGCCCTAGCCTCCTGGTGTCCGGCGCCCTAGCCTCCTGGTGTCCGGTGCCCTAGCCTCCTGGTGTCCGTGCCCTGGCCTCCTGGTGTCCGTGCCCTGGCCTCCTGGTGCCCGGTGCCCTGGCCTCCTGGTGTCCGGTGCCCTGGCCTCCTGGTGTCCGGCGCCCTAGCCTCCTGGTGCCCGTGCCCTGGCCTCCTGGTGTCCGTGCCCTGGCCTCCTGGTGCCCGGTGCCCTGGCCTCCTGGTGTCCGGTGCCCTAGCCTCCTGGTGTCCGGCGCCCTAGCCTCCTGGTGTCCGGTGCCCTAGCCTCCTGGTGTCCGGTGCCCTGGCCTCCTGGTGTCCTAGCCTCCTGGTGCCCGTGCCCTAGCCTCCTGGTGTCCGGTGCCCTGGCCTCCTGGTGTCCTAGCCTCCTGGTGCCCGTGCCCTAGCCTCCTGGTGTCCGGTGCCCTGGCCTCCTGGTGTCCTAGCCTCCTGGTGTCCGTGCCCTGGCCTCCTGGTGCCCGTGCCCTGGCCTCCTGGTGTCCTAGCCTCCTGGTGTCCGTGCCCTGGCCTCCTGGTGTCCGTGCCCTGGCCTCCTGGTGTCCGGTGCCCTGGCCTCCTGGTGTCCGTGCCCTGGCCTCCTGGTGTCCGGTGCCCTGGCCTCCTGGTGTCCGTGCCCTGGCCTCCTGGTGTCCGGTGCCCTGGCCTCCTGGTGTCCGTGCCCTAGCCTCCTGGTGCCCGTGCCCTGGCCTCCTGGTGTCCTAGCCTCCTGGTGCCCGTGCCCTGGCCTCCTGGTGTCCTAGCCTCCTGGTGTCCGGCGCCCTAGCCTCCTGGTGCCCTGGCCTCCTGGTGTCCGTGCCCTAGCCTCCTGGTGTCCGTGCCCTAGCCTCCTGGTGTCCGGTGCCCTGGCCTCCTGGTGTCCGTGCCCTAGCCTCCTGGTGCCCGTGCCCTGGCCTCCTGGTGTCCTAGCCTCCTGGTGTCCGGCGCCCTAGCCTCCTGGTGTCCTAGCCTCCTGGTGCCCGTGCCTTGGCCTCCTGGTGCCCGTGCCCTAGCCTCCTGGTGCCCGTGCCCTGGCCTCCTGGTGTCCGTGCCCTAGCCTCCTGGTGCCCGTGCCCTGGCCTCCTGGTGCCCGTGCCCTGGCCTCCTGGTGCCCGTGCCCTGGCCTCCTGGTGTCCGTGCCCTAGCCTCCTGGTGCCCGTGCCCTGGCCTCCTGGTGCCCGTGCCCTGGCCTCCTGGTGTCCGTGCCCTAGCCTCCTGGTGTCCGTGCCCTGGCCTCCTGGTGTCCGTGCCCTGGCCTCCTGGTGTCCGTGCCCTAGCCTCCTGGGTGTGCTGGCACAGGCGGCTCCGGAGCCCCCCCAAAGCTCCTGGAGACCCCGCACTTACAGGGAGGGTCCCGCGGGCGCTGACGCCTCCGGCCTGGAGCAGGTCAGGGCCTGGCCTGCGGGGTCTCAGGGCCTGGCCAGCGGGGTCTCGGGGCCTGGCCAGCGGGGTCTCGGGGCCTGACCAGCGGGGTCTCGGGGCCTGGCCTGCGGGGTCTCGGGGCCTGGCCAGCGGGGTCTCGGGGCCTGGCCTGCCGGGTCTCGGGGCCTGGCCAGCGGGGTCTCGGGGCCTGACCAGCGGGGTCTCGGGGCCTGGCCTGCGGGGTCTCGGGGCCTGGCCAGCGGGGTCTCGGGGCCTGGCCTGCCGGGTCTCGGGGCCTGGCCAGCGGGGTCTCGGGGCCTGGCCTGCGGGGTCTCGGGGCCTGGCCAGAGGGGTCTCAGGGCCTGACCAGAGGGGTCTCAGGGCCTGGCCAGCGGGGTCTCAGGGCCTGGCCTGCGGGGTCTCGGGGCCTGAGCAGCGGGGTCTCGGGGCCTGGCCTGCGGGGTCTCAGGGCCTGACCAGCGGGGTCTCGGGGCCTGGCCAGCGGGGTCTCGGGGCCTGGCCTGCGGGGTCTCAGGGCCTGGCCTGCGGGGTCTCGGGGCCTGGCCTGCGGGGTCTCGGGGCCTGGCCAGCGGGGTCTCGGGGCCTGACCAGAGGGGTCTCAGGGCCTGGCCAGCGGGGTCTCGGGGCCTGGCCTGCGGGGTCTCAGGGCCTGGCCAGCGGGGTCTCGGGGCCTGGCCAGCGGGGTCTCGGGGCCTGGCCAGCGGGGTCTCGGGGCCTGGCCTGCGGGGTCTCGGGGCCTGACCAGCGGGGTCTCGGGGCCTGGCCAGCGGGGTCTCGGGGCCTGCGGGGTCTCGGGGCCAGCGGGGTCTCGGGGCCTGACCAGAGGGGTCTCGGGGCCTGGCCTGCGGGGTCTCGGGCGTGGCCGATGCTTCCAGCCTTGAGAAACGGCACGAAAACAGGAGAGGAGTGGCCCAGCCGGGCCGGGAAGAGCAGGGCCCAGGGGCGTCCTCGGGCGGCCACCGAGGGCTGAGCGGACATATCCGGGCTGGCAACCACCCCACGGCCCCGGGGACCCCCCAGCAGCCCTGCCCACCTCTGCCCGCAGCCGCACAGGGAAGCTGCGGCCCCGTCCCACCCCTCACCTGTGCCACGGAGCCCGCCGCTGCGCGCGGAGCAGACGCGTCTCCAGGTCTGGGGGCGGGGCCGGGGCGGGAGTCCGGGGGGCGGGGCCTGGAGCAGGGGTGGCAGCGGGAACGAGGAGGGCGTGGCCTAAGGCAGGCGGGAACGGAGCTGGGGTGGGCGAGGCGGAGCCAGAACCGAGTCGAGAGGAGGGGCGGGGACTTGGGGGCGGGGCCTCGCGGGGGCGGGGCAGGCCGGGGTCGTAAGCGGCGGGGCTGGGGTCTGCAAGGGGCCGGAGTCCCCGAGTCCCCGAGTCTTGAAAGCCCCGCGGGGCCGCCCCAAACTCACGGGGGCTGCCGGAGGCCCCCGGCGCCGTCCCCCTCCGGCCGCCCGGGCGTGCCCGCCCTCCCCATCGTGTCCCCGGGGCCGCCGCAGCCGGGCGGGCACCGCTGGGGAGAGGCCTGCGGTCACACCCGGGCGGGCGGCCTGGGTCTGCGCGAGGGTCGCACGTCGCTGCGCCGGCGCGAGGCGGAGGAGACGCGGTGGTCTCTGCCCTCCGGGGCTGTCCGGTCCGCTCGGAGGAGCGATGACCTGCCCACGGCCCCTGCCCGCCCACTGCCGGCCTCGGGGTCCCTTCGAGGGGTCTCAGACTTGGAGGGGCGTGGCCGCCGGGAGCAGGCGGGCGGGGGTGGGGCTGGGCCGAGGCCTCCTGGGGCCGGGGCGGTGGTGGGGGCCTCTGCTCAGGGTGGGGTCTCCCGGGGAAGGAGCTGGGGCCGCCGGCGGAGTGGGTTCTGGAGCCGGGGGTCCCAGGAAGGAAGCAGGGGGCTGCGGCCAAGAGCAGGTTTAATTCCGGTGCGCGGGGCTCCGGCCGGGGCTGCCTGGGCGCCGCCTCTACTTGGACGTGGTCTTCCTGGACTTGATGGGCAGCGCGGCCTCCGACTGCTGCAGCGGCGGCACCTTGACGCCCTTCTGCCTGAGCTGGGCGTGGAAGTCGCTCCTCTCCGTGATGATCCTCTAGACAGAGACGCAGCCTGGAGGGGCCAGCCTGGAGGGGGCCAGCCTGGAGGGGCCAGCCTGGAGGGGGCCCGGCCTGGAGGGGGCCGGCCTGGAGGGGCCCAGCCTGGAGGGGGCCAGCCTGAAGGGGGCCGGCCTGGAGGGGCCCGGCCTGGAGGGGGCCAGCCTGGAGGGGCCCGGCCTGGAGGGGGCCAGCCTGGAGGGGCCCAGCCTGGAGGGGGCCAGCCTGAAGGGGGCCAGCCTGGAGGGGCCAGCCTGGAGGGGGTCCCCGGCCTGGAGGGGGCCGGCCTGGAGGGGCCCAGCCTGGAGGGGTCAGCCTGGAGGGGCCGGCCTGGAGGAGCCCAGCCTGGAGGGGGCCTGGCCTGGAGGGGGTCCCCAGCCTGGAGGGGCCCAGCCTGGAGGGGCCCAGCCTGGAGGGGCCCAGCCTGGAGGGGCCCTGCCTGGAGGGGGTCCCCAGCCTGGAGGGGCCCAGCCTGAAGGGGGTCCCCGGCCTGGAGGGGCCGGCCTGGAGGGGGTCCCCAGCCTGGAGGGGCCCAGCCTGGAGGGGGCCAGCCTGGAGGGGGCCCAGCTGGAGGGGGTCCCCAGCCTGGAGGGGCCCAGCCTGGAGGGGGCCAGCCTGGAGGGGCCCAGCCTGGAGGGGGTTTGGCCTGGAGGGGGTCGGCCTGGAGGGGACCCAGCCTGGAGGGGGCCAGCCTGGAGGGGGCCAGCCTGGAGGGGCCCAGCTGGAGGGGGTCCCCAGCCTGGAGGGGCCCAGCCTGGAGGGGGCCAGCCTGGAGGGGGCCCAGCTGGAGGGGGTCCCCAGCCTGGAGGGGGCCCAGCCTGGAGGGGGCCCAGCCTGGAGGGGGCCAGCCTGGAGGGGGTCCCTGGCCTGGAGGGGGCCAGCCTGGAGGGGCCCAGCCTGGAGGGGGTCTGGCCTGGAGGGGACCCAGCCTGGAGGGGGCCTGGCCTGGAGGGGCCCAGCCTGGAGGGACCCAGCCTGGAGGGGCCCAGCCTGGAGGGGGTTTGGCCTGGAGGGGGCCCAGTCTGGAGGGGGTCCCCAGCCTGGAGGGGGTCTGGCCTGGAGGGGCCCAGCCTGGAGGGTGTCTGGCCTGGAGGAGGCCAGCCTGGAGGGGCCAGCCTGGAGGGGGTCCCCAGCCTGGAGGGGGCCTGGCCTGGAGGGGCCCAGTCTGGAGGGGGTCCCAGAATGGAGGGGGTTCCAGCTTGTCCTGGAGGGGCCCCAGCTGCCTCCCCGCGCTCCCCGGAGAGCCCTGTGGAAGGGTGGGGTGCTGGTGGCACGTGTAGCCGGCTCTGCGACACTCAGGCTCTGCCAGCAAAGCCCAGGCGACAGGGAGGTGTGCAGAGGAGACCAGGTGCCTCCCTCAGCCTGGGCCCCTGGGGGTCACGTGATCAGCCCCTCACGTCCCCCCCCCCCCCAGCTTCTCCCCAGGCAGCACAGCACGCCCTACTCCCCTCCTTTTTTCTCCCCTACACCCCCCCTTCCTGCTCCCCCTTTCCTTTCAAAAAGCAGGAACAAAGCCACAGGCCCCGCCCCCTGAGTATCTCTGCCCCACCCCCAGGCTGCAAAGTCCCCTGCACCTGCTGGGGTCAAAGGGCAGCCCTGTTGCAGGAGGCCAGAGGCTGGGTCCCCTGTCCTCCCTGTTACACCTGCGGCTTGGGGGAGTGCTGAGCCCCCCGGGGTGCCAACTGTGCCTGCGAGACCCCCAACCGTGCATGCTTTCTTCCCTGGGGCCCTGCGGCTCCCCGGCCTGTGCCTGGGGCACCTGGTGGCTGGGGAGGGAGGGTCTGCCGGCCCAGACCCTGGGGTCGCTGTGCACGGGTGGGCGGCACAGCCAGGCTGAGCAGGCTTCCCTCTGCCCCCGCGGCAGGTCCCGGCCCTGGCCCAGGAGCCCCAGACGGACCTGCAGTGCTTCCAGGATGTCGCCATCGGTGATCTCGGTGGACAGGGACTTGAACCCGGTGACGCTGAAGGTGGCCTGGAGGATCTTACTCCTCAGCCTCTCGAGCTGTGAGCCGAGGGACAGAGCACCGGCTGCAGGGGCAGGGCCTGGCGAGCTGGCTGCGCCGCGCCAGCCGCACCGCACCCAGCTGCAGGGGCAGGGCCTGGGGTGGACGAGCTCGGGGGCGTCCTGAGTGGGGGCACCAGGTCAGAACCCAGACCCGGGCGGCCTTCGCTGAACCCCAAATCTCTCCCGCACCACTTTTTTTTCCTTTGGAAAAGTAAAACCCACACAGTCCAAAAGCCCCTCGTGACCCCTGGCCGCCCCCTCCCCACTCAGCTCAGGCCCTGGGCGGGGTCCCTGCAGCTCTGGCACCCCACCCCCACCCCCGGGGGGTTCACAGTCCTTCCTCCACTTCCTGGGGACCACGGTGTGCTGGGGACATAGGCAGTTGGCCTTTAAGGTCTTGGGGTTTGTGGTGCCAGGGCCCAGGCCACCCCCAGAGGCGAGCAGAGACAGCTGCCCCCGCCGTTGGGGCCACAGAGCCCTCGGCCAGGAACAGGCACACAGTGACACCTGCGTGCCTCCGCCAGCCGGGCACTGTCGCTGGCATGGGTGCCCGACTGAAGCCCAGCTCTGCAGAAACGACTGCGGGTCGCGGTGACGTCTGAGCCAGCCTGAGGGCGGGGCCCCGGGCTCTCTGGATTTCCCAGCCCCTGCCTCTGCTTGGCTTGGGTTCCAGGTCCAGGCCAGCTCGCTGCCGCCTTCCCTTTGGGGGCCCGGGGCCCTCAGAGGCAGATGCGTGGCTCCTCCCCGGCCCGCGCCTGCCCTCACGTCCACCGTCCACTGTGGTGCTGAGCGGGGCCCGGGGTGAGACGGTGGGGCTCAGAGCCGGACTGGGGTCCCGGGGGCTGCTGAGCCCTCCTGCCTCAGCGCCTGTGTGCACAGCTCCCCTGGGCCGGCCGTGCGGGGGCCGCGGGCGGGGGCTCGGCCTACCCTGGCCTGGGCGCTCTCGAGGGCCACGCGGGCCTGCTGCTCCGCCTGCCGGGTCACCTCGTTCCTGCCCTGCAGGTCCTCCCACAGCTGCTTCTGCCTGTGCAGGTGGTTCTGGCCCAGGTCCACCTGCGCCTGCAGCTCGCTGACCTTGGCCTCCAGCTCCGCGATGAGGAGGCCCCGCCGGGCGAGCTCGCTGTCCAGCTCCGACACTTGCTGGGGGTGCCAGGGAGGACAGAGCGAGCCCGTCTCATCCCGCCCGCCTCCAGGCAGCTCCTGCCGGCTTCCTGCAGGCCCGGCCGCCCCCTCAGCCCCGAGAGGCACCCCCGCCCCCGCCGTGTGGCTCCACGGCCCAGGCAGGCTCAGCTGGGGAGACTCCAGCCTGGGCCTCCACACCATGGAGGCATCAGCGCTGCCGGCCAGGGCGGGGCCGTCCCCAGAGGTCACCTGTCGGAGCAGGAGGTTGTCCCTCTCAGTGAGCCCCATCAGCTCCTGGTGTTTCTTGTCCTCGCGGAGGCTGGAGAACTGTGAGACAGACAGAGCGAGCGGTCGGCTCCCGGGCCACCCTGGACACAGCACAGATGGGGCGGCGTCTGACTCCGCCCCGCCCCGCCTGGCCCTCCCCACGGCGGGACTGCACGTCCTGGGCGCGGGGGAGCAGACGGCCGCGTGGCCTCTGACATGGCAGAGCCGGCAGGGCAGGACCAGGACCTACAGGGAGGCTGAGGAGGGGAGGGAGGCGGCCCGACCTCGAGCCGCTGGGTCCCTGCCCACTCTCCACCCTCGCAGAGACCCCAGGCCCAGGAGGCCCCCTGTGGCTTGCACGTGTGGCTGCTCCCCGCATCCGGCCCCCGGAATCCCAGCGCTGTGTCTGTCGCCTCCCAGGCAGGAAGTCCTGCCGGTGTCCTGGATTTTGGGGAATCCAATCAAACCAAGAGGAAAACCCTCAACATGGCTCTAGAGGGCCGGCACTGGGGCGCCCTGCTGGTTCTGCCCGGTCCTGCGTGGGGCTCCTGGCTCCTGGCTTCGGCCTGGCCCAGCCCTGGCCATTGCAGCCATCTGGGGAGTGAGCCAGCAGATGCAAGATCTCGCTCTGTCTCTCTTCCTCTCTCTGTAACTCTGACCTTCGGAATAAATAAATAAATCTTTGAAAACCACAACTCTGTGTAATGAACGTTAGTGTGGCTTCTCAGAGCATTGGCTTCAGTTACACGCGTGTGTCTCCGTGTCCTAGCGAGACGCGCACCGATCCCATGGATGCGATGCAGCAACGCTGGGAGGGGCATGGAGAGGGGAAAAGAGGGAAGATGCGGAAAAATCTAGAATGGCGTTATGAGCACGCCACTTCCGGATATGGAGAGAGAGCCCTAAAGAACCTTCTAGAAGAACTGAGAGCAGTGACCGTGGGGGAAGAGCAGCGGAAGGGAGGGGTCACGATAGACAGGCCTTGGTGGGGAGCCGACTCTTCAGAGGATTAGGAAAGTGACTTCGAAACAAGTACAGATGCTTAGCAGAACAAAGCGAACAGGCGCCGTGGGTTAGCAGCCCCCCGAGCACAAAGGGGGCCAAGACTCGGGCCAGGAGCCGCCCAGGGACACACGTTCTGGCAGGAGGCGGTGCAGAGCTGTGGCCAGGCTCGTGGGGCGCAGCCTCCCGGCAGCCGGGTGGGCCCCTGGGCCAGCTGCCTCGCACCCCAAGCTCAGAGCATCGGTCGGGAGGACGGGGCTGGCGGTGCCTCCCCGAGCCGCGGCGGCCGGCTGAGGGAGGCCGGCGGTTGCTATGCACACGGCCACCTTGTCGGACATGGCTTGCAGCTGCTGGCTTCGCTCCCGGAGCTCCTTCTGCAGCGCCTCCTTCTCCATGTGCGTCTTTCGCAGCTGGGACTCCTGGAAATCCATCCGGCGCTGCAGGCACGTGATGGCTCCTGGTGCGCAGAGGGGTGGGGGGCGTGGGCCGAGCGCCGAGGCAGAGCCCGGGGCCGCGCCCGCCGCGTGCCCGCGCACCTGTGGCCAGGGAGTACTTGCTCCTGGTGAGCTCTAACTCGCGCTGGAGCTCCAGGATCGCCTGCTCATACTCCTCCAGCTGGACCATGAGCTCCTCCTCGAAGGTGTCGGTCAGGGAGTAAGCCTGGTACCTGAAGACGTCCTCCTCTTCCGTCAGCTCCCTCTCCTCTTCCTCCTCCTCCTCCTCCTCCTCCTCCTCTTCCTCCTCCTCCTCCTCCTCCTCCTCTCCCTCGTGGCCCTTCTCCTGCGCAACCCCCTGCTGGCCGGCCTGGTCCCTGTGTCTCCTGAGCTCCGCCCGCTCAGGCCGCGGCTCCCGGACTTCCTCCTCCTTGATGCCCTCCAGCCCCGGCTCCTGGGCGGCCGGCGGCGCTGAGCTCTCCTCCTGCATCTGGGAGAAGGGGGGGGTGGGCACCCCAGGCAGTGGGGGCTCTTGCATGGGGTGGGGGGCCTCGTTCAGGGCTTCACCCCAGAGAGAGGGGTGCACCTGCCGGCAGCCTGGTCCAGGCTTCAGGGGCTCCCAGCCTTGTGCCTCCTGGGTGGGGAGACTAGAACGGACCTGGGGCCTCCCAGCCCACCTCCACCCCCCGCTACTGCCCTGGAGTGTGGCAGAGGGCCAGCCCCAGCCAGGGTTGCGTGTAGGGGCACCCAGAACCTGGGCCTCCTTGGTGCCTAGCATCCGGCACCAACCAGGACAGCCCTGGGGGATTCACGGCCAGTGGCCTGGGGGCTCCTGGGCAGGGCCAGACCTCTGTGCGCAGCTGCGGCTCCTCCTCGTCCCTCTCCAGGGCCTTGAGGATGCTCAGCCTGCCCAGCTTCAGCGTGGCTTCCGAGGGCCGCCCCTGCGAAGGCGCTGGGGTGAACGTGGCGCCCGCAGGTGGCACGTCACTGCCACCAGCTCAGAAGGGGGCAGGCGGCGTCCCCACGCCCAGGCAGGCGACTGGAAGTGGGTGCCACGTCGGAGGAGCAGGGTGAGACCCGCAGCTCTGTGGGGGTGGGGCCTTGCGGCGCTGAGCACGCCCATTTGGAAGGACGGAGGGGCCAGGTCGGGCTGCATGCGCTGTGTGTCATTGCCGGCTATGGCCCAGCACACGCCCCGGCGCCCTCAAGGCGTTCGGCACAGTCCCAGCCTGGCTCTGACCCTCCCGAGCTTCCCCGACCTTCCTGTCTGCCCCCGGCATGAGCGTGGCCTGTGTCCAAGGCAAGGACAGGAATCCTGGGAAGTCCAGTGAGCAGCTCTGGGCCCCACACAGCCCAGGCCGGCAACCAGGAGAGGGCAGGGGGCAGGCCGTGTCCCCACAAGGATGCCGAGGCCAAGCCTGGGAGTCGGGGAAGGGACTGGCCGCCCGGTCAGGGCGACCCGAGCCCCGCTGCCCAGGAGGCCCAGGCCAGCCTCCTGTCCTCCACACTTCGAGGGGAGCAGGGCCCAGGTTCCAGGGAAGCACCTGCCTTGCCTGGTGGGGCAGCGGGGGGAGGAGGGACGGCAAATGTCCAGGCGTCCAGCTCGTGGCTCCGCCCTCCCTCGCGTTCCTACCCACCTCTGTCAACACAAACCCCGAGGCCCCGGGGTGGGGTGGCCCTGGGGCCGTGCCCGGTGCTGCGGGTCCCCAGCAGGTGCCCACAGCTCTGCCCGCCCGGGCCTGCTCACCCTCCTGGGAGGGGACGTGGCCGCCTCGGGGCCCCTGCTCCGGAGCACACCCTTCAGCTGCCTCCTCAGGGCCTCCTTCTCCTCCTGCAGCGCCAGGAGCTCCTCCTCCTTCTTCCGGACCTGGGTCTCCAGCCTGGAGAGGCGCTGGATCTCGGCTTCCAGCCGGCGCAGGCGGCGGTCCTGGCAGGGAACGGAGCAGCCATGGGCTGGACGGCCACACCCACCTCCAGCCACGCCCCAGAGCAGAGGGGGCAGGTCTGCTGTCCTGGGCCCTGCATGGGGGGTGTGTGTGGTCTCGGTGTGTCCCCCCCGGGGGGGGGTCCATGTGCTGGAAGTGTGGTCCCCGGTGTGGCCGTGCTGGGAGAAGGTGGCCCTTTAAGGGGAGGGGCTAGTGAGAGGCGGTGCAGTCTCTGGGGATTGGTGGGGTTTGCTGAGGTTTTTCTCAAGGGAACACTGTCCTGCACTCTCTGGCTTCCCGTCTTGACCACGTGACCTGGCCGTCACCCTCTGGCACCTGCTCATCCCAGGCCGGCTGCTGTGTGACACAGCCAGGGCCCCGCCAGAGGCCAAATCGATCGAAGTGGAGTCTCAGCTCCTAAGCTGGGAGCTTGATGAACCTCTCCTCCTCTTCTTTTTTAAAGATTTATTTATTTAAAGAGTTACACAGAGAGAGAAGGAGAGGCAGAGAGAGGTCTTCCATCCGCTGGTTCACTCCCCAATTGGCCACAATGGCCAGAGCTGGGCTGATCCGAAGCCAGGAGCCGGGAGCTTCTTTGGGGTCTCCCACGCGGGTGCAGGGGCCCAAGGACTTGGACCATCCTCCACTGCTTTCCCAGGCCACAGCAGAGAGCTGGATCAGAAGCGGAGCACCCGGGACTCGAACCGGTGCCCATATGGGATGCTGGCACTGCAAGCGGCGGCTTTACCCGCTACGCCACAGCGCCGGCCCCCGAATCTTTCTTCTTTACCCAGCCCCAGCCTCAGGCACGTCGGTACAGCCACGGAAAGCAGGTTAGAATGGAGCCCGAAACGGAGGCGGAGTCTCTACTGCCGCGATAAGGGGGACATGGGCCTCGGCCATCTCAGGGATCCAGGAAAAGAGCAGCAGGTGAAACCCTAGGAGGGAGAGGAGCGGCCGCAGAGGACGGAGAGACGACCTCCACCCGCCGCCTCACCCGAGCGGCCAGGCTGAAGCCATAGCCGGGAGCTGCATCTGGGTCTCCCCTGGGGGCGGGGACCCCAGCACGTGGGCCGTCACCTGCGGCCTCCCACGCGTGTTGGCAGGGAGCTGGGTCAGAGCAGTGGCAGGACCTGAGTTGGGCGCTCCCAGCCCAGGCAGCGGCGTAACCGCCTGTGTCACGCAGCGGCCCCGCGTGTGCGGTTCCTACCACTGTCCTTGACCTCTGAGGCTCAGCGGCGCAGGGAGAAGCCACGATAGGAATCACATCCCAGCGCCTGGCCATGAGGCGGGAAGGAGCCGCGCGGCTCCTGCCGAGCTGCCCAGAGCGGACGTCCCTGCAGCCGCGGCGCTAAGAGCCAGTGCATCCCGAGGGGCTCAGAGGAAAGAACGGGACCCCAGTGACGCCTGCGGAGCTCCTGGTGGCAGCCGCGCCGGCAGCCCCTCCCCTGCGGCTCCCCCTCCCCCGCTGTTTGGCTTACTGACAACCTCGCCATCCTTTTAACACACGCGGGGCAGCTTCTAAAAGTTTGCAGAAAATGGCGTGAAAAGGTAAGTTGATTTGGGAGCAAAACGATTTGGAATCCATGCATAGAAGGGGTCTTCAGGACGCTCATGGAGAACGCATCTGATGAAGAAACTGCACGTGGAGTTTTAAAAATAGCACCGAGGTGAACGCGTGTGCTCACTCCATTCTCCACGACCTCTCTGAAGCGCCCGGGCACCTGCACACGACTATGTCCTCAAGTCACCCTCAGAGGTGGCGTACGCGGCGGGAGGCAACTGTGGGGTCCACCCTAACACGCCGTGCTGGCGTCCCAGACCGGAGCACCGGCTCAGGTCCCGGCTGCTCTGCTTCCAGTCCAGCTCCTGCTCGTGCAGCTGGGAGGGAGCAGAAGTTGGCCCAGTAGCTGGGTCCCTGCACCCACAGGAGAGAACCAGATGGGGCTCCTGGCTGCTGGCTTTGGCCTTGGCCCAGCCATGGCTACTGCATCCATTTGGTAAGCGCACCAGCAGGTGGGAGATTGTCTCTCTCTCTCTCTCTCTCTCTCTCTCTCTCTGCTTCTCATATAAAAATAAATAAGTCTTAAAAAAAAAAAAAAAGGAGACAGAGAGGCAGAGGCAGAGAGGGACTCTTGTACCCACTGATTCACTCCCCAAATGGCCTCAACGGCCAGGGGGCCGAGCCAAGCAGAGGCCAGGAGCCAGGAGCTTCCTCCGGGTCTCCCACATGGGTGCAGGGGCCCAGGGACTTGAGCCGTCCTCCTCTGCTTTCCCAGGGAGCTGGACAGGAAGTGGAACAGCGTTCCAGGGAGAAGAACGCCCTCCAGTTACTCCGGCCCTTCTCAGCGGCGCAGACATCAGAATCAGACGAGGGATGTGAGAGGGAAACACGGCTCAGACTCCCTGGCAAGAGCGCCCGGGGATTGACCTGTGTGTGGCCCGGGGCTCGGAGCTGACGGTCTCCCGGATCAAACACGGGGAGCTTCTGGGTCGGGGGAGGTCATACGTGCCGGCGTGTTCCGGCCAGCTTCAACTGCCACGTGTGCCACACGTGTGGGACCAGAGGGCCTCTGCTGTGCAGGTGGGGCGTCTGGGGCCACGGCTGACGAGACACTGAACCAGAGCCTCCAGGGCGGGGCGTGGAGTGAGGGCGAGCGGGGCGGGTACCTTCTCCAGGATGACCGAGATGTACCAGGGCGCCCTCCTGGGCTGGGGGCTCTGGGCCGCCTGCGGGCTGCTGCTGCTCGGGCTCCAGGTCTGGGATCCCTTGCACCTCCGCAAGTAACTCAGCTCGCAGAGGCTCTTGCTGGACGGCAGGGGGTGGCCTTGGGGGGGGAAGCCGATGAGGGCTGCGGCCAGGCTCTGCCCCGGGCACCCACGGAGATGCTCCCACCCCCCACAGCCCAGCAGCCCCGTCTGCCCGCCTGACTCCTGTCTGTCTCCCGATTCTCGCCACCCTCACTATTGCCCGAACGCCCAGCCCCAGTGGCAAAGGCGCGCTCCGCGGGTCAGACGGAACCAGCGACCTGGGCTGAGCCCTGGGGGGTCTTCCCTCCAAGGGCGCTCGGCTACACGCCCGTCTCCGAAGCTGTGCTGGCACCTAACGCACCCTGCAAAGCCCCGGGGGACCGGGACGGCCAGCTTCCTCCTGGCCGGGATGTTCCCCCAGCCCTGGTCGCCCTGGACCAGGCTCACTCCACCCGGCTCCCCCACAGGACGCCGGCGGCACGGACCCCCTTCACGTCTCAGCTCCTGGCTTCAGCCTGGCCCAGCCCTGGCCATTGCAGCCATCTGGGGAGTGAACCATCGGATAGAAGATCTCTCTCTCTCTCTAACTCTGCCTTTCAAATAAATAAACAATTCTGAGAGAGAGAGGAGAAATGGAGGCAGCATCCAGCCATGTGTGGCAAACCCCAGGAGGAGGGCCTGGCCGGGAGCCGGGCCCCAGGTCCGCCCTCTGCTGCCCCCTGCACCCGGGCACCCCCCCACCTGGGCCTCAGCACCCCTTCTCACACTGAGGCCGAACCCCCACCTTCCTGAGCCCCAGGGGAGCCAGTGGCTCCAGGCTCTGGGTCCCCTTGCAAAGGAGGGGCATCGAGCTGTGTGTCCATCTTCGTGGAAGCGGGTGCAGGGGCTGTGTCTGCAGGGAGGCGTCCCTGACCCCACTGTGAGGGACACAGCGGCCGAGCGGGCGACAATCCTTGCCACGCTTCTGCCAGAGAGAGGAACTCAGCAGCCACTCGGTGGAGGCGGGGCCCGGCCCGCAGACGTGCCCCCAGGGGAGCAGGTTGGCGCTCAGGACCCGGCAGGCCCTGGTCCTCCCTCACCGTCCACACTCATGTCCAAGGCGCGTCCTCCCAGGAGCGGGTCCTCCGTCCTCCGGGTCTCCGGGCCGACGCGCTCCTCCCTGGGGAGGGCCAGCATGGTGGCAGAATCTGCAGGTGTAGAGGCACAAGCGGTGACGGCCAGGCTCTCCCGTCCCAGGTCTCCAGGGCCACGGCCGTTAGCTCAATCGTTTGTAAACACCAGGCGGGAGCCACGGCAACACTCTCCACCATACGTGGACTTGAACAACGGGTGCATCAGAGCAAGGCCTCGGGGGTCCAGGGCAGCCCCTGCAAGGGTGGGCGGACGGCTCTCCTCTGTACATGCACCCTCGGAGGTCCTGCAGAGGCTCCAGCCCAGCCCTGGGGCAGGCCCCGTGTTCCCTCTGGACCATCAGGAACCGCGCCAGTGGTGACGGCCTGGGAGCAGCAGTAGGTGCAAAGCCCCTCCCAGAACCCTGCTGCCCCTCTGCCCGGGGGATCGGAGCCCCAGCCGCCCATGGAGGCCCCCACACTAGCAAAGGGAAGGGTGGGGAGCCCACGCTGTGGACCCACTGCCAGCTGAGACCCCTGGGCAGGCGCCCCCTGCTGGCCACAGGCGGAGCCTCAGGTTTCCTGTCTCCGCCCAGAGTCCCGGGGTGCCGTGACGCAGACCAGGCCCAGGCCATGCAGCCAGGACGTGGGGATGAAGTCTGGACTCTGACGGAAGCCGCCTGGGGCCGCGAAGCTGGGCAGCTCGTCTCCGCCCCTGTCGTCCATGGCAGACTACCAGGGCCTCGGTGAGGCATTGCTGGCACTCCTCCTCGTGAGCCGCCGTTCCTAATGAGCTCTCTGTGGCCGTGTGGGCCGCTTTCCAGAAGTTTCCAGAATCTCTGGCCACT